>JBAMHV010000016.1:19025178-19036932 GCA_037177535.1 Pseudomugil gertrudae | reverse complement strand
TATATACTGTATAGATATATATATATATATATATATATATACTGTATATATATTTGTGTATTTAAATTAAATTAATCAAATAACAGGGGATGTTATGTTTTTAGCAACATTTGTTTCTCAGCAACATAACTCAAAGTAGTATTGTCAGTAATGATGAAGTAAAACATCACAGGTCAATTTAGTATATTTTCCCCCATTTTGCAACCCTGCTTCATTTAGGTATTTGCAGAGAGAGAGGGGGGTATAAACACCACACAACGAAGACACAACTGCTTAAAATAACTGTAATAAATCTTTGTACTTTCCCGACAGCCAGAAGGTCTGTAAAGTCTGGCCTTCCAAGGCAGAAGCCTTAAATAATCGCCATAGAAAATGGAGGAAAAATTATTTTTTAAATACAACATAAACAAATAAAAATGAAAAATGTACCGATGCAAACCATCCACATCTTCAGAGCAGTTAATGTGTCCACAAATATAAAGACTCCAAATTAGCCCAAACATTCCTCTCTAAACCACATCATATGGAAGAAAAGTGCATTTAAAATGAGGGATCTCATAAAATTATTCCACATACTGAAATCAGAAGCAAGAAAATCTCCCCTCCCAGGTGATGGTCCAATAAATATTAGTTTAAAAGACAGGTGTTCGTGTAACTTGCCTTGGGAACGGGGCCAATTGCAGAGCATGTTTGGATTTTTTGTTGTTTCCAGCAGAAGCACCATGTTGTTTGATTTGTACGCAACCTTAAATGTTCTCTCTTCAAAGAGAACAAACAAAGAATCGACACAAACCCACAAGGTGTCAACCCCATGGACACAAAATCAGGCTTTTTCATTCAACACCTGCAGTTTCATCACTTTCACGGCCTGTGTGGCAATTACCTTCCTCTCAACCTCAAAATTAATTACTTGCCCATAAATTGGCAGTTTACCCACTGAGTCCATGTCCGCACCCGTTTTAATATGATTCTCCATTGAAAGATGGATGGTGCCTCCAGCATCTGCCAGGCGATGTTCATTCCTCTGCTGTCCCTGAAGGTCATAGCGCCTATTTTCTGTCAACGATGCTAAATTCATAGAATCTTATGGTCATTGCTTCTTGGTCTCAGGTGTGTTTGCTGGACCTGCAATCTGTTTTCACTAGCTTGAATGACAGTAGGAAGAAAAAAAACACCGGATCAAATGCTGCATGGAAACAATTACTTGCATGTCATTCCTTTTCCTATGACATTTTCCACCAAGGAAAAAGGCAGCTGTGGGACAGTCGCCCTCTTCTCGGATTTGAGAGAAAATGTTATTCCCAGTCAGTGATGTGTAGTGATGCTTGTCTATATGTCTGTTTTACAATCTGCTCATTCAAAGTGATGTTTTAAAGTTCACAGTGGCACAAAAATACATCTTTCCAGTTTGTAATGCTCACGCCTAAATGGGCCCAAAACCCACACTACTTCTTTCAGTACTGAGGCAGCATTAAATATAAAAGTAAAAACAAAATGCACAAGTATACATTTTGATACATTGGCTGTGGTCATCAACCCTGAAGGTGGGTGGTGCAGCATGTGTGGTAGCTAGTTAATTAGCATTAGCTACTTAGCATCTGCTTGCTGCTTCTCACAGGAAATGATGTTGAACACCACACGAGTCACACTCATAACCTACACATTAGTTTCTCTGGTCATAATTAGCTTTTTGTCTTTGCAGCATGTGCTATTTAACATCGTGATACTCCTTTATTTACATAAATGTGGGGGATCTATTTCAAGTGTTTCATAATTCCATGCATCTTTTACGTTGCCATAGTTACTTCATCCACATGTAGGCAGTGTTGAGTTTGGTTGGTAGCAGTAATATACCGCTATAAAGTCATTTGCAACCATGAAACACCAGAAGTAGACAAATAAAACCACAAAGGGTAGTTTCTGCATCCTCTCCTTTCTGTTCTCACTCTTTTCTGGTTTGTTTTAAATTACGCAAGTAACCAAAACTGCTGATAGATACAACTGTGCCTTCATCTGCATATTTGTCTTCTGCATGAAGAATAAATGAGTGTTTGGGGCCGAAGTTTAGTTAATGTAAAATCACACGAATAACAAAGTTTGTGTAATAATAATAATAATAATAATAATAATAATAATAATAATGATGCATTTTATTTATAGGCACCTTTCAAAACTCTCACGATCACCATACTCGGGATACAATTGGCAAACAAAACTTGCTTAATAAAAATACACAATAAAATACACTTTAGAATTCAATAAAACGATATTAAAAGTAATCTGTGTGGTGATGGCAGATGTATTCAGAAAACAGTGAGTAATGGTTATGTGGGGCAAGTCTGAAAAGATGAGTTTTTAAGCGGGATTTGTATATATGGAAAAAGACTATTTAGCGGATTTCAGGTGAAAGAAGATTCCAGAGTCGAGGGGCGAAGCGGCTGAAGGCTCTGTGCCCCATTGTGGACATACGGGCAGGTGGAATGGAGAGGAGAAAGACCATTGTTTACGCAGTAGTCAGAGCTCTGGTTGGTGATATGTAAGGTTCCCACCAATCAAGCTAAAGCTAAAAATGACAGAGAGCTGGACTGATGGAAAAACCTTTTTTCTATTCAAATAACTATGCAATAAATGGTCAGGGTGGTTCCAGAACACGATCCCAACAGGTTTTTACAAGTAAGATCAAAGATGGATCTGGTTTTCAGCTAAATCCTGGATACCACCACCCAGAACAAGAAAAAATAGGGGATATTTGATATTTTCATCACTGCAAGAGAGTAATTTAAGACAACGATTCAACAAGTACCACAAAGTAGCCAAGACACTGTGATTTGATTGTAAATGTATCTAAGAATCCAATAGTTTATCCATATAAAATAAATGTTGGATAAGAACGAGAAAATTACAACATGGTAACATCAGCTCCATGTAGTTTCCTAGTTTTTTTCTTTTTTACATAACATGGACTGTTTTCCTGCAAAGATTTAGTAAAGGAGGAGAGAACAGCTGTTTAATGGGATACCTCTCAATCTATGATTACTAATAACCTTCGGCTCTGTGAATAATGTTCAGAGAATATTTATGAAGTCTAGGAAAATCTCAGCGAGTAAATTCCCAGGATGGAAACAGCTGTTGGGAATTACATAACTTTCCAGCCTTCCTGCAGCATTGCTAGAGAAGCCGCCTTCATCATCAATAATAACAGAGGTTTGGGACAACCTCAGAAAACCACTTTCACACACTACATTTCATCTTTGCATCCATGGCTTGCACATGTGCAAAGATGCTGTTGATGCCGAAGCAAATGTTGGAAAGCGGATACATCCTGTCATTTTCTTCTCGGCCGTGTTTGACTGGTCTCTCCCCAGTTCACATCTACCGGCTAAGACATCGTTGGGCAGTAACAACCAGGAAGTGTTGAGCAGCTAAAATCTTGCAGACACAGCTCTTCCGGCTAAATGACGACATTCAGTATTATAATCCCCAATCAATTAAAAAGTCAAATAAAAAAGTAGGATGATGTAACGCAGCTGTAAACAAGACTCTATGTAGCTTTAATTATGCTAAAACAGACTTAAACAGTCATGAGTATTCACAGTGGACAGCTCATCTCTCTGTCCCTCTCTTTAGTAGTATTCTCCACCAAATTACACATTTTATAGATGAGGCAACATTAGTTTATTCTGTCTCTTCTCTGCTGGTCACATTACTTCTTCATTTTGACGTGCCAGTTCTGACTCTCCTCATTGAGCCTCTCTGCATCATTTCACTAAGTTTCCGTATGATACTTGTCTCTTGTATAATTTTACAACCACAGCAGATTTTTATGTATTTTGCCATCTATTAAAGTTTCTAGATTATCCCTGAAATTTTATTTATGCATTGCTCCACTGGGCTATTTTTACATTATTCCATTTAGGGCTTACATTTGCTTCTCTTTGGGATCAGATAATGCTGTATGTCATCCTCTGCTGTTTGGTTGATTAGCACCCTGTGCTTTGGCCATACTCTATATTAATGAGGAAATGCTCCACAAAAATTTTTGTTTACATGTTGGTGTGTCGGGCTATCCAAAGACCTAGTCTTAAATGTTATCCTTGAAACAATTTCAGAAACTGCAATAAAAGCAAAAAGACGTTAAACTTGTATCTTTGCCTGTTATGTAATATTTGATAAAATAAATTGAACAGCGTTGATAAAGTTAAATCTTATTACAATAACTTTAGCTATGCAAATCAAGTTTTATCAAACTAGGAGCAATTCAGTCGATAATGATTTAATGGCTGCTGATGGGATTAAAATCTCTTATTAAACTAAAAGATTTAAAGAAAAATTTAAAGAACAAAATTATGTCTGAAGAAAGAAAATGTAGCAGAAGCTCTACTCCTGCTTAGAGTGGCAAAGTAAATATTTTAAAGCCAGAGGAAACAGTCTGATGTAGGTTTACATCACACACATATTTGGATATTATTGGATGTTGGGAGCTGTTGGAGCAGAGCAAACAGTGGAAACAATTCTGCATTTCTTACAGCAGCAGCATTAAACTTTAGCAGGTCATCACACATCTGTGCCACTTAAAGATGCTTTATCTTGCCTCCTGTCTCTTCTCTGAGCTCCCTTCAGCTAATAAAAGTCCATCTGACACTGGTTCTTGCTCTGTCTTTTCTTATTCTATTTCCTGCCTCCTCTGATAATGTCCTCTCTCTTTCCATATTTCTTTGCTGAATCAGCCAAGGTGCACATTCAAAACGGCCGCTTGCAGGTGCAGTGATGTAACACAGTGGGCTGGAAAAATGCAGGAAACTGCAGTTTCTCAGCCATGGGATGCTGCAGGGCAACAACTGCTCCAGGAATAAACATAAAGACTGTCAGTGTGCTAAAATGAGTCAGAACCACAAATTATATGGTTAAAAATGTGGTGTAGCTTTAAGCATGTGTAACATGTCTGTGGTTATTATTGGCTGATGATCACAAAATCAGAGTATTGATGTAGACTGATGAGCAGTAAAACTCCTGATAAATACAGCTTCACAAATTGAACTGTACTGTTGTGGATTTGACTATGTCCACTTCTATCGCCACCTCCCTGCTCAGCTTCTGCTCCTCACACTCAGGCCGATGGACACAATGAAGACACATAGGCCTACCCTTGAGAAGCCTATAAAAAGATGCATTTGTCCTTTCTTGGTGCAGCCTTCAGCAGACACTCATGACAGCACTGGGTAGATTTTGCAAGTGCACTTAAAGAACCCGTCAAAGTTATTTACAGTAACAGAAGCACATCACAGCAAGACCGATGTCCTGGAATAATCACACCAAAACCCAACATCTGTAACTAATAACACGCTCTGCTCGTAATGTAACGCTTTACGTGAGCGTCGTTGTTTGTGCTGCTGCAGGATTATCCATTTATTTATTTCCAGACAGCACAGTTGTTGGGATCATTTAGAGTCTCCCTGGAGTCTCTTCCAGCCGGCGCTCTGTGCTGATCCACATGCTAAATGCATCAAAGAAAAATGTCATGTAGTTTAGCAAAAAAGACCCGTTCGCCTGGTTTGCAGCTGCAGGCAAGCCGAATGAGTTGTCTCCCTTTGCAAACATAAAAGCAGACAACAGAACATAGAAATTAGGTTTCTCTTTTGCTTAATTTCTAAATGTAATAAGTGAACAGAATGCCTGAAATGCTCTTTAACCTTTTTTTAGTCTAAAATCTATCTAACTGTGTTGCTCTGTTGTCTTGGTCATCATTCAGTGTCAGTGTCTCAGCTTTATGTTTGTGGTCTGGACGTCCTCATCATAACCCCTCTGTGCTGCTTATCTTATCCCTTAAACCACTTCAAGACATATGTAACCTTGGGGCAGGATGTTATTTAATTTGTTCCCCACAATGATAAAAACTGTATTTTTATATGGAGACATTGTGGGGCTTAAAAAGAATGGTATCAGTGTATGAAGCCTTTCTTTCAATGTGCTTCTTGTCACGGACACGAAAATGAGAATTAGATGTCGATCTCATTTCCATTCTGACTCCGTGCTTTCATTTTTCATTCATTTACAGTCCTCTCAGTAATGTAGGATAAGGACGTGGTTGCATTAATAACCGAGCCGTTTGTGAAACAAAACACAAACAAGTAAACAAACACGCTCAGTCTGAAATAACACTGCTTATTAAATCAAGCCTTGTCTAATTGGCTCGCTCTGCTTTGAAAAAATAAAATAAATGATAGAGATCTCGAGCGTGCTGCAGGCGACTGCTTCTCCTGCTGTTTGCTCCTCATCCTCTTCATCTCCCTCTTAAAAGTGTTTGTTCGTGGTGCTGTTAGGGACACGCTTACCATGTTTACTCTGCAGTGAATGGGTCTGCAAACTCCCAGCCACTGTTGATGTGGAGATGTGTCAGAACGTGAGTCACAGGAACGCTGCTATCTTTGTGAGGCAGTAAGGAGGTTTATTTTAGTTTTAAATAACTTGAGTAACACTGACATCTGCTGGGACTGCAGGTTGCCAGAGCTCTGCTTTAAGAAAGCAAACGGTCTCCCTGTGATTTGTGAGCTGAAATGACCTTTCAGGCGCTTGTGTCGGTGCATGTTAATGTGCTGCCGCTGCATATTTACACTAAAGTCTTTGAAATTTCCCTTTTCCCAATTAAAAAATAAAGCATGGAAAGCATTTTCAAATCGCTTCTGACTAATTTGACTTTGTTCTTCTTTGCAGGTAAGACGCCTTCCTGTGTTCTCTTCTCTGAAGGACAACCTTTGTCTCTAAGGGAACTGTAAGATCAAGTCTCTGATGAGTATGTGTGTGTGTTTGTACTTGAGGGAAGGGGGGGTGATGTGCTCCCTCCACCTTATTCAGAGTCTGTGTGTGTCTCTTTTGATACTCATCTCCCTAATTTACAATTCACTCACTCCTGCGAAGACCCTCAGTTTGTCCCGACCTCAGTTGTTGCTCAGAAACTTGGACAGAATGAGTTCATATTTACGCTTCAGCATTTCGTGCTCGTGTTTGTCTGTGAGCTCGTGCGCACGTGTCCTTTTCCATGTTTGTGTATATGAGTGATCAGGTGCCATCAGGACCTAATTAGGTGTAAATTGCTGTCTGTTACTTCTTGAATACTAATGAAACCTCCCACTAAAAAACACAACTCCTCTGCTCAGGAGGCATGACGCGCTGCTCCATTATCCAGGCCTGAGTGATCAGGCTGAATCACACCAAGTCTTCTTCCTCCAAAAAGTGCATTTTTATTTCCTTTTTTCCATCTTAGGGAGACCCTGAGCAAAACTTTAGAGTAGAATTCTGCCTTCCTCTTCATGATGGCATTTTGATTTCAGTTTCCCATTTCCAGTTTATCACAGTTTGATAAGGTCAGCTCACGCCGTCACCTGCAGTATCCAACTCCATTTACTCAAGCGCCCCGAAATGCTATTATCAATATGAAATATTGTCCAGACAGGCTCCAGCTCTTCCAGCAAGGAAAACATCAATGTTTACTGTTAAGAAATCAAGCCCCTGCCCCAGGTGCCAACCTCTATCTGCCGTCTTTGTGGGGAAAAAGAAATCTTCAGCAGGGGTTACTAATCCCTCTGCTTGTTTGTAGTTCTGCAGCAATTCAGCAAAACAAGATTATCTCAGTCATTGCTAACAATTTAGACCCCCAGATAAAGTGATAAATGCCAAGAAATATTTATTTTGCTGAATAAAGCCCCTAATCCATCTGAATAGAACGCACTTGTTCAAGTAATTTCCCAGTTATGGCTTCTCTGTATGCAAATCTCCCAGTCGTTTGCTGCTTAAATGGGAGATGGGCTTGTCACTGTGAGATACTATGAACCACATTATTTCCACCTTTCTCTAATAAGTTGTGTAGAAACATTTTACTTACATTTCTGGTATTTTTAGCTGCTAATGTGTGTTTGAAACAACAGTGGAGTTTGGTTTGCAGTAACTGTAGGCTAATGAAAGTGTGTGTTGAGTGATTAATTCTGTTGAATAGAGTTCTTTAGATAGGCATGGCCATCCTTATTGAAATGCAGGATTAAGTTTTGTAAGCCCTTTACAAAAGCTATTTAAGAAATACAATTGGAATACACTTAATGAAAATACTTTCTTTTTTATATGCATGGCAGTCTGTGGAAATTGCACACGAGTCCCAAAGGATTGACTAGAGAGAATAAAGCAATGCTTTCAAGTTGGGAGGAGACAACTCCCAGCATGCCTAACCATTCAGCATCATCTCGCCTCATATTTCAGCAGATCGCATGTTTGTGTAAACAGAACTTTATAATGTGTAAATATGTTCTGATTGGAGGATGTTCTTTTAAAATCAGTTAAATCAGTTGGATCAGAAGCAGACTGGACAGAGCACTTATACATAGAAAATATATTACATTAAGAATTAAACTTTTCCTTCTGTTAATATTCAATTCGACTCAACTTTATTTGTATAGCACCACTTCATGACGTCATCTCAGGGCGCCTCACAGACATCATATGGAGCTGATTTATGAAAAATAGCCTAGATAAAGGAAACTAAAAGATTGCATAAAAGCTAGACTTTGATCCAATCCCCATCCTGAGCTGCATGAGGCGACAGTGGGAAGGAAAACTCCCTGGTTAGGGTGGAGAGGACAGTAAAGACAGATTAACACACACTGCAGCTTTTATCCAGGAAGACCTGCAGAAAGAGGAGAAATATGTTAATGATGTAAATACTGTCACATAGTAATACATAATAGGAGTAGAAAAAGTAAAAGGAATTAATTGCATAACTAATGGGTGGCTAGACCATCTCTAACTATAAGATTTGTTAAAAAGGAAGGTCTTAAATATGTTAGGATGGTGTTTTTTATGTGTTACTAATCACCAACAGGATGTGGAGATTGATAATCAGGGATGCTTTGAATCTGTAGAACAGTATATCTGTAGGGTTAGGGATCATGTCTGAAGGCCAGTGTTCTGCAGCCTGCGGAGCTGCAAGTGGCTTCCCAATAACACCGGCTAAAACTGATAACTAATGTTTTACATTTGTTACACAATGTCTACATTTAGCAAATGCAGGTTTTAGTTTGTCAGTATTTCTCATGGAATAAATGCATTGAATTTGAATCTCAAAGTAAAGACTAAAAATGTATTTTCCTTAGTAATTTGGTTTTAACGTCTTTTTCCACAAATATTTACAGAGAAAACGTGTCAGGACAACTTAGCAAAAGATTTTTTGTTTGTTAGTTTGTATGTTTTAACTAAATTTTAATGTTTTTTTATATTTTACCAAAATGTAGAATTATAAAAAGTCTTTTTTTCAAAAGGTCATGGATGGATAGATACTTTATTCATCCCCGAAGGGATATGTGACGTTTGTGGCTTTAAGTTGTATTTAGCTGGACTGGATTGTTGCAAAGCCTGCTTTAGACTGGATAGATGAATCAAACTGGACTAACTGCTGGGTGTTGCTCTCATACGTTATTGGAGATAACTGAGATGGAGAAGCAAGCTGGAGTGTGTTCCTCCTGCTTATGAAATGAAGGATGTGGTGATGATTGGGTTGGTCGTCTTCTCCAGCACATCTCAATGATTCATAGCCGGGTTCAGGTCTGAACTCTGTGGTGGCCAATCAATGTGTGGAAGTGACGTGTCATGCTCCTTGAACCACTCGATCGTAATTTGACCATGATGAATCCTGGCATACTCATCTTGGAATATGGCCGTGCAATCGTGGAAGATGGAATAACCTGCTCGTTCAGTATATTCAGGCAGTCAGCTGACCTCATTCTCCTGGACAGATAATGTTGCTGAACCAAGACCTGACCAACTGCAGAAACCACAGATCATAGACCCCCACCCCCTCTACAGGCTTGCACGGTGTTACTCGCTATTCTTACCCTGACGCTCCCAATCCTTTGAGTTCCATTCACAATGTACGCATGTACAGAACTGCTCTTACATTCACTGTTAAAGATACTCCTGAGTTTGTGCAGCTTCTGTCAGCTTAAATGTCTTTAAAGGTGACAGAAGTGACCTACAATGTCTGTTAACATGTGCCTGGAATTTTATTTTTATAGTATGTTTAGTGAGAAACAGCACTCATTATAGTACCTTCCTGGACAATGAAATCTTTTTAAAAAAAAGCAGCATAAAAGTGTCCCACCTCTTCAGAGTACATATATGTACTAGGACATCTGACGAGGACGTGGGGTTTTCAGTTTGTCTGTAAGAAGAACTCTGATTGTCGAAGTTCTGCAAGCTGGTATTTGAAGGAGGGCGTAGATCTGCAGTTGTCTGTTTTCAGAAATCCATTAAACATATTTGACCTTTTGTAAGTTTTTGGCCTTGACAGAATACACAAAGGCATCTCCTGTGTGCATTTCTGGAACCGTTGCACCCCAGCAACACTCTGAGGCTGAGAAACTGCAAAAATCTACTTTTTCTCCAGGGACACGGCAAGATGTAGCTTCACACACAGCGTAGCATGCTAGCAAATGGCCATACACGCCGGCTGTTTTGAATGCTCAGCATTGCTGATTCAGCAAAAAAACATGAGACGATATCATCAGAGGAAGAAAAGAAAGAGATAAACAGAGCAAGAGGCAAGATGAACCTGTATTTTACTGGATGGGGAGAGCTCACAGGAGGCTATAGGATACAAGATGGATGCCAGATTAGCTGTTACTGAGAAAATGTAAAGATTCTGTTGTTTCTTTTAAATAGTTTGGTTTTGCCATTAAGTGAACTGTAAAATGTCCTTTTCTCCAAAACATTTTTTCTGAAATACACCAAGAGCTGGTATGTCTACGTCCAGTTCTGTCCATAAGGTTTGCACAAGAACCCTAGTGGCTAAAAGCCCTCCACTGTTGCTACTGGGACTATAGCTCCCAGGGAGGCTGAGATATGACAAAGCCACCTACCAAAACTACTACCACATTCATAATGCAATGGTGAAACAGTACAGAAGGTTTTTTTATACAGACAAACGAGCAGCAACTGCTGGTACTCCCCATTTCCAGTGACACACTGTAAGAACCTCGGAGAATCCACAGTGTCTCCTGTGAGAGAAAGCTATCTTTCAGAGCAGTGACTACTCATTTCCTCCAGTTTAACATTTGACCCAAAAGCAGCTGAGTTTGCTGCTAAACTTTTTATGAAGGCTGGCATTACCCTTAGCTTCTATGCAAGAGATTTTTGACACGACATGCTTTCTCTCGTTTGCATCTCACACCACCGGGTAAAAAGACTCCAGTAGCTGCTGCAAACCATCTCGAAACTGATTGATTTACATTTATTTATACTTAATTCTAGATTTAAAAAGAACTAATGTACACATATCTATATGGGTTGAAGAACATTGGCAACACATACTTTGTCTCTGCGGGCTGAAAGGCAGGGTCTTTGCAGATATGTTTGCTTCCCATTGATTGCTATTCAATACTTTGTACTCTTTGTTGTGTTCTTGGAGCCATTCCTAAGCAGTTTGTGTGGGACTAAATGTTGCCCTGCTGGGGTAGTCTGCCTGCAGCTGCCATGTGCAGGATGTCAGAGCTCTGCAAAAAATGGAGGTCGAGATTAAAGGAACATCTATGAAGGACTGTATGTTTTTCCAGCAGAATATGTTGCATGTTGCTCCTGACTCTAGTAAAGTACCACTAACCTGAAACCTTAAAGGAGATATATGATGCTTTTAAATCCTTTTAACATGTAAATCATTAATTTATTGTCTGTATAAAGTAGAACAGCAATGCTTTGGTCTGAATTCCTGCTTATTCT
>JBAMHV010000016.1:19007846-19017998 GCA_037177535.1 Pseudomugil gertrudae | reverse complement strand
GGCCAGCGTTGGTGTCATCCTGGACGTGTTGCTGTTGGGGAGAGGATCTGCACGGGAGACATGGAACTGCTAGCTTTAGTCAGCTGCTCCTCCAGAGAGGACCCATCGTTTAGCGTCGTTCAGTGTTCAATATCACATTTAAAAGATTTATACATAGAAAAAAAGGTGGAAATGCCAGTTTGCAAAGGAAAAGATTGCTGTTGAATGGTTTTGGTGCTTTGAGGTTTAATGAATTGTGAGTTTTAGTTCTGCAAAATGATGTAAGCATCCGCATCTGATTTCATATGTCTAAAGTTTACTGCTGTCTTATCTCTTGCTCTGTCCCATTCTCCTTTTCTTTTCCTTGCTTCCTCTGATAATGCCCTCTTGCAATTCCGAGCTAAATCAACTGATGCGTTGATATCAGCCAGTGTGTTGGTATCCAGTTGTTGGAGTGTGACAATATGCCATAAAGCAAAACACTGCTGTCACACCGCTGTCCAGACTGGAAACTAAGTGCTGTTTTTCAGGGTATGGGTGTCACAGGGCTGTGATGGTTCCAGAAATAGGCCTGATAAATGTCATTGTGTAATCAAAGAATCTGAAACATGGAGTTTTAGGATGAGAAACATATGCGCTTTAGGCTGCAGATGGGTCTGTACACATAAAAATAGGGAAGATTTTTACATTGCCATGGTAAAGTCAGTGAATTCTGGTTGGTAGCAGTAATGCACTGCTGTGAAGTTGTTTACAACTGTCCAATATCAGCAAAAGTAGATAAATAAAAACACTTTTTTTGTTGCTATTCTTCCTTTGTGTTTTCTTTATAGGTGCTTTTTATTTGATGGTTTCTGCATCATCTTCCTCCTGTTTCTCTTCTTCTCTGGTTGCGTGTCCGCTATACAGCTCAACACAACCCCACCATTTCCGGTGGTGTTGCTCCATTTTCTGCGACAAGCAATTTATATTTAAGTCTCTTGAAAATGGACCAAATAATCTGCATAACCTCCATTTCTTCTGTGTCAAAGCAAAAATGGGTTTTAAAGAGCATACTGCTGCTTAGTAGATAGCCTCTAAATAACATGCATTCATCCACCGCCATATTACTTTGAAAGTCCAGCATTTCTTTTTCCCTTCTTTCAGCAAGATGGCGTGAGTTTAGTGCATGAGGTGTCTTATAGTTTCACACTAGGGCTGTGTCTCAATCAGCGCACTAACACAACTTCATGCACTATATCTAGGTGCGTAGTGCATTCACACTGCCATTTAAGGAAAAAAGTCAGTGCACTCAAAGTACCCGGATGCTGCCCTAAAATTTACCAAAAATCTAGTGTGAAACGATGGACACCTCGTGCACTAAACCGACGCCATCTTGCTGATGGAGCGGAAAAGGAAAAGCTGGACTTTCAAAATAATGGCGGCAAACAATACGGAGGCTAATTTGTATAGACGTGAGTATGAAGTTGTTTCCTTGTGGTTCTCATGTTTACCGCAGCTTGCTACATATCCGACCAATTGTTTGGTATTGCGGTAACCGACCGAGTACAGTTAGCACACGTAAATGTTAGCAGTTTTTAGCTGTGTAGGGGACACAAAATAATAATTTTGACAAAATAATACGTGACTTACCCTCACTACCGGTAAGTGGCAAACATCCAGTATTCCATTTGAGACAGCACTTACCCATAATGGTGCTCACTACAGGAAAAAAAGGGCGCAGTGCACACTATGGAACTGAGACACAACCACAGTCTGGACTTTTTGCCAGTTTTAGGGCAGCATCTGGGTACTTTCAGTGCACTTACTTTTTTCCTTAAATGGCAGTGTGAACGCACTATGCACCTAAATATAGTGCACAAAGTAGTGTTAGTGCGCTGATTGAGACACAGACACAGTTTTCATCTGGAGGACAGCAACTCGGGTAAATGACCAAACCAGATCAGACATGATCCAACATTGCTACAGCTTCTCGAAGCCATCACGTCAACATGAACATCAACATTACAAGACAATAAAACCCCAAACCAAAACCAAAGGTTCAAGTCGGATGCAGAGAAGCAGTGTCTCTACTCTGAGCCCCTTCCAGATATCCAATCTTTTCCCCCAATTCTTTATCTCGAAGGAAGAACTCAGAAACCCTGCAGAGGAAACTCATTTTGGCTGCTTATATCCCCCATTTTGTTATTTGGCTCCCTGCACAGCTCATGGATATAGGCAAGGTAACCAGTGCAGACTGAATGGCAATCAATAGCTTTGGCTTTCGGCTCAGCTCCTTCTTCACCAGTCTGCCTGTTGAGCCTTCCACATCTCTAACACTTATAAGGAAGGTTGGCTTGCTATGCAGGAGAACCAAGCTGGTTCGCGTTTAGCATAAAATAAAAGCAAGGTTTAAGTGCTACTGAATACATAGTTATGGGTTCATGCAATGTCACCCGCAAATTAAAATACCGTCTCAGTATTTCTGCAGCATCTCTGTAATATTCTGATGTTTAGCAGGTTTTCTTATGAGGCTTCTTTTAGGTGGATCATAATTCATGAAGGCTTCAGAAAAAAAACTGCTTCTAATTGTGCAGGATCTAAAAGATTTGGGTCTAAAACAAACAGAAATTTAGTTAAGGACGCATTTGTTTTATAGTATTTGATTTTCACATTTTGATCTGTCATGAATATTTAGCTCTTGATTAGCAAAACCCTGCATATTGAACGGAAGGTAAAAAAAAAAAAGTTCACATGAAGCGTGCAGTCTGTGTCTCCTTTTTCCAGCATGCAAACATGAGTTCTGGCTCTCCTCGTTGCTTTGTCACAATACAACAGCTAATGAAAAGACTGTGCAAGTTAAGCAACACTTGGACGACCACATTCATATTCATTATTATGAAACTGAATGTTAACACAGATACGTGGAGTGTAAACAAAGATTATTCACAAAAGGGGTATTGTTGTGGTTTGACATCACATACACACACTCTGCCTAAAGAAGTACAGTACTGTGAAGGTGTGCAGGGTTTAAATAATACATTTCTAAACATGAAGAAATGATTCATAATTCAGCTCACTGGCGAGCTGAATCTGCCAAAAACAAAACCTGCTTAACTTCTCACATACGCAGCAACACAACCAGATGCTATTAAAACTCCTTCACAGGAAGTGGCAGGCTGGAGAATACGAGATAAGTAACTTGAGGGACTTCTCGAGGCTTCCGTCTGCATTGCTTCGAGTTCAGGGTGAGGAGGAGGCGAGGAAAAGCACAGGAGCTGGCAAGCAGACAGCATGACATGGTGTCTCATTCAAGCAACAGAATTTGTGCTTGATGTGCTAAACACATGCTGTCTGGCACTTTTAAAGGTCTGTGATCATTAGGACCTTTTTTTCCTTGATGTTTTCTGCTGTAACAACACACTTCAATGCAGCAACATACCCAGCAGTCATAAGATGTTCAGTTTTGGTTTCAACAACCTGCACTAAACTATCTCCACTACAGATATTTTCCAAGATGGAGGTAGTGTATACAGTGCAGACAGCTTGAATACAGGCTTTTTGATTTAAATGACTTCTCCTGGTACTTGTGCATCAGTGGCAATAAGCAGGATGCTTCACCCGACTAGCTTAAGGAGAAGGGTACATACAGAGCGGATGGGGATGAAGATTAGATGAAGTTTGGAGGCCCTACATCATTACAGAAAATATTACATTGGAAATGATACAGTTATAAGCAAAGGCATTCCTGGTGCAGTGTTATAGTTGATCCAGGTTTGACAATAAGGGGCTGTTATTACATTTTCTGAGTATTTGTTTTTTAGATGTACAGAGAGGGTTTGTGCCTTGTGTGGCTGTCTAATGCGGATTCATATTTTGGGCTCATGCTTGAGCATCCTTGAGGAGAGTGCTGGATGAGTGAATGAATAAATGGCGCTTGTTATAAAAAAGCACTTTTAGAGGCTAACAAGACCAGAAAAAGGCTGTATAAATAAATCTATTTTACCGTTATGCCCAGAGCGATGTAACAATACATGGAGCCTTGTCAAGAGCCAGCTTAGCTTATAAATAAATCTAACACACAGTTTTATACTTGATGTTTTGGATGTTCAGCAAGAAATGGTTCTTCTCTTGATTTACCTTCTATATTTTTGACATGATACATGATTTAGTAAAGACAACAAAATGTCTGATTGAGTTTAGGATTAAAATAAAAAAATTGACAATAAAAACCAGCCTAGCAGCAAAGACATGAAGAATGTAAATTCAGGTTTCAGATTGTGTCCGACTCCGTGCTGAAAATGTGATGTAATCAGGAGCAGTGCTCATCATGACCAACACAGCCAACCCATTCATTCCCAGGGCATCTGATACTGTAATTCAGTTTAACGAGATTTTCTGTTCTTTGTTTTAATTGAAAGTATGAGTCGGGTTGTGTTAAGTACCTCTAAGCTCTCACATTCTTACTCTTTATTCAGAGAACATGTTGCATCAGAGTCACAACTATTTCACACAAATCTAACTCGTATCATCTGATAAACACCTGAAACTATGTTCAAATATGCAATGAAGCATGTGAAGGATTTCACAGGTATGAAATTTAGGATTTAGTTCTAAAAAACAATTTTCTCCTGGTGGTCCTGTTCGGAGTATTTCTTCAAACTGAGAATATTTTATTAATGGACTACTTAAGTTATGAAATGAAAATCAAACGAAAGCTATTTTATTAATCCTCTGGAAGGAATTTACCTCTTTTATGTGTAGATTATTAAATGGCTGAACTGCCTCATCTGCATGTCATTCAGCCCCGCAGAGACCTGGTAACAAGGCAGCTAATTTATTCAGGTGTGTTGGAGAAGGAGTGGATCTGAAAGTCGCAGGGTAGTAGATATTGAGGACAGGAGTTAACTTGGGCAAACCTACTCTACACTGATTTGAGATGGAACTAGAAAAGCACTCTGAGAGTGCAGACCTCCACCAAGCAGCACCATAATGTTACTGAAAATTGATTCAGAAAAGATCTCCACCAAAAGTTAATAATTTGTTTCCAGTGACACTCCCATCATATCCTGAAAATTACATCAAAATCTATAAATAACTTTTTGAGTTATGTTGCTAACAGACAGACAAACAAACCAACAACTCCGATGAAAACATTACCTCCTTGGTGGAGGTAAATATGAACAAATATAATGTCGGAGTGAAAATGGATTTCTAAGGATTATAACACGTGTCATCTTTGATGCAAAGATACACAAATTTGTCATTTGTGAACTCATTCAGCTAGCAAGCAGCTAACTAACAAACATGCTAGCAATCCATTACAAGTTCAGTTATTTCTTTATTTTATGGCACTAATTTCTCTTTTCATTGTATTTTTATCAATGTAGATATACTATTAATATGTAAATACTTCATATTTATCTATTTAACTTTTATCTCTTTTGCTTATTTTTAATGTAAGAACAGTGAGAGCAACATGTTCCTTGTTTGTACAATCCTGGCAAATAAAGTGATTCTGATTCTAATGTATTAAGATTTAAAGGCTGCTAGCAGCATATTTACTAAACATCATTGTTGAAGTGAACAAGGTTATAGTTTTCTACAAACATGGAAGAAGGCAATTTCATGCTTTTATTTGATCTTTTTTCCAAATAATGAAAGAAGATACTTTGGCAAGAATGTTTAAATTAAAATCATTTAACGTGGATGTGGGTTGTAATGTTGGAATGATGACAGGACACTGGTTGGATAATCCAATGCTGCACAAAACTAAGATTAAAAGTTTATTTTGCTCTGAAAATGTTCCAAGTTTTATAGCAATAGATCTGTGATGCAATCCTTACAAATTCTTCCATCTGTTTATATAGAACATTTAATCCAGGAGTATTTATGCAGAATTTTATATCCTAATCTATATTATATTTTAGCTTAATATACTGTTCTACGTGTACTTCAGCTGCATGTTTAGTTTATTTTCCTCAAAAATTTAGATGGAAAAAAACTGACATGTGAATCCTTCATCTCCAGAGTGTAGTGTTATTATTACTTTTGGGAATTAATTCAATCTTGTTTGCTTTTGTGACATGTGTATTTTTTTGCCTCACTAGATAAACAGTTCCTCTCTGGTGCCAAGCAGGTGGTTTGTGGCAAAAGCATCCTTGAGGGACTATATGAAATGAAGATATCTGATGTTGTTTGTGTAGCAACAGGGAACCAGCAAATAATGCCATCCACCATCACTCACTACACTGAAACCAGTGTGCTGGCACATTTCAGCTCTGTTGCCTTGGCTGCTCCGTCTTCCAGCTTTCTTATCTCCAAATAAAGGTCCTTTGCACTGTTTGTATACAAGAAATTTAAACTGGAGGCCAAAACATGGGCCCCATCCACAGCTTTTCCCCAATAGAAAAGCTGGTTCAGGCGTATTCACCTGTCAAAAGTGGGCTGAGGCATTTAAATCATCTGCCGTATGCAGAGAAAGATAATGTGGAAGTTCAGAGACTGCCGACCAAATTATTTCAGAGGATTAGCTTCCTGACTGTCATCTCTGCCTCACTCAGCTTGGCTTTCAGAGGCTGCTGACTCCCCGGACAAACAGCAACCCTCTGTCTTTCAAAGTGTTAGCAACAGCCTCCTCTTATCACCGCTTACGACCACTCCCTTTTCTCAACCACAAAGTGCACGGAAAAAAGCAAATTAATGGCACCAATCTGCATCTGCATGCTGCTGATGGCACAAGTTTGTATTTCATTTGCAGTACGGTTTGAGCGTGTGTGGGGAACTGCTGAGATAGGATGGAGCTGTAAACAAAGCACTTTTACTTACTGCAGCAGGGGAAAGCACAGGACAAAAGAAACATCCCCTGAGCTATCTGTACAAACACAGACAATAGCACTCTATTTTCAATCGCGGCTCCAAAGGCAGCAGCTAGTGTAAGGATGTCAAAGTACTACTGTGTGTAGAAGTGCTGGCAATAAGTTGTTTTGGAAACCAGATTGCTCCCTCAAGCAAAATCTCTGTTGACCTGCAGCTGACTTCCTGCCTTCCTGCTCTGCCAGTATCTTTGAGGCGTACTGTAAAGCGAGATTAAAACTTCATAAAGAATCACTCCATCTTAGCTATTTGTTTATAAGATATGGCTTTCTAATATTTACTTTGGGTATTTGCTTCATGCACAGAAAGCAGACCATCAAGCAGCATCTACTTGCATCTGCCTGCTATCTGGGCACAAGCAGGAGGGGAAAGACATAATTGATCTGAATTTCATCTGATGCAACTTATGCTGACAGATTATATGGAAATAAATGTTACCCCTGCTTTGAGCAACATTTATACATTTTATGACAGTCCACTTATCTGGGATAAAACTGACATATCTGGCTGTGGGTAATTGTGAATGACAGTACCATCCAAAATTGCTGCTTTCAAATGGATCCATGTTGTGTTTAAGATTTTACATGACAAGATGTGCTGTTAATAATTCACAATAACACAGTTAAAGAAAAAAGCACAGCTTAACGGTGCTGCTCTTATTCTCCTTGAAGCAACAAACCATTCGGTGCAGACACATTTATAGTCACACATGTTTAATATTTATGCATTTCTGACACTGGTTTGAGTTATAGGTCATTTATACCTACGTCAAGGCAATTAGCTGGAAGACTGAAAGACTTGGGTGAAGCTTGTCTGAAGGGAAAGGAGGATGGAAGGATGGAAGGTGGAGGAGAACAGGTGCAATGCTCGGAGATGGGAAGCAGTAAGGATTTAGTCAGAAACAGTGGTGGATACCTAAGCCGAGGTGGTATAGCCCCTACATCGGGCTCCTGGCAGCTCTTTAACCCTTCCAAGTCTGAAGGGTTTTCAGGAGTAATCCTCACCTGGAAATGTTTTTGTATTATAACTTATAAAATAGTCATCTTGTAACCAACTATCATGTATTTCACATCTTTTTTTTCAGAACAACCTAAGCTTTAATAAAATCCATGTTATAATTGTGTCAAATGAATGTAAAACAAGTTATGGACTCATAAAAAGAAAAATTATTTAAAAAAAATTTCACATCTATTTCTTAAAAAAATCACAGCAAACATTTTTTGACATTTTAGGAATATTCACGAATGTCCTAGGGATCATGGTGAACATTTTCAATGGCCTAAGTAAAATATTTATACACAAAACAGAATAAAAACTGCTGATATTGTGTCAGGTGCTTCTGAAGGTGTGGTCACCTCTGTGTTCGATATGCCAAAGATGCGTCTGAGAGAAGTATCGCCCTCTATTAAGCCGAGATGTCATTATCGTCCTTTCCAGGTCAGCGTGTTATTATTTAGAAGTCCAATAAAATGTTTACAATGAACAATACCTATCAGTAATATATATAAGATACGTACTACCCATATGAAATAACCTCTGTGTGCATTCAGAGCTCATCTTTTACTCCAGAAACAACAAACAGGCCAGATTGAATCATCTTGTTCCATTTAGATCTTTGATACATGAGGCGATGATGCAAAACCGTACTATTGGAGGTAAACAAGCACGTGATGGTGCACGACCGTATGGTAGGACACTAACTTTACCAAAGAACTGACGTTCTTCCATGTTTAAGGAAGTCGGCTACAGGGGTAACTTTGGAAACTCTGAAATCTTTTCAGCAAAAAAACAAAATTGAGTAATAATTTTAAACCGTTCTGGAGATATTTACTGTTTTGTAACCCGACAGCGCCGACTTATAGGGTTAAAGAAGTTGCTAATAGGAGACTGATGTCTCAAGAACACTGAGGCACACAAGCATGGTCATATTCAGCAGATTAATCCAAAGATGTGATGCTGGATGAGCTCTGCATGAAGCTTGATTTTTCTCCCCCCTCAAAATAAATCTACAGGTTCAGCCTTTATCACTTAAATGTGCTTTTCTTTTCATCCAGTTAAATTATTTTCGCATCTGAAAAGGGCAACAAAGGCCACAGAAAAGTGTTTTTACATTAAAAACGTTGACATAGTTAAGCGAGTTCAAATTGTGCGCCATCCTGCAGCGAGGCGAGGTCGTGGGCTATGCATCTGTTATGATGTCACGAGTAGACATTCCCCTTAGCTGTTCGATGTAAATAAATTGTAGTCTGAGCTTACATATGTGTTTGCGCTAGTTTGTTGCAAAATGCCGAAGCGTTGCGTTGCTGCAGGATGTTTGAATGGTAAATGGTCTTGTACTTGTACAGCACTTTTCTACACATCAGTGCACTCAAAGCGCTTTAACACTATTCGACACATTCACCCATGCACTCACACAAACACGCACATTCACACACCATGACCGGGTGCAACGGGGGATTCAAGGACACTTTGACATGTGGACCGCCAGAGCCGGGATTTGAACCACTAACTTGCTTGTTAGGAAATAACCTGCTCCATGCGCCACTCATTGTATATTCGAACTGCCCCAGTGGAAGTGTAAACCTCTTCACATTCCCAAAAGATGTGGATCTGTGTAAAAAATGGACTAAACAGGTACAGAGAACTAGGGACAAGTGGCAGCCATCGGCATCGTCTGTACTCTGCAGTGAACACTTTACTGCCGACTGTTTTGAGGAAACCCTTCATTACAGGTATCATTTGGTTTAAAAGTCTGTTTTAGACGTGTTCTGAATCCTGCTGCCATCCCCACAATATTTAAAAGAAAGCAGACAGAAGATATCGGCTCTTCCTCTTCATCGTCGCTTCCAGAACGATAAGGCTCAAATAAATATGGCTGCAGACTTTCGTTAGCATCAGCACCCCCATTGTCTTCACTGGATGTACCCTTGTCCTCCAAAACTATCAATAAATCGCTCAAATCTTCACTAAAATCACTCGAAAGTTCCTCGGCTTCACTACACTCATCCATGCTTGTTTACATCAGTGGGTTCCTCTTATTACATCACAACATGGCACCGCGGCGAGCATCGCAGTTGTCTGTATAATGAGGTATTTTTAGGTTGTGTGTTAAAAATGATGCATTCTTATTTTTTTGTGACTATACAGAATAAATACACAATACGTCTTCTTTCAAATGATATCTTTATTGAACCACGTCACGGACCCTTTAAGCAAGGGGTGTCCAAAGTCAGTCCTCGAGGGTCACAATCCTGCAGGTTTTCCATGTATCCCTGGTCCAACACAGCTGACTCAAGTTAATCCGTCATTATGCTGAACTTG
>JBAMHV010000016.1:18991310-19007746 GCA_037177535.1 Pseudomugil gertrudae | reverse complement strand
GCCAGGTGTGTTGGATCAGGGATACATAAAAAATCTTCAGGACAGCGGCCCTCGAGGACCGACTTTGGACACGCCTGCTTTAAGCAGTCCTAACAAATCACGCAGCATTTAGCACCCGATTGAAGATGCAGCTTTTTACCAGGTGAAGCTACAGGAGGTTACTGGCCTGGGTTCCTGGTTTGCTGGGGCACAGTTCCTCCTGGGATTTCCCTCCAACATGTACACATAAAACAAACTACTTTTAAACTAGCATTGACAGAGGAAATATGGATGTTTTAACAGGCAGACCACCAAAAAAAGACTTTAACACTAAATTCCATCCATTTCAGCTGCATTTATATTAGTGTTATCTTGCAGCACTTAACAGATACAAGCCAATTCACTGTGGTCCAATTAAAACAAATCCTCATTAGTTCAGTTTGCTTAGCTGAGAAGGGTGACAGATTGGATCAAATATTTCCAATAGCTATGTGTACATGGACAAATATGTCATCTATCCGACTGAACTCAGTCTGATCAGAGATTCCAGCTGACATGTTTACATAGATGCTGGATAAACTGGTATGATGGGCAGATTTACCTGCTTGGGTCATGCGCAGTGCGCTTGTAAGAGGCATGTTTCAACCATCTGAACATTGAATCACCCAGCCATGCTTAACCCTCAGTTTCCAACATAAATGTTGCACCTGTAAAAGTTGTGTTCTGGTCGCGTCCCCTGATCTCAGTAAAACCTGGCTTTTTTAACCAACTGGGCAACCGGATCATTTACAAAGCATCTCCTCACCGTCGATGCAAGAAAACTAGGAAAATACCACTTAAACAAGGTTAATATAAACCCAATCAACTTCGATTTCTTTTGGGATTATAACCTGGTTTATCCAGCCTGACATGTATTCATATCACTCCTAAACCGTAAAAGGAAAAAATCATCAGCTCCATGATCCATTAGAAAACATCATAGCGATTTGCTGCTCACTAAATGATTAGAAGTGTATTGATTCCTTTGCCTCACTCATATTTCCCGCTCAAAGCTTTTTGTTTTCATCTGCAAGAACACCTACATGATCAAACATGGGAAGATTTAATACAAATAATTCCAATTCCAATTCCAATTTATTTATATAGCGCTTTAAAAACAACACAGTTGACCAAAGTGCTGAACATCAATAACATCATACATTCTCTGGTTACTGGATCCCACCAGGGCTGAGGGAGTTCTTATCCACATGTACTCTCAAAGAAAGACATTTGTTTAAGTTTGAGGGCTTTTTTTTACTAAGCCGAGAGTGTTTAATTTAAATTCAGCTGATGTCCTGTAAACAGCTTCTGATAAGGAAGTAGGTGGTTTGGCATCAGACAGAAGTTGTATCTGCATTTAGAACATGCCTTCTGCTCACGTTCTATCTTTACTATTTTAAGTCTGTTCACAGCATAATTAAGAGCTTTTGCTAATTTAAGTTAGCAGTTTTATTTATTCCTCCAAACCGATGTTTGTTTTTTGATTCGCAGCATTTCTGAACATATGGTTGCAGAACTGCTGCAGCTTCGCCTGCCCATGCTGGGATTTTTACTCGTGATTTGATTCTTTTCATCAGCTGGGAGTTAGCTGGAAGGAAAAGCAGGTAAATGTGCTCTAATGGACCAACTGCTAACATGAGGGAGAAGGGGGGGCTTGTAGCTGCCAGGAATGTTCATATAGGCATCATCCAAGATGTGTCTTTCACTGGTTGGTGATGTGGACAAGCTCAATCAAATAAAAAAATAGCATCTGGTATTAATTTAGTACCTGATTATTATCGGATTTGCATCCGGAGGACTGTAAGCAACAAACATGCTGGTCAGTTATCTGCCCAGAACAACATCCAACTGCTTCAGTGAGATTTATGCGTCGGGCGGCCATGATTGATGGATTCTGGCCGCCCTCCTCCCTCTCGTGTTGTGGGAATCTTGTGTCCTAACAGTGCAGCACAAGTTCAGCCCATTAAGTGAAACGGCTTTATCTTGGATGCTTCGATAAAAGCAGGTTTCTACAAACACAACAGTCTGCTTTTCTGTTGCTTCAACCTTGGTTGAATGTTAATAATTTATTCTTTGAGTGGACATTTTCCAGAAGAAGGCTGGATAAATGACAAGCCGGTCTTATCTAAACTCCTATCTTGTCTCTAATTTCCCGTCTATCTGAGAAAAGCTCCCAGTTTGCAGTGATGTTGGGGTAGATCGGTGGATATTGAGCGAACCGGACAGAGAGCTTGTTCGCTGCATATGTTGTGATATGAACAGATGTGTCAGTGTTGATCACCTGAATTCTGCTTCTGACACAAACTTCCCTCCACTTAAAAGAAGAAAAGTTAACTTGAAGAGAAATTAGCTAAGTTAGAGGCTGCAGTCTGTGTTTTACAAAACCCCAAGCTAATCTGCACTGGTTTTGGAAGATGTTTTGGTCACCAATGAAATGAGCTGTCTGAGTGTGTGTTCAGAGATTGGTGTTATATTCGTGGCTCACCTGCAGACTGGCTGATCCAGTCCATATCGTCTGGATGACAACAGTATTATGTACGGAGCACCAAAAATGCCATAATCATTCGTTCAATAAGAATACACACAAAGACAACAAACCAATTAGGTACATAACCAAGCAAGGCAAGTTTATTCTTGGAAGACAATTCCAAGTGCTTTACATAAAAAGTTAAAAGCATTTTAAATGGTCCAAAGAAAGCATGTCAGAAGAAAGCAACAAGTCCCCCCAAAAAGTTATAAATTAAAACTATTAAAAGCCAGTTAGCTTAAAAGTTACCATGCAGATTTCATGCAAGGTTACAAACTTGTCCGTGTGTTTAACTCTTTAAGCACCAAAGTTGCAAAAAATCCTAGATGAGGTATTCCAGGCCACGTCCCTGCGGGAAGAGGCCCCGGGTGAGACCCAGGACATGATAGACTGATTACATCTCATGGCTGGCCTGGGAACGCCTCAAGATCCCCTCAGATTAGCTGGTGAATGTGGCGGGGGAGAGTCTGGGCTTCCCTTCTATGGCTGCTGCCCCCGCGACCCGACCTCGGATAAGTGGTGGAAAATGGATGGATGAAAAATATGACCATAAAGAATATAAAGATATATGTGCAGCATCAGGAGGGAATATATTTACATTTTCTGCATTTCTAAACACTTAGAAGTGCACAAAAACATGGATTTAAGGGCTAAAAAGTGCATTTTGCATGATATGTCCCTTTTTAAAACAGGAATAAACAAAATAATTTATATAATAAGTGTACACATCACAACGACTTGAGGTTTAACTGTTATCTGTAACTTATATAAACCTCTGAGTGTATCAGGCTGGAAAAACATGCATTTAGACTGAGTAGCTTAACGTTATGTCAGATCTTTCAGGTTTGGCATCATCCCACCACAGAGAGGGATAAAAAGATAGATGCCCTTCCTGAATCTGGTTCTGCTGGAGACATGTTCCCGTTAAAGAGGATGGATTTACTCTGATGTTATTGTTGCGTCTATTTAAAGTATGTTGAGAAGAAAAAACGCATCTGAGCAGCTCATGCGGATGATGAATCATGCACCTCCAACCCCCTCATAGACAGAACAGTGGAGGTTATGGGTTGTCTTCATTCAGGTTTCTGTAATCTCATCCACATTTATAGCCTCATAACCAAAGTAAAAGATTTCATACATAACTATTTGATTATTTTTATTTTGATGTGATGACATCTGGTTTGTAAAATATCCACCATGAATTTACTCTACAAATCATGATGCACTTCAGGCCACTTTGACCCCACCATAAGGTATTTTTTTTCTTTGGGACAACAGCAACATGAAAGACCAGAGAAATGATTGAACATGATGATCATAATTAGAAATGTTACAGGACAATAAAATCCTTTAAAGAATGTGAACAAATTATGGAACAAAGAATGAAAAAACGTGAGACGTATTGATGAGCGAGTCTGCACAGGATCTGATTTGTGTTGTCCAGTCTCGTGTTATATTGATTCTCATTCTGTGAGACATAGCTGTTATGTGTGAAACTTGACAAATCAATGCTGTGAAACCGAGGTGCACATAATACTTCATACACAGCGCTTTAGCTGGTTCTGCACACACAGGAACCCTGCCTCTTCCCTCGTCCACACATTGCTCCACCAGTGTGATGTATTGTCCCAAAGGACACTCTGAACCAGAACAACCGCTTTGCTGTCTGCTTAATAAAATTTAAATCCAATTTTCTGTTTTGCTCAAACATTTGTCTCCACTCTGCTGCTCCTAGTGAGTCATTGTACTTTCCATCAGATAGGATAACATGCCGATCATGTTCTCTCATAAAACAACCATTTGTCCGAAATGTTTTAAAGGGAGACTGGTTCATTTATTTTCTGTACCGCTTGGTCCAGTTCAGGGTCACAGAGAAGCTGGAGTCTGTCCCAGCAATTAGACGGGGTCGCCAGTCTATCACACAACACTGGGACAACCAGCTACTCATGCTAACACCTAATGTGCATGTACACACACACACAGGGATAACATGCAAACTCCACACAGAGGCCACTGTGCTCCACCATGCTCCCCAGTCAGTTCAGTTGGAATAAAAATAACGCTGCATTTACAGATAAATTTGTGCATGAGTAAAATGTGATTGCACTCGAGCACACGTTAGCAAAGTCTCCCTCAAGAAGCGCCGCTCATTGAACATTAGCCCCGAGGCAAGGAAAGGAGAAACAAAATTTCTGCAAAATGCTTAAAAAAATTTGAATAAGTTCTGACAAAAACGCTGCTGCAAGAGCTTTAACTCAAACTAACCCACCACACAGCTTTACAATCTGCATCAGAGTAGATTTTAAAACCTCGCTGATGGTTTGCAAATCGCACAACGGTTTGATACATCTGTGATCAGAGAATGTAAAGCAAGCAGAGCTCTCGGATCCAAAGATTTAGGTCAACTGGTCCAGACCAAACATGGAGAAGCAGCGTTTAGCTGTTATGATGCAAACATGTGGAACAAACTGCCGGTATGAAACTTTGCTTTTCTCATATGCCTCCATGAAGTCTGCATAGCAACCTGATTTAATTATTTCAATTTTATTAAGTTATTTATTATTAAGGGCTGCACGCAGGCACATTGTCACAGCGAGAAGGTTGCTGGTTTGAACCTCGGCTCAGAAAGTGGTCTTTCTGTGTGGAGTTGGCATGTTCTCATCGTGTTAGTGTGGGTCCTCTCCTTCCAAAGACATGCATGTTGGGTTGGTTGGCTGTTCTAAATTTTGCTTAGGAGTGAATGTGTGTAACTGGTTTTTTGTCTCGCTGTGTTTACTGGGATTGGCTCCAGCTACTTGCTTCCAGGGCAAAGTCAGTGAAATTGACGCCTTCATTTTTAACACGATAAAAAAAAAAGCATAAAGCATAAAAACCAAAGCCAGTAAACGCGTCCTATTAAAAATCTGATTTTGCAAACACATTCTTTCCATGACCATGTTCACATCTCAAACTTCACTAAAATGTTTTTACCCTCCCATAAGGTGGCTTTGATGTTGATAGAATATATCCGAAAAGTGCAATGGAACACTACGACACTGTTCATGGGGTCACAGGACCAGTTAATTTCTAATAAAGATTGCTCCTGGATGACTTCTTCAGTCTTCTGATGAGAACAGCTGTAGCAGCAGTCAGGAGTAGCAACCAAAGTAGCTGCTCCATGTGTGTTGTCTCCACTAGGGCTGCACGATGTTAAGACAATTAGTGATTTGCGATAACACTATGTTGCGATTACAATTTGTTTAGTGATAAATACAATACTTTGCTATGCAACATCTTTGAGCTATAGGTGTTGTGCAAACAGACAACAAAAAGTGGGAATTTAAAAGCCTATAGGAATGAGAAAAAAATAGATTTTTACCATTTCCATTAAAAAATATAATCAAATACATAAATATCTAAATACTTAAACCAACTTCTCTTGGCACAATAGTTTTAAAAATATAAACATAGATGCAACTGCTGTATCTCTTTTACAAAATGTTAAATATAAACAAATGTAGCAGCAGCATCTCCCTTAGGAAAATTATTCTTTAACCAATATGTAGGTGAGCTTGTTCTGGATGGAGGAGTGCTAGGCTACCAAGCTAAGTGTGGCGAGTTCTTGGTCAAAAAACGATAACAATGAAACATAACTTAGCTGAACTTGGGTATAAACATTAGAAAACAGACCTTGTGCTTTTACAGATGATGGTATATCGCATAAGATATTGCACTGATTGTGTGAATTCTGGTATATGTATGTGTGCAGAGGGTTAGCCAGAATGGCTTTTATGAATAAGTTTATGGTCAGAAAAAATCAGCATATTTCCTTTCTTAGGTTTTAAACAGGTGTGTCCACATGTAACAATATTTCCTGATGTGCTAAAAAGTCTGAGGGTGAACTACTCGCAGGTATACAGAAATATTTCCTAGCAAGTTTACCCAGCTGTGGGAAGGTGACCTGGTGGAGTTTCCACCCATCCAAAGGGTCTGCTCTATAGTGGGGGACATCATGTAGCTGTTAAGTTCAGCTTCCATTGCCTGTGAAAGCTGCATGACAGGTGGAGCTGTCTTAAAGAAACTGCCAAATGTTTTTTTTTTTTATGTGACTCAACATAGTTTTTACCAGCGTGAGTATTGAGTACTTTGAGGTTGTATTGTAGATGAGAGCAAAGATTGGTTGTATTTCCTCTGGTGGTTGCCACAAGTGTTCAAAATGTCCTGCAGAGTACCTGCATTTGTAGCAAGTCATCTTTCTTGTAACTGAAGTAGTCCCAAATCATCGAAGTGCTGTGTTTTTCTGTGTTTTTTTGTAACCACAAGTGCTTTTATATTCCCAGTTTCCCTGGTTTCCGCGCATCCATCCGCCATCTTGACTCACTTGCTCTACAGTTTAACAAGGGAGGGTGGTGGAGCATTCAGGACAGTAAAAGTTGCTTTGATTGGCCATGAATACCAGCGCAAAAATGAACACCACCACATCAATTCCTCAAAATACACAAAAGCGTAATCACATTTAGTTATTGCAGTTTATAGGCTGTCTTTGCAACATATGTATTGCATGGGATACTATTGCAATGAAGTTGTGTGAAACACCACTCAATGGAAATGCCTGCAAAGTGTCATTGCACTTTGTTGAAACCTTAGAAACACGGCACATATTTAGCAAAAAACTATCAAGCTAATGTGTTGCTAAAAGTTGAATCCTTTCCTCTTCATGTCACACAAACCTTCCAGAGCCTCGGCTCACTGTGACCCATGCTGTCTTGGGCCATAAGCTTTATATCACCCTCATGGCAATGAAACACTGAAGACCAGAAATCCAATACTACACTATACATCAAAACCTAAGCCAAAAGGATCTACACGTGGACTTCTATTAACTCCACTTATAAACTATAAATCCAAATGTGAATGTTGTGTTTGGGAATATACTGTAAAAAGCAAAAAAAAGAAATGACTTCGGTTTGACTCATTTGTCCATCGTCTTTAACCAGCTTTACCTTTCTATACATAGCAATGCTGTCTGCAGACCATGACCATTCTTTTAAACTGAGCTTTGTTTTTATTGCACCATTTCATGCCAGTCATCACAAGGTAATTTACTGCACAGTCTACTTTCAGGTCAATAAGGCCCATAACTCTAAGCCAACCATACTTATTTAGAGAAAAGTATGCGTTAATGACAAAAAAATGCCACAGCAGCCTCAGCCCATTGCAGCATCACTAAAGAGATGGTCGAAAAGGGCTCCACGCCCCACGAGAAGTTCATTCTTGCTCTAGAGCAGGGAGTAGTTATCATCCGTTACTTATCATTCGAGCAGAACTTTCTTCTCGTAGAGCTTCAACAAGTAGCGTGTGATTGTTCATTTAAGGTGTTGAGTCAACTCACTAAACTCACAAGCTTAAGGACCATAAAACCAGCTCTATTATAAGCTGAATCAAAAAGGAAAGTTTTAACATAGAGATTTTCTTCCCTATTTCCCATTCCCTCCCATTCTACTCTCAGAAACCACCAGTAAACCTCCAAATTGCTCTGCTGGGAAAATACAGAACTACGAGGGCTTTCAGCGGATCTTTGTCATTTTTACATGAGAAGAATTTTACATTTTGTTCTAGATGTAACATACCAATGAGAAGAAGCTAAAGACTGGATGTCATTGGCTAACACCAGCCCACTAAGGGGACATATACAGGAAGTAACAGAGCTGGTGGTGAGCACGAGAGGTGCTTCCCAACCGATTAGCTGCAACTCTTTAGGTGCTATTTTGAAAGGGGTTAAGTGGAAGACTTTAATCCACTTCTCGAGTTGAATTAAGTTCTCTCTACTCGCATAGCACGCTCTGTTTCCCTCACAACAAGCAATGACCTTCATTATCTTGAAAGCTGTAATTACCAACTTAAAAGCACCATTAATCTATCCTAACTTGCCCTGGTCAAATGCTCGTCCTGACTGATAACTAACTGGCCAACCTTTAAAAGAACAGGTAACTAAAAAGAGTGCATGCTCAGCTTATATAACTGTAGCTCATCTCAGCAGGTGGAGATTTAATATAACGTAGTGTGGTTCATTTCTCTCTACAGTGACCCAGGGTTTTAATCTAATGAGTTATTTGGCTTTTCAGCTTTAAATAAAGATCAGCAGCCTGGCTTGGTCGATGAGGGGGCAGTTTTGACCTCTGAGAGTCAGAGCCTTGTAACCTGGGCTGAGACTAGTGCACTTGTGCTTCCAGAAGGAGAGGTTAATCGACTCACTGCAGAGGAAAAAGTGCCTGGTGGAGAAGTGCAGCGTGGGTAGATGTACTTAAATAACCAATGACCCTGACAGATTATAAATTAGCTACGTGTTAAATTATGGGTTTTGTAAACACGGGGCAGGTTTGGAAATTGTTCACATCTGCATGTATAAATCATACTGAGTGTCTGCTTTAGGCTCTTTATTCTAATGCTGGCACTTTAGAATAGCTTTGCTCAGTAAGTTTCACAGCACTGTTCAAGTGTGCCAAATATACCGTATGAAACCACACACATGCAAGACGCAGGATGCGATCTGCTGCATTAAGAACCGTGAGGTCAAAGGCAGTGTTACATAAAGGCGGTTTTTGTAACGTAATCGCTGAAAACTGTGACTGATCTCGCGGCGGGAAAGGAAATGCCAGCAAACATGAGACTTACAGACGGCGCTGAGCTGCAGATGTGTGATTTCAGCAGGCTGAGGCTCTCTTCTCTGCACCTCCTCCTCCTCAGAGCCAAATCCATGATCCAAATACTAACAAATTTGCATCTTTTACGCAAAAGGTTATGAATAGGCTTTTGATACGCGCGCTGGCGGTATGTGAGAGTTGGCATGACACAAATGCATCTAATTATATCTTTTTTTTTGTTGATGTTTCAGGATGAAAAATGGCTTATGCTTGAATTACCTGCACACACTGAAGTGAAGCTGACCTTGACTTCAAAATGCGACAATGTCAAGCGAAGCTTTAAGACCCATGCATACCTTCTCAAATGTATGTGTGCTTTTGCTGGGTTGCTGACTCTGATTGCCATGATCACAGCTTTAAACAGCAGTGTGGAGCCTGTTATGCTGTCAAAGGCAAAAGCTGCATGCACAAAGCTAGGATATCACATGCTGTTATACAGGGAATTGTAATAACTTTCATTTATAGAGTCCTTTGAACATAGCTAAAGGAACATTTGGACACAACTGTTAGCTGAAAGGGGTATTAATAACTGTATTGCATGCTAAGGCGACGCATCACAGCTGTGAAATCATTCGCATTAACACATCAAGCAACAGTAAACAAAGGATGCACTTTCCACTTCAGCTATCTTTTGCTTAATGACAGCTGTGGATGCTCCTTGTTGTCTCATCTGACTTCCTCAGGTGAAAAATAACCAGCTTTTCCACCAGACCAACCAGCACTTGTTGACAGGTTTTCATTTCATCCTTCACATTTCAGTCCAGTGCATTCCAAACCATTGGGTTCAGGTGGGGTGATTGAGTCGGCCCAGTTGTTTGATGCAGCGCTCAATCACTCTGTTCATTGGTGAAATGAAACATGAAAGCTGGAGTCACTCAGTTTTCCTCCAGCATATGATCTCAGGATGTCTGTTATTTTAACTCTTCAGTGCACTGAAATGGACTTTTCTATTTGCACTACTATTAGTTTGCACATCTGTTTTGCACAATTACCTGCGATGCAATACTGTTATTATTTGTTGTTCTGTGTTGCAACTGGCCGTACTGTTTATGGTGTGCTTTGTTTTGTTGACCTGATGCAAACTCTGCGGGAAACCCAGTGGGTCTGCTGGACATGAGCGGGTTTTTCTATGATCAGTTGGTCGCTGCATTCAGGCTGCCTGGTTAGACTGAAGACAGGAGATGCTGAAAATATTGGATCCCTGCGGAGTTCAGCTGAGACATGAGGACAAGCTGGAGCAGACTTTACTTCACCGAACAGCCGGTCAAGTCCAAACACGCACGCTGAGTTTATTGGTCATAAATTGATCTTCACACCCCTTTCAGAAAATAGCATGCATTTTTCAAACAATACAGTTTTGTGCAGTCCGTTGGGTGCAGCCCCCTTCTCTCAACTCAAAATAGTTCAAATTAATTATAAGTTATAATTTTATAACATAAGCAAACATAAATATTTATTTCACAATACAAAGGTCTCACACGTAGGTACAGCTGTGACTCCTAAAAGATAAAAAATATATCCATCAAAAGTAACTACCTAAGGTATTTATGAAGGTAGGATGAAAGCCTTCCCTGATTGTTGCCGTTATTTAAAGAATAAAAATAAACTTAATGCAGGTACGTAACTATCGGACCCGTACTCCTTACAGGATTGGCTTACGGACATGAGGAAATTGCCCAGCCTGCAGTGGCCTGACATCTACATGTTCCTCATAAACACTCTGACTGTGTACATAAAGGAGAATCTGAAGGCCTACAAATCACTGGAAGCATGTCCAAGACGTGCTGTACCATCCAGTGTCTGAAACATCAGAGTTTTGTGTTCTGAAGGCACAAGTTTTACCGAGCCAAAGACAGGGTCACAAAACGACGCCGGTTTATGTACACAAACAGATGGGCTACGTTTTGTCCAGGAGGCGTTCTGACCAGATGCTGGAGTCACCACATCCGAGTCCCTCTTGGATGGCCGAGCTTCTCATGATGTCATTGTTTTGGTCACCACCCACAGCTCGTGACCATATGAGGGAAACAACATATTGCGACTGGTAAATGTCATCTAAATCGTTATAGAAGGTGGTTAAATATATAAAAATATATCTCCATACCTGAAATAAAATGCGCACTGCATAGTCGCGTATTGTTGATTTTGGCTTCTGTCCAGTTATCCCGGCTGATGGCACGTAGCCATAAAACCTTTTTTAAATGGCTTGCCTCCTGGTATGGTGTAAAAACGATGGTGTAGATTGTTTTCACTCAGGTTTGTACATACCATGGCACGGCCAGATGGCATTTTCAGGTTACAAAACTTTCTCAAAGTCCCATGTATTTGCGTTGGTCAAGCAGGACAACAAATCTGTTTTGAACCTGGATTACGTGTGCATCACTTGTATACATCACTTGAAAAGCATCTATACAGTAGTTTCCATTTGGGGAGGTATGATGTCCTGACAGAGTAAAATATGATGGTAGGATGCCTCAACGCTGTAAACTGATGAAAGTCTCTGTGATCAGGCTTTTGTAATAATAAAAACTGAGGAGTTAACTATAGATGTACACTTTCAATAAAAATACTATTATATACACCACCAGTCAAAAGTTTGGACACACTTTGCCATTGGATTTAATTGGAAAGTGTGTCCAAACTTTTGACTGGTACATCTGATGAGAGCTTTACAACATGGAGGCTGGTTGGCGTGATCATAAAGGCAGTGTGGATTTATGGCGTACCTACTGCACACTGAAATGACAGCTGTTGTTACAACACAGATGCAGGTATTCAGTGTTTACCTGCTACAACACACTAATTCAGATCGGTCATTTAGGGACTTAAGGTGCTTGTATAGGGAGAAGTTTATCATATGTGCCGTATTTCATGAATTTTTTTTAAAGTAATGCCAGCAAGCAATGCACAGCTGAAATGTGTTTTAAAAATGATTATTATTGATTCAGAAAAAACAGCTTTTTTTCCTCTCTTTCTGAAGTGAAAGCATCGTGTTTAGTTAAAAGCGTAACAAATTATGCCAGTTTACTTCTAACCCAAATCACCAGTTAATGGAAATTTTCCACATTTTCTAGACCTCAATTCTCTTCGTATCAAGGCAGCTCACCTGTAAACAGACTGACCGTCTTTGGAGTCCCTTAATAGGAATACATCAACTATGTACAAATGTCCTTATTCGAGCATTTATTGGGTCAGAATAAACAGACAGTGCCTCCTCCATTAGAAGCTTTTAAACTATGCAGTATACTGACCTTCATGTCCTTTACTGTGCTTGAATTCATTCATCAAATGCCTCCATCACAACACAATTGTTGCTTGAAAGGTTTGAAAGTATGTCTTTCAGAAATAACACAGTGCAAGCTGTTTGTAATGGGAGAAAACACATTCATTTAGCAGCGACTGAACCTTGGAAGCCTTGGCAACGCCAGCGGCTCTCGTTCCCTGACTAATTTTAAATAAACTCCTCAGGCTTTGTGATTTGTCTCCGTTCTGAATGCGAGCCCAAGCAGATGAAACATTTTATTAACAACAAAACAAAGACAATATAAGTATAAAAACAAATAATATGACAGGTTTTTTTGCAATTAGGTTTATTCTACTCTGAAAAAAGTTTCTTCATGACTTTGTGTTTTTTTGTGTTAGCTCTTCAGTCGAAACCACATGAAAGGCAAAGATGGCTGCAACACATTGCTCCCCTAATTAATAAAAGAAATGTCCTTTGAACTTCAGAGTTTTTTGAGGCAAAACTTATAAATTATTTTCTATTTTGTTTTGAATGGCTAACTTTTACTTTTGTTATGTTGGATGAGGCAGGAAATCGATTACCCAGATATGAACTCCAGGGCTTCAGTTTATTACAAAGCACACTTTGTGCCTCTCGGGAAGATATGAACAACCTAATTAATGAGGCCAAGTGTGCTCGGAGAGATTTGTGAAGCATCTTGGAGAATGTTGTTTATAATAATTACTTTGCACTGACAGTAGTAATATTTTGGGTAAAGCTAAACTGGCTTTGTAGATGTCGAAGCAAAAATCCTCCTTCTGGATTTCACTGTTCTGCTTAATTTGGAAATGAAGCAATCAGCCCATGATTTCAGTTTGAGTTGGATAAAAGTTTCACAGCTAAAGATATTCAAGATGGCCTGGCTGCTGAGGTGCACTGTGGGGACTGATGAGGTTTATTAGGTTTGTCTCAGGCCACAGAAAAGCAAAGAACACAAGACTTTTCAAAATAAGACAAATTCTGGGACTTCAAATAAGATTTTTCTAAATAACATGCACAAAAAAATCAGTCAACAGTGTATTTTAAACAGTGTCACCTTCTGTGTCATGCTATGGAGGACGTGCAGTCACGTGTTTTCTGTTGTTGACGACGCCATTTTGGACGACATGTGTCCAGTGATAACCACTGCATCCCTAGCATATACCCACAGGATAAAGCATGGATTAAGCATAAACACACTCACACAGCAAGTATCTGTGGATGGTACCAACAGAAACCTCTATCTCATTACGTCTTGGGTAAGTTTACATCAATCCCATCGCTAAGCGCTCCGTATCCGTCTCTAGTATCAGCCAGAATGTGTCGTATTTACGTGAAATCTATGAGCAGAAATAAACCCACAGTGTCCAGTTACATTATATTTTATTTCATAGTATTTGTGAAACCACAACACAAAAGAAACAGAAACTCAGAACATACGTTAACAGCTGCTGCAGGCCGAGCTGCAGCTACGTGGCAACAACCGGTTACCATGGCAATGCGTCACAATGACAGAGAGTAAATAATCCACTAAACCGCTTCCTGTGGGAAAACTAATAATTTTAACAATTAGAAAAATGTTTTGAGTTTCGAGAATAAAAGTAAAAATGACGAGAATAAAGTTGAAATGAAAATAAAGTTAAAAAACAGGGCGATCACATAGGTCTATGTGTACGTGTGAGCAGCTTCTTAATGTGAAATTAAGTTCATGATGCAGTTTTAATAAATTCTGTCATTTTTATCTCTTTATTGTTACTATTGCATATATTAAATATAAAATAAGAACATGGAGAGATTCAGCAGAACTGCAGGAACTGCTGTCTTTATTCGTCAGACTGTGGTCATAGACTGTGGTCAGAAGCTTGTTTTTCCCACAACCCCAAATCACAGACTTCCGGTCTGGTCAAAATAAAACATTAGAAACAATTTACTGAACAATAAATCCTTTACACTGTTAATTTTGTAAATAGTCATGACTGTGGTAACAGTGTGCTAATTAACTTGATCAGGTATTGTTAGCTAAACACGCCCATTGTTTCCAATTTGATTTCTTTTACTTTATTTGTGAAACTGTGTTTCAACTTTATTCTCAACATTTCAACTTTATTCTCAACATTTCGACTTTATTCTCAACATTTCAACTTTATTCTCAACATTTCGACTTTATTCTCAAAGTGAAGAAGGAAGGAAAAAAATAATCCTCCAAATTTTTTTTCCCAGTGTGGCCCTAATACTCCGTCGTACGTTTAATAAGTTCTTTCTTTTACTCTTTTTTTCTTGTTTTATAAGTTGTTGTTTTTGCAAGATACACTTGAGCTGTACATTAAACTGTTTGAAATAAATAAATAAATACAATTTAAAACAATTTTTTAACTGGTCTGAGACTGGAATACTTGCTGGACAGACTGGATGGAAAACCAAAGTCAGGTGACTCAGTGACATCAGCTGCACATCCTCTAAAAACAACATAAACGCTCTGATCAAACATGTCTAGGTCTTGTACTTCACATAAAAACAATTAATAAAGTCATCTAAATGTTTTTGGCACAGGTTTCTTATTTTAATATGAAAAACAACCAAATATGTACAATAGGTCCACTTATGTTCACTTCAGTAGTAGCACTTGTGTTTTAATGACAACGCATATGTAAAAGTCACTTTTTGTTTTCCTGTGTTTGATTGAAGTCATCCATAGTCTGACAGAGAGCCATCAACCCCCCATCTCCGCCAAAAAAAGAAAAGGCTTTCTCAACCTTTTTACACAGTACTTTGATAAGCTACATGTTTCTATAACAAGTTGTCTCTGTCTGTCTGTTTGTATGCATGTATGTATGTATGGATGGATGGATATACATGTTTGTACCCTAGTGGAGTTTAGCTTTTTGCAGTTTACTTTTCATTGCATTCATTATCAAACGCTTATCTCATTCTTTTCTTGCTTGTGCTTTATTGGCGTGTGGGTATGGGAGGAGTGGGTGCAGGACAGTTTGTTTGGACCATGGTAGAGGTAGCCTGAGAGTGGAGCCTGCACCGGAACCGCCAGGCCCTTCTTAAGATAACTGAAAATAAAAACTCGAGTCTCAGAAGTCTTGGTATTATGCAGGTAGTTTACAAAGCACACTTTATTTTTTCCTTCAAGCCTTTCAGTGATTAGATACTGGCCATTTACAACCTGCTAGCTGTAGTTTAAAACATGAAATAATTTGTCTTCACTGGCTTATAATTAGAAAATAAATACTATACTTGTGACCACCATATGAGCAGAGGAACCCGTTGGGGTAACATGAGTAATGATCATTTCTGAAATATGGTGCAATAAACATTTGCTTTTGGGGTGGGGTGAAAAGACAAATGAGGCTTTAATCTCAGTGCGAAGTAGAGATTCCTACTTGGAGCTGAAACGGTGTGGGTGATTAGAGATAAAATATTTAGAAAATGGTGTAAAAGAGGAAACAATGGTAGAATAAAGGGGGAAAAAATCCTGTCAGATACTGTCATTAGATTGTTTTAACTGAACCATCCTCCTGAATCCTGCATCACATTTGGACACTTTCATCAGAAATTTACAGTAAATCATTTTAAAGCCAAAAATCTAAAGACATGAAAGTCTTTAATCGGTCACATGCATGAGTCATTTTCTGCTCCTGATGCCAATTTCTAACTTATGCATGTTGATTATTAAATATGATTACAAAAGTATTTGCATTCCAAAAAGCTAATTTTTTTATTCGTGTTTTTTTGTTTTTATTTTTGCAGTAAATGAATTTACTGCATAACCACAACAATGTAAAAGATGAATATTTGACTCTGACAATGTTTGAAATGGACGTATATGTAGGGAGGATACATGGATACATTGTATATACGTTCAATTAAATGAAGAAAAAACTGAGATAATTCTGTTTGGTAGCAAAGAGAAGAGGGTCAGCATTGGTAAACATTTGGA
>JBAMHV010000016.1:18970219-18982334 GCA_037177535.1 Pseudomugil gertrudae | reverse complement strand
GCTGGTGAATGTGGCTGGGGAGAGGGAAGTCTGGGCTTCCCTCCTTAGGCTGCTGCCCCCGCAACCCGACCTCGGATCAGCGGTGGAAAATGGATTAATGGTGAATCAGGAGCAGTCAGACAGGTTGTATGCAAACAAGCAATTTGTATTTTTTGATTTGAGTAATTTTATTTAGAATAAAGCCTGAATTTAAGTGGACCTCAATAAAAATCTATCACCCTACTACAGCAAGAAAAGTTGATGTTGGAGCAGGAATCAGACCTATAAACTGTGTTGGATTGTCTAAGTCACGATTCATCAACTTTGATGTGATAATGTAGCCTTCATTTCATTTTTGATGTGCTGTGAATGCAGCTGTGGCTCAGCAGATAGTGTTTGTTCTAACTGGAAGCTCCCATGTGTGGAAATATCCTTTGGAAAGACACTAAATCCCACATTACCCCCAATATGCTCATCAGTGTTTGACTGTAGCAAACAAGTGCCGCACAGATAGTTTATATGCATAGAATAAGAAGTGTTGTATGAGTAAATGTCTGAATGGGTGGATTAGAAACACTTGAAAACCTAAACAAGATTACAAGTATGGACCATTTACACTGTTAAATTACTTTAGGAGAGAAGTGGAAGTATGGATTTGATGACTCTTCAGTTGAAGAAATCCCCAACCTGCCAGCTAATTACTAAACACTGTGATGAATTAGAGAGAATTAACTGCCAGCAAGCAGGTTCAACATAAATGAGCTGAGGATGCAGATTTACTCATTGTGCAGTGGGCATTGGTTGAGTTTGAATGTAAACAGTTGGTGTAGGACCTCTTCAGTAAACATGCTGGACTAATGAGATGTTTAGGTGAACAGACGTTTGCAGAGTTTGCTCTCAGGGTGTGAATATGTTTCAAACACCTGAGACTGAGAGGGGCCAGATGTGTTCAATCTGGGGGGACACATTCATATTATGACTAAGAATATATTGCAGGATAAACATTAAACATGGCAGATGAGTGAGCGATCTCATTTTTTAACCATTAATAACACCCCCATTCCCAGAGTCCACCCCTTCGCACACACACACATACACACACTTACACTATCCCTGAAGTGTCGCAGCTCTAAAAAGCCACATGCCAATAATTAGCTGCTACGCAAATACAAAAGCCACAACACTTTCATGGCCACAACATGCCATAATTAACAATGACATTCATTTAAAAGCCACAACACTCCATAGTGAACCGCAACATGAATACAAAAGCCACAATATGCCACTAAACTATAGCAGAAGTCACATCAAAGGGTCAACAGTGGAAGTTATGCTAAGAGTGAATGACGACGAATATACAACTCTTTGTACACTACAGTTAACAGCATTTATTAAATAGTTATTTGTTTTATTGACTTCTCAAGCTTTTTTTTAATCTCTCCTTTGTTCATGATGTGTGATGCAAATTTGGATAAAGAAGCAGCGTAACTTCTGTTGCAGCTTCTTGTTGTAATTCTCTTGTGTTGTGGCTTTTATTCATGTTGCAGTAAATTGTGCAGTGTTTTGGCTAGCTTAGTGTGTGCTGCAGGTTATTGTAGTTCTGCAGTTTTTGTATGTGTGTTGTGGTTTGTCTATTACTGTGACACTTCACTCTACTGTCCTTTAGTATAGAAAATGATTGAATAAGTGCAGTGTGATGGGGTTCTTTGTTGGACAATGACTCTGGCTCAGTCGCTCCTCAGTTATGGTGGTTTATGTGTAATTGGTTTACTCCCAAACTGTGCTCCAAGTGCAGAATTGTGCTTTGAGATATTAGTGACTATATACATATTTACAAATTCCACATAATTCTTTGTTGCCAGCACTGCAACCCAAAACACAACCCACTCCTCTCCTCGCTCATCCATTTATGAGCTCCTTATACATCTTAAGCCCCTCTCCTTGGACTCAGTTACTTTCTTTAACAAACATTTCACAGGATCCTCCTATATTTTAACTAGAAAAAAATCATTAAAAAAACGGCACAAATTCTATGCTTTAAATATTTTTGTTCATCACAATTCCCTATATAAGTATAACATGTTTATTTTTAAATAGAATGTTGGCACAAACTAGAGTGATCACATGACCGTGACATCACTTCCCTTTGTCTGCCATGTTGGCTATTTAACAGCTGTTTCTAAATTGCCTCGGTTTGGACCACAGACAGGAAGTGAATGGTGAATAAACGCCACATAACCAGCGAGACTAGCAGCTTATTAAATGTGCACCCTTAATGAGTTGCAACTAAGGAAGATTGAATTCATGTGCATTTACTGTTGCCTGTTGGACTTTAGTAGGAGTGAGTTTGTCCTCATGAGACTAGATGAATGAGTATGAGTGTGTGCATGTGGATACTGAATGTGCAAATATGGACAGCTGTCAGTGACGAGGCAGCTTCGTCACATACAGTTAATAGTTACTTGAAAGTATTTTAACATGCAATAACACTCAATTTTTTAACCACTTTTCTTTTTACACTTTGCTAGTACAGTTTGTGCATACTTTTGTGTTCAGTATTACCTTAAGTCTTAGTGGCATGGATTCAACAAAGTGTTGGAAAAGTTCCTAAGCGATATCGACACGATGGCATCAAACAGTTACTGTGATTTCTTGGCTGAACGTCCTCCATGACAATGTCCTGTTCCATCACATTCCAAAGCTGCTCCATTGGTTTAAGATACTGTAATTATGAAGCCAGTTAGAGTACAGTGACTTTAATGTCATGTTCAGGAAACAAGTTGGAGACTCTTCGACTATATTATAACCAGTTGTCAATCCCACCAGCCACTAGGTCAGAAGTGGGATACACTGGCCAGGTCAACAGTCCATTGCAGGCAGAGATTTCACAGCAGCACAAAAGGAAACATAAAAACACAGTAACCCACACATAGTCTTTATTGCTTTTAAATCACTGTCACAGTTGACACAATGTGTGATTGTACCTTTTTAATCCTCAGTGTTGCAGTGTAAACACTGCATCTCTCCTGTGTTTATTCACGCTTGGCTACATCAGCCACATTAGCTGCGCTGATATGGGATGAAGGCTTGTGTTTGCTCTTTGACAGCTCAACATTTGGTTTGCTGTGCTTGTGATTGACATATGTTTTAGATTTTGCTTTACCAACAAGATTTTCAGAGGCAGACTGAGACTGGCAGCTGCTTATTTTTGTTTAATTGCATACCAATTTATGTGGTTGGCAGCGTTTTGGAAACTTGGTTCATATAGTACAACAGATAAGCAGAGCCTGAATGATGGAAAAAATAAACAAACTCTGGGCACCAAATGAGGCAGTTAACACTAGTGCTTTATTTAAAGGACAGCAACTTGCTTTAGGGTTAATGTTCCAAACCAGTTTTAGTCCCCAAACAGCAATAAAATATTAAGGCAAAGGGAAAAACTCTGAAATTTTACATGGCTTCTTCTTTCAACAAAAGCAGGCTGCCATTAGACATGCCAGAGTATATGCAGCGTATATAATGCATATGTAGGAGCATGCATGTTCAGAGCAAAGTAGAAAAGAATTACTGAAATAAACAACATATGTGGAAACATTGTGAACAGATTTAGAGAAAAAATAATGTGAAAATGAATTTTAAGAGCAACAAATAATTCTGTTCTCTCAAAGATGTGTCAGCAACAGAGTATTCACTCCAATAAACAGATGCTGCACTGGTATTTGGTTCGGTTTGCTTTCACACTGCACTCCAAGCAGGCCAAACCACCTGGACATGATCCAGTTAAACCAGCTACTCACTCTGAGCTAGGACTGGGCCACACTGACAAAACAGAATATTTTCTTAAAAAAATCTTACAACATTGACACCATTGGCTTGTAGGAGCATCCTTAGTGTTTGCTTAGGGCAGGGAGTGTCCAGGTAACACGTGTCCCTGCTGACTTTTGGGTCTATTTAATTTGTGTCAGGCAGGTAAATATAAATTATAGCAGGTGCTTTTTTTTTTAGACATAATAGACTATAGACTTTGGTTCATGGAACCATGTTTTAGAGCTTTACAGTTAAAACTGCGTGTGTAACTATGCAGATAGTGTGCACACTATTAGCATATAATAAAGAATACAATAAGTACAGATAAAGAGGCATTCGTGTTAACATGTCATTAATGTGTTAACTTCTCTCTCTCTCTCTCTCTCTCTCTCTCTCTTTCTCTCACTATCTATCTATATATATATATATATATATATATATATATATGCACAAAAATATACTTAGCCTGCTAAAATCTCTAAATGTGACAGATACAAATTTAAGCTATTATTTAATAAAAAAAAACCTACAGCAAGAGACTGGTGCTTAAACATCAGCATCATTTCCCAACTAGATACACCTACTTTTGTAAGTTTGTAAGAGTACTGTAATAGCGAGTGAATGGTGAACCTCAGGAGATCGAGCAGTCATCTTCCAACAGGAAGGTCGGTGGATCGATCCGAGGCTTCCCCTCTAACTACATGCCATTACCAGACAGTGTCCTTGGGAAAGACACTGAACTCTGCCTCATGTCTACAAATTGCTGGGATAGGCTCCAGCACCCCACAACCCTGAGCTGCACTCAGGGGTATAGAAAACGAATGAATGATTGCCATTTATCAGCAAAGGCTATGACAGTTATTGTCATACTTCTGGAATATCAACAGTTACAAATAAAGCAGAGAAGTAGACTGAAGCAATTCAGCTTAGCTCGTATTTATAAAGCAGAAGAGTACAGCATTAGACAGCTCAAGCAGGCTTTACAGAGAATAAACAAATCTATTTCTACACCTACTTCATCCTACTGTGTCAGGGTCGCATCAGGAGAGGAGCCTTTCACCATTACCATCAAGCAGTAGAATGAATACACTCTGGACATTTTCCTGATAATCACAGGACCAACACAAAATCAAACAAGAAAACAGCTGTTAGACAGGAAGCTGGTGTACCTGGACAGGAACTATCTATGCAGAGGATTAACATGCAAACACCACAGAAGCACCCTAATTAATATTTGGTCCAAGAATATTTTACTGTCTATGAAATGGCCAATTTAAATTAAATCTAGTTGTTAATAATACAGTCAAATTCAGTACAATTACAGATGTCTGATATACCAATATTATCATCTGATATCGGCATGAATTTTTATTTTATGTCAACTATCAATAAAAAGCCAATACTGAACATCCCTAATTAAAGTTTTTCCATTGACGTGTCTTTTCTACCAACAGGCTCGAGGAAAGGAAAGCTACATTATACCAGAAAGAACCATGAGTTCAGTGATTTGTTCTTTACTTTATGTAGTAGCTTTGGTTTACAATTGGTTTTAGTTGTTCATTTTTTGTCATCTTTAAATAATTGGTTGTTTCTCCATACTAATAGTTTAAATAACACAAAACTTACAGATCAACAGATGTTGAAATTCAGATGATCTGAGACAAAAGAATGAGGACATAAAAACGTGTAACATAAAACCAAACGCTGACAAGTCAAACTGAAACCCAGGTTGCTTTGCTGCTCTGCCAAAGCTGCAAGGCTCTGCTCTTATTGGTTTAAAAACAGTAAACAACACCTCCCACCAACCTCTGCTTCCATTGGCTGAAAATAACTAACTATGTAGACTCTTTTTACTCCCATTGGCTGAAAACACGAAACATGCCTCCCTGCCTGATTCATTTCATCATGGTAGAAAACATTATCCACATCTCCTGCCAAGCTCTGTCATGTGAGATGAAACACAGAGGGCTCAGATAAAAACAGAGAAATTAATGGAAAATGTGGAGTGCTAGCTGTTTTCGCTTCAGGTCTTCGTCCTTCTGTCTTTTCTTTTGAACACATTCATCATATCTTCCATTTTTATGCTTAATATTTTATAACAAGCAAATCAAATACCGATGATTCACAATATTGGCATCTAAATCTATTCAACACAAGTTTATGAGTTTTCAGTGTGTTTGTGATCAGAAAAACTCACAAATTCTTTTCATTTTTTGTCCCAAATAAAATTTTATAGGAAGAAAAAGGCGTGTTACAAGGTTCCATCATGCAAAGATGAATAAATCAACAACTTCTCAAAACCAATGATGAAAAATGTTGTTTTTTACTAATAAAATCACAAAGAATTTGAGCTGAGGGAGCTTAAACACAGTACTTTGGTTTGGGTTTTGTGTTCTGTTTCCAGTTCACAGTGTACTGAAGTACTCATGTAAACAGCAGCTGCAGAGGAATACAGACCTTTTCTCTACACAGCTCCACATATTCCCCAGTGGCCTTTCTAAAAATGACTTTCTGTGGCACACAGACACATATACATGATAGGGATCATCATCTGTAAATAAATATAGTAATGCCTTCAGTCTCTGGAAACCTTTCTGCCAATGATGCCCGAGAAAAGTTGCAGTTAGAAAAACCAGACGCTGCAACAAATTTTACAAACATGTGCAGCAAATTCAGTCACATTTCCCACATACAACTCTATTTGTGCACCTGGAATGCCATTTAACATCACTTTTTTCTTAATAAAAGGCAAATATATTTCTCATTTTCACCGCTGAGGTGGTGACTTTGTTCTGCATTGTGTTAGCCATTTTTTCTGTTAAAGGCTTGTTACACAAAATACAACGACCCCCTCATTTGTTGTATTCCCAGTTTCTTTTCTTTCAACTTTTCTTCAAGGATGAGAGAGAAAGAGAGAAATTTATGTAATCCACCTTGTTATTTCCAATGCCAGCCAATGCTGCAGTCACCTTCCTATAAATGTAGTGACTTTTTTTTCCCCTGGTGGGGACACGCCAGTTAGCAAGAGCTTTCACGACTATGTGCCACCGGTTCCATAATGTGGAATTGGGTTGGATTCAGAAATCACATGTGGATCAGAAATTGTACTTTTCAGGAAATAGTGCAAACAAAGGACAGCAACATCACCAATTTATTCCACCAACTCCAGCACAAACAAACCAGAATATTATGACAGCCAGAAAATGCATGCAGAAGCAGCGTCGGCTTCCAAAGCCTCCGGTAAAAAAACAAAAACACATCACAACTCATGCCATATATGACCACTAAAGTAAATGCTGGAAAGAGTTAACAGGGGCAGTTGCATTTCTTAGATTTTTTTTAAATAAGCTCTATTATTTGGCTCTTCGCACCTTTTCTCATCGCCATTAAGCAAAAAAATCTTAATAAATTCTGTTCTCACATTTCAGGCTTGGTTGGTGTTGCTCACTCCATTACTGTAGGAAAGAAGTACAACTTGAACTTTGATTAAATTTAGTAGCTTTTAGTGTTTTTTGGTGATATTTGCATGTTCTCCCTATGTATGCATGGGTTCTCTCCGGGTACTCTGACTTCCTCCCACCCTCAAGACATGCATGTTAGCTTAATAGCTGTGGTTAAAAATGAAAGCTTATTATATGTAAGTCACTTTGGATAAAAAGCATCTGTCAAATAACTTTATAGTATAATGTAGTGTAGTGTAGTGTAGTATATATAGTATAGTATAGTATAGTAGCCCTACTGCTCGGTGCTGATGGTAACACGGCTATTTTTTGTTTTACACTGTAAACACTAGAGATGGTTACAGGTGAAGTTCCCAGCAGATTCCAGTTTCTCAGAGACACATGCCACCAACTTGCTGCATTGAAAGTCAGAGTCATATTGTATTCTAATTCTGATGTCAACTTAAACTTGAGCGATGCAATTGGCTGATTGGCATTTAAACATGCACAGAATAAACAGCTTTTTGGGTGTATTTATAGACCAGTGGATGTGGAGTTTCACCATTAGGTTTATGAACCTGGAAAACACCATGTCTTCTAGAGATTCAGTTGATGTGAGTTGTGTGAATATGGGGTACCAGAGTTACTGGTGAGTATTGGGTCCTTTATAACCAAAGCCAACATAGTTTTTTTGTTTGTTCTTTATTTAAATTAGTATAAAGCTAACCTTGTATTTGGTGGACTCCTCCCGGGTTGCCTCTTGTTACTGTTCCAGTTTTTGGTGTTGATGGGCAGGGTTTGTGGACATTGTCATGAAGGGTACCTGATTCTGAGGCCATGGTTCTCAACCAGAAAAAATTGAAGTGAAGGCCTGGCAGACTAGGGCTTTGCAAACGTTACAAACTGTTACACTGGTCTGTTTTTGTAACGAGAGCTGAGACAAAAGACAAAGCTTTCTATTTATGGGTTTATCTTCCCTCCAACCACTTATGACCATGGGATTTGGGAAGTTATTGAAAGAATGAGATTGCAGATCTAAGCAGCTGAAATGAGTCTCCAGTGGATGATGGCTGTGCTCAGTCTTAGAGAGGATGAAGAGTCTGAGGATCGGGAGGGGAGCTAGAAGTAGAGGTGCTGCTATTTCAAATCAAAAGAAATCATCCGAAAAGCTTCAGTCACCTGGGTATGATTCCTCATGGTCACCTCCCTTTTGACTGTTTACAGGCACACTCAACTGGGAAACAACCTTAAAGCAGACCCAGAATATGTTTGCAGGGTTTTATTACCTTTTTGTCATGGGAATGTCTTGGAATCTTTAGGAAGAGCTGTTACTGAGGAGAAAAATGTTTGGGTCTTTCTTCTGAACAGCTGACCTCGGATAAACAGAGGAAATTGGATAGAATGATATAATTGCACACATAAATTGCCCACTTAAACCCAGCAACGATTATAAGACATACTAAGTTTTGTGATGTGATATAACTTTATGAAATGGAGGGAAGGAACATTTTGCTATACAGATTTATCTAATGTAAAATTATGCTTCCCAGATGTAAAAGTAGCCTCTGTTTCCTCTTCAGTGAGTCTAGGAATCACACTCTGTGCTTTAAATCACATCTACAATGATGAATCGATGAACTATGAGATGCACCGACACAATCTTGGTGCTTCCCTTTTTTGCACCACATAATACACTCCCAAATTTGTACACAGTTTATTTAGTCATTTATGTGTGTGTGTATGTGCGTTAGTGCAGTATGATATTTTTGCAAGGTCTCTTCAGGCAGGATGTAGATAGATACTCATTAACCTTTTAAAGTTCTAAATACTTTATGATCAGTCTGACATTAGCAGGTCCCAGTTTCAGGTTTAAGAAGCTTGATAATATTTTGGTGTACCTCAGATGTGTGTGTCTAAAGAGGGTAATGCTTTGATGCTTCAACTTGCTGAATTAATACTGGCAAGCACTGATCAGGTGACTTTTTTTTAAATGTTTTGAATTTTCTTAATTTAAGTAGCAAATCCACAAACCAGCCATCTGACAAGGTTATGTGAATGCTCTGTTTTTGTATTCACAGATTAAAAATAATAATGATGATAAGTTGTCATTTGAACCATCTTGTTTATGGTATAAAACGTTCTGCAGTAGCTTGAAAAGTCTTTTCTTGGTTCATTTTGTGCTGTGAAGGAAATGAGTCAGAGGACTGTGACTCACACCTTCAGACTTCAAATGTAATCATCATCATCAGGATGTATTCACAAAGAAACATTAGTTCACCTCGTCAATCTTCCATGAATAGATGCTTAGCTGGAGCATTTTCATAAGAAGAGCTTTATCACCTCCAAGAAAACTTCAGAGAAGTGGTAATTCTTTGGTCATTACCAGACCGACAATTTAAAAAAGATCTCTTACCCAGATGAGCCATTAAGCAGGTCATGGTGTTTAACCCTGTGGTGCAGTATGCTTTTTTTATGCGTATAGTTTCCGAGACTAGACTTCCACCCCGTGGTGGATACCAAGAACCAGAAGATTTCTGCTGCAATTCAGATGTATCACAACATAATAGTTGAAGGTGAATATACATTTAAAAAATAGATACAATTTGTTAAAAAGTCAAGTAAAAGCCTCAGATTAAAATGAGGTTTTTTTTGCCTTTTTTGTCTTGGGTCAGGTTTTTTTTAGTTAAAACTTTGACGATGACTTGTGATGACATTTCTTTAAAAAAAGTATTTCTGGGTAAAACTGGGGCTGTGTCTCAATCAGCGCTCTAACTCGACTTTGTGCACTATATTTAAGTACGTAGTGCTTTACACTGACATTTAAGCAAAAAAGTCAGTGCAATGAAAGTACCCAGATGCTGCCCTAAAATTAGCCAAGAATCTAGTGTGAAACGATGAACACATCACGCACTAAACCGACGCCATCTTGCTCATATAGCAGAAAAGGAAATGCTGGGCTTTCCGAATAATGGAGGCAAACAATACTGCACTGGAGGCTAATTTGTTTAGATGTGAGTATAAAGTTATGTCATTAAGGTTCTAATTAAGGTTCTAATGTATACCGTAGCTTGCCACATATCTGATGTTGTCCTTACAATAAGTCATGGATCCGATCACTTGTTTTAGACTGCGGTAACCGATCCAGTACAGTTAGCATACGTAATTGTTAGCAGTTTTTTAGCCGTGCAGTGAACACAAAATAATCATTTTGGCGTGCAACAGAATAATCCAACCGGTCGTACATCACTACCATTAAGAGCCTAACGTCCAGTGTTTCATTTGAGACAGCACTTACCCACGATAGAGCACAATACAGAAAACAGTGCACAGTGCACATTACACACTACAATTCAGTGCACTACAGTATTGAGACACAGCCTGAAACTTGTATGGAAAGTTTAAAACAGCAATTGGAAAACTGCTTTAACGTTTTCTGAATGTTTTAATTTTTGTGACTTTGTGTCTGTGAAAAGTGCTGTACAAACAAAGTTTTTTTTTACATTGACACTCAAACTGTCCTCACATTTAATCTGAGTAAGCGTTGAACCAGTTCTGTTGAATGACATCTACTCTGACCTTTACCAAAGCTGTGAGTCCGCAGTGTTCTCATAAGAGCAAGTGTGTGTATCAGCATTTATTGTTTTGATAAGTCGAATGGCTCTCTGAGACAGATACCAGACCACGTGGGCGTCAGATGCCTTACTCACACTGTAAAGAGCCACGCCAGCTGTCCTGCTGAATCAGTATGTGAAATGATTTCATTTTGGTTCCACCCACAAAGCTTTGATTCACATTGGTTCAACTGCTCAGTGTTACTGCCGATTCTAAAACCACATGCCTGGTTACATTTAACAAATTCCTGCCAACATTGAGATTCATAGAGATCAAATACATGTTTTCATTTTGGGCAACAATGAATCATATGGTGATTGATGAGTAAATCTGCTGATCAGGGTGTTTTTCTCCTTTTTCAATATTGTCTGTATAAAGCAGAACCGCAATGCTTTGGTCTGAATTCCTGCTGATTCTCGCTCCACACACACCTTATAACCCTGTTCTGAGGTGCGTATCAGTATCAGATTCACCACATTGATTACCTGGAAGTCTACGACCTTATTTGGCAGACCTACAGCAAATACTGTGACGTAATAGATAAAAAAATAATAGAGAAAACTGAAAAATATGTCCACAAAGAATTTAAAGATATGTGCACAGCATCAGGAGGGAATACATTGACATTTTCTGCATTCCTAAACACTTAAAAGTGCACAAAAACATGGATTTTAGGGCTAAAACAGTTCATTTTGCATGATATGTCCCCTTTAAGAGTCTTGACCAACAACAACATTCGGATCATTCGGACATTCGGAAAAATAGATGAATGAGAATGAGAACATTGTTATTAGAAATACAGCTTTATTAAAAATATCGTTTGTGGGCGCTGACACAGGAGAGATGAGTGTTCAGAGGGGACATTTTGACATGAATGATGAATTCATTTTGCAAATAATTTCTAATGGTCCCATTTAACAGCCTTTTATTTGTATTTATTTTTGTATTTGTTTACCAGCAGAATTTAACTACATTGCAGCAGAATTTATTGAAAACTGTACTTTATTTTCAATGAATCACTAATGATTTTGTCTATGTAACTTTGATTTGTATTTTCCTTTAACACGTTTAAATCGTGTCAGAAGTGGGACAACTATAAAGCTTTATCAGTTTGAAATGATGAGTGTTTTTAAAAGTTCACTGTTGAAACTGTAATTGAACCGTTTATTGAGGTTTATTTTTACAAGGCATGCTCTGACACCTCCTCCATGAGCCGCCACCTTACCGTGGTGGAGGGGTTTGTGTGTCCCGATGACCCCAGCAGCTATGTTGTCGGG
>JBAMHV010000016.1:18952799-18965253 GCA_037177535.1 Pseudomugil gertrudae | reverse complement strand
TTGGTCTGAATTCCTGCTTATTCTCGCTCCACACACACCTTATAACCCTGTTCTGAGGTGTGTCTTCAGAGCGACTCATTTTAGTGAACACTAAACACACTGAAAATATGACCAAAAAGAATATGAAGATATATGTGCAGCATCAGGAGGGAATAAAGTTATATTCTCTGCATTCCTAAACACTTAAAAGTGCACAAAAACATGTATTCAAGGGCTAAAAAAGTAGATTTCGCATATGTCCCCTTTAACAATGCTAACAAATATTAATCACTAATATACGTTTTTCAAGTCATTAGAAATTTAAACAAACGGCATCAAATGATCTGTATTAGTTGTCAGATATCTGTTTAAATCAACCCATTCGGTACATCTTGTTCTCTGCAGGTTTTTTTTGCCTCAGTGCGTTCTGGAGGCAGCAGTCAAGTCTTCTTTATGACCCTGAACAGAAGCTCCATGATGAACTGGTAACCAACACCCTCCTTCAATCTACAACCCTCCTCTTCTTCACGTCAGCCACCAACAGGAGGGTGGGATGACAGGAGCGTGGTGTATGTGTGTGTGAATGTGTGCGTGTGTGTGCGTACTCGTGGATGAAAACAAGCTGCTGAACGGCCTGAGCATCCGGAGGACACACGAGTGTGTCCCAACGTAGAATGACTCCGACGTAGTTCGATGGGTGGATGCAGAGTAAAGGTGACTGCCTGTTCTGACGCCGCCTTCACCTCCACTGAGGACAACTGATCTGATCTGGAGACTTTAAAATGCCGATTAGCCTTTGAGCTGTGGAGGACGTCTTTGTTGTAGCACATCAGTGACTTTCATACAGGGTGTTCACACTGCGAGTATGCTGACTGCTGGCGAGGATTCGGGTGTCCTGACTGCAGCCAGTCAGTCACTGTGCTCTTGTTGTAGAGAAAAAGCAAAGTAGCATTAGACAGGAGAAAGACTCGAGGTCGTCACCGAATCTAACAATAGCTGCACAAGGTTTGAGAAGTGCTTATGTTGCTTCATTGCTTTTAGTTTGATAAGATTAGATATTTGATATTTTGTAGAGCGCCTGAGAACAAACATAAACCTCTCATAATCAGAGCTGCAAAGTGGGAAGCAGCAGACAGAAGCTTGGACACAAGTGGGCTATACTGGATGAAAGCTGACAATCGTGTAAGAAATGTGGAAAAATCCATGTTCCTAACTCTGTTCCCATGTCTCGCTGTTAAAGCCGAAACAAACCGGTGTGAAATCTTCGGACCTGCAGTGACTGCCACAACAAACCAACCAGTGTGACCAGAAACACACAGGAAAGTCCACCAGTCTACTGCTGAATTGGACTATTTATGCTGCTCCTGCTGCCTTTTTCCAAGTCCTCCATGCATATGTTTTGAAGCGGCGGCCTCAAAGGTTAAAAATGAAAGTCATTGAGCAAATGCTGCAGTTCCCTGAGTGGCCACTTGAGGCTGCGAGTCAGTCCCCATCTTCATGAAACGAGGGGGATGCAGACAGCGTTCTGCCCCTCAGGTTAAAAATTTAGTTCACACACGTTAAAATGACCTAGTTTTAGTTCATATGTCACTTTTTTATGAGCTACTCTATGGGACACAGTGCTGTAGGGTGCTGGTACAAGCAGAATACTTTTGTCTCCTCGGGGGAGGAACACGGTCTTTAGACCTGCTACGTGTCGTTTATACACACATATTAAATTTTCCATCAAAGTCTGTGCGGATGCATTCTTGACACAACTTTTAATGCTGAGAAGGTCACGTTTCAGCACCAGATGCAGTGGCTAAAACATTCCTGAAGCTTGACTGCATTAGCTAGATGAAAGGTAATGTGCTGTAGTAATTATGATGTAAGGATAGGGTTGTTTAAAGTACCTCTCTGCTGCATTTTAACCAAAAAAAACTCATTTCTGATACAGGTGTTTTAAGGAAAACAAGACTTTGTGTGAAACACGAGCAGCAAGCCAAATGCTGAACTCAAATTATGGATCGAATGCTCCCATTTTGACTGATGTAGCAAAGATTGTGGGAGGTTTCTTTGCGTATTTCTGTTACAAAGTTAAATCTGCCAGCAGGAGCCGAGACAGCTCAGCGAATTTGTCTTTATCTGCCGGACATGAGCAGAGCAACCGTGACTCTGGGATGAGAGCGCTCATAGTGTGAACACTCATTTTGAGTGCTGCTGCTGCTGAAACACCCTCAATCTCCTCTCAGTAGGACAGAATGATGCTTCAAACAAGCCGTTAGTGTCACAGAGGAAATGAGGCACACATCACTGCAGATGCTGCACGGTCAGCCACTACGGCTGCTTTGTCTTGGAGAAGAAATATTGTAGATACTGTACTATTGCTGCAAGAAAACAAGAAAAATCTTCACGTCATTTCTTACTGGAAGAGTTAGATTGTAGAGTAGTTACCAACTCCTGGAGGTTTTAACTTTCGTTGCCATTTGTTCTCCCCGCTCATACTGTTCTGCGTGCACCGTGGTTGTGTAAATACTCACTTTGATGTTAACGACAGACCTTGTAAAACAGGTGAAAACACTGGAAAAAGCTCTTTTTTTTCTTTTGTTCTTTTGGGTCACACTCCTATAAATCTGTCTGATCTGTAGTAGAGCAGCAAGCCAAGCAGGGAGTCAAAGAAACCTTTTCTCTTTGTAATCTCATTTTTTATTCAGCTGTGCAGTCTGCATGGACACATACATGTTTTACTTGTCTTCACTTGTTATGAATTGCAAGTTTAAGGCAATACACTGGTGAGTTTGACTGTGCTAGCTGGGAATGAGAACCCGAAAGCATTTTTCAAACACTGATTAACATATCTTAGCGTCTGGGTTTTTATCTAATAAGCAAGATTGTACCTGGATAAATATACATGAAATGATTATATTAATTTAGGGATGGCAGGAGTGTGCAGGAGGGCGGCTTTTATGGGGTTGAACTGACATTTGGATGACTGTAAATGCTGGTCTTTGTGGGAGGAAACTGGTTCATTTATACATGATTCTTATTATTTTGTTGTTATTGGGTCTGAAAAGATGGGATACATGTGAGCATTGGTATTTAAGGCCAACTGAAGCCTTTTACATTTGCAGGATTGATGAACAACCTGTGAATTAAGGTCAGGAGGCAGGGTCTGTTTGAGAATGCGTAGATTAAACATATATGTATATATATATATATATACATATATATATATATATATATATATATATATATATACGTATATTCACAGTGGGTCCTTCCATCTCTGGGGCTGTGGTCGCTGAGGTGGTTAAAGAGCTCCTCGGCTCTGCTCTGAGAATATAGCGTACCGGTCCCCCTTGTGCGAGTTATCCTGTCCTTACATGACCACCAAGTACTATACTATACAGTCATTTGGCAAACGCTTTTATCCAAAGCGACTTACTTATTTACATACAGCAGTCATTTTAACCATAGCTAACCTAACATGCATGTCTTGTGGGTGGTAGGACAGGATGGACAGGTTTTCTAGGCGCAGCCGAGGTGTTGAGGGAATCCAGTTTGGGGGCCTCAGGATCGGGTCTTTGCTTTTTGCAGATGATGTGGTTCTGTTGGCTTCATCTGGTCCTGATCTACAGCTCTTACTGGAGCGATTTGCAGCAGAGTGTGAAGCGGCTGGGATCAGAATCAGCACCTCCAAATCTGAGACCATGGTTCTCAACCGGAAAAGGGTGAAGTGCCCTCTAAGAGTGGGAGATAGGATCCTGCCCCAAGTGGAGATGGTAATAATTTAGTTCACATCTCCCACATGTAACAACTTTGTCTTTGGCACCAAAACGGTTGCTTCTGATAAACAAGTCTAATGAAAAATATAAAATGTTGATATCAAGATTTCAAAAGGTTCTAACTTAAAGGTAGTTTGAGATAAAGGTAAACTGTCATGAGAAAATTGTTCAGCATGACTCAAAGTCTGTAATGGGAGTGTAATTATTGATCTAATTTGCATATTATGGTGTCACCGTTGCCAGCTTTCGCAGTGTGCTTTTCCTGCGGCTTCGTTGCGGGTGCCATGACAACTGCAGTTGTTTTTATTCAACTTCACCCACATTTGCGGTGTTATGAATCATCTGCACCATCTACTACGAACTATGGTGCATGGACACACCGTCACTAACCTGTGGTTCTGCTTTACTGGACGACTGTCTGTCCTTCTCCTTGGAATCAGGAGTCAGCTGGTACCTGACGAGGTTCTTTGTCAGTGGTAAACCTACCACTCGGCCTCGTAAGTAAATGAAAAAACACACTTTTACTCCACTCGCACTGCTGCGCCGGTGTTTAACAAACTCTTTTAACTGGAAAACCTTTAATTAAACCACACCCGCACATGCTTACAGGCACACATGTTCACTAACACCTGGTGAAATGCAGTAACAAGATTCAGCACCATATTAACAGATACAGCCTGTTTTATTCAGCAATGCTGCGACTTTGGTGCCAAAAGGGTTAAATCATATTTGTTTAAAGTTAAAAACAAGAAAAATAAATTCCACCTTTTTACAGTTATATCTGAGATTGACAACCTCTAACTAAAGTAATTACAATAAGATGGTCAGAAGTTAGTAATGTAATATTTTTTTCTTTAATAAAACAATGATGACATAACCCAAGCAGGAGTTTAACCTACATATCGTTCCTTCAGATAAAATCTAAAGCAGCTGTATTTTGCATTTCTCTCGTGTAATTCAGGGTAAATCAGGTCACTTAAAGTTCTATTTTTATTCCAAGTTTCAAAACATGTTCATACATGTGGTCTCCTTTTTCGTTTCTCTCTTTTTTCAAAGCTGATCCGTCAAAGCAAAGTCACATTATGAGCAGCGTCTTAATTCACAACATCTTTCTTTGATAATAAGCTATTTGGTAAGCTTCAAGCTGTGAACCAAGCAAATTAACGTATCAAAAATATGCCAGAGCTGGTCTGCAATTAAATCTGTCAGTCACATTTGACAAGTGGCACATACGCCTCAGCATGACTTTTTTTATTTTCAGTATGTTTTCATGTGTTATGCTCGATTGTGCCTACTCGGTGAAGAAAACCGAAGACAGAAAATCTATGTACTGAATTATTTAACTATTTATTCATCTAAGAATAGTCATTTTTGTGTCAAAATACAGATGAATAAGTGATGTGTGATGACACGAACAACAAGCTGCCTTTTTTAATTTCAGTTAGAAAAATGCGGTCGACATCATTTTAACACCATTTAAAGTTATTTTAATTGCAAATAATCAGTATAATTTTGTCTTTGTGTTAAGAGCAGTCAAATATGTTATTCACTCACTGATGCAGTCCACCTTGTTGGTTATGGGCAGGTCCTCCTTTTGCATTAAGAGCTGCTTTCTTAGATCCAACAGGGGGTTGGAAACATTCCTCAGATTTTGCTCCATACTGACATGAAGCATCACACAGTTGTTATTCATATCCCACTCAACCACATCCTAATGTTGCTCTACTGGCCTGAGATCTGCTGGCTGTGGAGGCAGTTAGAGTGCACTGAACTCATTGTTATGTTTACGAACACATTTGGAGATTATTTGAGGTGACATGGAGCATCATCCTGCTGGAGGTAGCCATCAGAAGATGGAATACATTAGTCATAAAGGACAGACGTGGTTAGCAAGAATATTTTAACTAAATTTTCATACGCAGCCAAAAATATCCCCACATCATTACACTACCACCACCAGCCTTAATTTTTTATACAAAACAGGATGGATTCATGTTTCCATGTTGATTCCACCAAATCCTGAGCCTCCCATCTGAATGTGCAGCTGTATCGAGTCACACTTCATAGCACTACGTGTACAGATAGATGACACAGATCAGGGCTATAAGTTTGGTCTCTGAGATCTACCTTCCTGCAACAACCTATCTTCCTGAATCAAACAGCTGAATCTCCTCTCCTGCACGTCATCCAGCTCTTCAGAGTCCTGGAGCCTGGAGTTTAGGCCTGGTTGCACCTAAACATTGCAGGAAGTTGGTACGTGAGGACTGAGCTTGGGTACCCCTGATGTAGTTCATCTACTTTATTGTTTAAGATGTTGTTGCTCTGAGATGCTAATCTACATACCTCGGTTGGAACCAGTGGTTTATTAAGTTTCTGTTGTCTTTCAATCATCTGCAACCAGTTTGTCCATCCTCCACTGGTAAAGTAAAAAATCCCAGTAAATAAATAGCTGGACCAGCAATAATGCTGTTCAAAACCACCAAATCCTCTTTCTTCCCCACTCTGATGGTCACTTTGAACCGCAGCATGCTCTCTGGTCTCTGTCAACATGCCCAAATGCATTAAGCTGCTGTCATGTGGCTGGCTGATTAGTCCTAACAAGCTATTGAACAGATATATGTGTTAAAGTTAATCAGTTATCGAATATCAAGCACTAACAAATGAATAAATGAGGTTGCCATGCCTGAATAGAGTCTTTGCTTTGAGTTAATATTAAAATGATACATTTATGGACTCCCTTGTGGCCTAGATGTAAAATGAAAACTGACCTCTATTGGTGCATGTTTATCATCATTTTTATGCTCTATAAACAAGTAAATGGTGAGCATACCACCAACTGCAGCTTCTGTATTCTATAAACTTTTATTCTTACTTATTTAGCCAGCTTCTTACTGGTTAAAAAAAAAAGAAATGTGTTTTATTCCTATTTATTTCACCTTACCACCGCCTCCATATCAACGTATGCAGTGATACTCTGCCAGGTCATGTAGCATATTGATTTTTCTTTTAGTTAGGTCTGAGGCAAATGACATTCAAGAACTGAAAGCTCTAATGGGTTCCCTGGGACATAGTTTATTCAGGTAATAGCTGAAATAACACTGTGCATGGTAAGTCACAAAAGAAACAGCAGCTGTGCTGAGGAATGATATCCAATGTTGCTGTTGTGTGTATGTGTTTATTTATATATATAAATATGATTGTATTTTTCGGTTCTGTAGTTTTGCTGTATAGAGGGAAAACACAAATGCAGCGGTACAATGGTAGTATGCGAGTAGGAAATTAGACCACATTTATTTTAATCTTAAGTCATTAAGCAAAAAAAAAACCTTTCAAAATAAGGGAAAATATGAAACATTACTATTTTTCTATCATATTCTGTAGAATTTAAACTAGATGACATTTACTTAATAAAAGGTCATTTTTCCTCCCTCTGGCTTTCATTTTATTCATTTGTATAATCAAATGCAATTTGCCAGAAAAAAACAAACAAAATAATGGTTAAGTCCTGACTTTTGTTGTATCTCACAATGCTGTGTGTGAATGTGTGCATACTGGAGATCAAAGACCCTGCTGTACTTATAGAACCGAATAAACAGCTGTAAATTCAATCTTTTCATTTTCACTAGCAAGGACACAAATCCAGCTTTCATGAGGGATTCGCTCTGATGTGTCCAAACTCCATTAGGCCTTGCCGTAACTCGCAGAGTCAGTGGCGATTCCTGAACCAGGAGAAACGGGACCAAAAGCAGTCGGAGTCTTCGCTTGTGAGCGAAGTGCAGATTGGATTGGACAGAATATCTGGCAGCCAGTTTAGCCCAGACTGTGTCGGCCAAGGTCATTTCACTGGAGACAACCCGGGCTCCATCTAAGGTCACGCCTACCCTTTCATTTGATTTTGTGCAAATGCTATGTTGTTGGTCTTGCTTCTGCCACCCACTATACTTGAGACTTCATTGAAATGATTGAGCGTTTCAGTCCTATAGTTTAACAGCACCAATTCATCAGCAGTGGCTAAACCTCTGAGTGCCATTCACTTCCTGAGAAATGGGGCATAGGATTAGGTGCAGGGCTTAATTTCCTTCTCTGTTGCTGTGCAATTAGACTAATATCACTATGATAAATGTGATCATATATTTCTATTGTGGTCCTTATAGAGTCAAAGACCACAGGATTTATCAAATCTTCTCTATTATTTGTAAGTGGGAGATACTCTCTAAATTTGTGCAAATGTGTGCAGGATATGAGTCTACTGAGTTCCTTTTACATTTATTCATTCCTGACCAGGAGTCGCTCATCCCCCTGTGTTATTATTGACCTTATTCAAAATAGTTGTACATTATGAATTCATATTTTATGTGACACAAAACAATTTTAAAAGTATAAGAGCCAGGGTTTCTTTAGATATCTTATTATTATGCTCCATACGTCAGTGTGGAAAATGTCTCTGCAGAGGGAACTGCTGGATCTGCGTGACCCCTGCGGTGTCCCTAAAGATGGATGTCAAATATGACGCCTGGCAAAGTATCACGCTCTGTCTTTTTCCATCTGCACCACCACTCTTTATGCAGTCAGCCCCACCAAATCCAGGTCATATCACTCTAATCCCGAGCACATTCTACCAGCTTTGGTTGCAGGTGTTATCACTGATAACAGCTTTTGAAAACTTTCCATTAGGAACATGGAAATCATTAAAAACCACTTTATTTCTAAATCAATGCAATATTTGTGCAGGGACTGAGTTCAGCACAATCTTATCATATGTGAGCTTTATTTATGTGGCCAGCACTTCCTAAAAACCCAAACAGAAGTTTGTATTCCAAACACACTCTGGATTTGCAGATGAAAACTCTTAAGCGCCTCTTTCCTCAGATAAATGGCTGTTGAGCTCTAAGCACGTGTTATTGTAAATGAAATGACAACATGCTTGAGTAGTCTGTTGCAAAAGACTGCGTATGATTGAGTCTGACTCCTGGCTGTTTTACATGGACAGCATGTTAGTTTGTCCAGCTGGTGATAATGGGCAGAAAATCTGTGGTCTTTAAAGAGCGCTTGGATCCTTCCGCGTTTCCTCTGAGCACCACAAACAGCCGGTAGATAGCAGCATTTCGAAATGACAGGAGCTTATCTCCGCAAGCGCTGTTGCATTTGCCATGAATGGAATTGATGATGCACATAGCTGCTAAACATGAGACTCACTGCACTGCGTTTATTCTCTTTACTTTGTCATAAAGGTTTGGGCAACTCCGTCGTACGTGCACCATGTTCCAAATGATCCTGCACAAAGATTTTCAGTTTCCAGAATGTTTGAGTTTTTTTTCTGTGGAAGCTCGTGTTGCTTTAGATCCCCGATGACATTCTCAGACAGGTTTGATCATTAGCTGGTCAGATGAGGGAAACTATAGGAAAGTTATTTTTTTATTTGATTTTTGTCAAACAAAACATTTTCATTCACCAGCTCAATGGCAGAACTAAGAAATATTGTTTTTATATTTCTTTTATATTTTGTTTCAACTGTGTTTTTTTGTACTGTTTGTTTTTCTTTGAAATATAAAGTGCACTATAAATAAAATGTGTTATTATTATTATATAAATTGAAGTGTTTTTTGTTAATAAACTAAATAAAATAACATCAAGAATGTATCAGAATAATTAGAACGGTATTCCTTTTTATTGCACAATAATTTGAGAAAAATAAATGAGCTTAACCAAAGCAAAGCCTCCTATTGGTTGCCCCTCATTCACATTTTTAGACTTGCCTGAAAAAGTAAAGATCTCATCATGTTGGTACCAATGCTAATCGTTATAGCAACGCCATTGATATTTTGTATCGACCTGCCAGCACTCGATGGGAATAGTGCCAGGTCTGGATGGACACTTTATGCACATTTATCAGAGATGATACAGTTAAAAAATGTCTGTTTGATCTACAGAAAAACAGAGGAGTTTAGATAAAGGCAGATGAAGGAATTCAGATGAGCTGTGAAAAAGCTACTGATGAGCAGAAAGTGAACCTTTCCATGCAGGAACGCACGCAATGATCATGCAAAGAAATGTTTGGACTCGTTCTGGATGGGTGGTGGATGGCCACCATGCTCCAACAACACTTGTATCAGCAAATTGATGGCGGAGTGAAGGTTTTTCCTGAAATACTAATAAGATGGTAGGTCCCTTTAGGGCAGGGGTGTCAAGATCCAGTCCTCCAGGGCCGGAATCCAGCAAGTTTTGCTGTTTACCTGCACTAACACACCTGATGCAAATCAAATAGATCTAACAGCTTCTTGTCAACCTATTAAGTCATTTATGTCAGCTGTGTCCGAGCATGGAGACAACAAAAACCTGCTGGATACCGGCCCTCGAGGACCTGAGTTTGACACCCCTGCTTTAGGGTATCTGAGAGTGTTGAAATGAGCCTCTGCAAAATCTGCACAATTTCTCACTGATCTTTTTCTGACATGGGATAAGAGGAACAACCATGTCTTCTGCAGCAAAGGCACACATCATCACATCATCACATGCTGTAAAAATACCATCTTTGGCTGCAGTGGGCATAATGAGAGAATGTCCCACCATCATCCCATGATCTCAACCATTAGGGATCCCACAGAACACCCTCCAGAGGAAAATCAGAGGCTACTCTGGTGTTTTAAAATGAGATCCAGGCAGGAACTATTCATGACTTTCCAGTTAATGGATCAGAGAGTATTTAAGGTGATATGCAGAAGCTGAGAACTTTATTACTTTGAATGGATGATTTATCTGCAGATTTACCACAAAGGATCAATAATCATGATCTTACACACTGAAAAACATATCAGTAAAATAATAAGCTCATAGTGAAAAATAAAAAGGTTTTTAATGTCAGTATGTGCAAACTAAGTCTTGTACATGTCAAATAAATACACAGTCTAAATGGGACAAGGTCTCTGTTTATGTGCATAATAGAAGGAATGAAAGATTCAGCATCATGATGGGCTGCATGTCACCATGGAAGCAGATCTGCAAAACAAACCACAGGCCAACATTTCAGCTCTTTACAACCAATTTTAATGTTTTGTAACATCTTCCTCCTTAATAGTTTTGTTTTTAGAAAATCCAGATTATTACATAACCTCACATAATCAGTTACAATAAAATGTCATCTTCAATTTCACTCGCTTGGATTATTTTAGACAAATGAACAAACACTGCATATGCATGAGGTCATGCAGGTTTCAGATGTTTACCGGCTGCAATACATCCTATTCAAATGAATGGGTAAATAGGAGGCTGATGCTGATTGGGTATTAAGTTGGAGTCTGAATCCGGTGTAAAGACTGCAGGACACCAGCCCCCGAGGACATTTTCTTATCCATCACCGCGAGTAGTGGAAGTGATAGGAGAGCAGAAACTATTGCATTCAATGCACATTGTCTGACTCTTTAATCACGCTGCATTAGAAAGCAACTCCACTGGCTCTCATTAAACTGAAATGTTGTAAAGGGACACTTACATCAGTGACTTATCTATGTACCTGAAATTAGCTAACACCATATGATACCACTTCAAAAAAAAGGCACAGAAGAAGAAAAATAATTACAAGTGAGAGTAGTGCATCCAATTAATGTCAATGAAGGCTAATTTGACAACCATTCACGACAGCCTGTTCTCTGTACCTATTCATGTGAAGCATGAAGAATTAATTACAGGTGATTCTGAATGTAATTTAAATTAAAGCCATTTGCTCTTTGTAAAGATATTCCACAGCATTCAATTAATATTGTAATTTGATGAATAAATATGGCAAAGATAGCTATATCCCATCTCTTTCTCATGCGTGATATTGAACCTCTTTCCTCTGTGAATTAGGTAGGACAGACATGATGAACTGTTTATGCTTTTAAAGTGTGGCGTTTTTATTTATTTATATTTTTGGCCCGGATATGTCAAGGCTGTAAATTAAAGGCTCAGACTGTGAGGAAAAAGCCAAAACTATTGGCTAAACAGTGCCGTTATGAGGATGAGGCTCTTAGGGGAAAGCTGTCACGTACTGTTGGGGGATTAAAGGGAACAGAATAGTTTTTCTCACATCTATAAACGTTAAATGATCAAGTGACTGTAAGTCAGAGCTGACCATAGGAAAAAGATTCAAGGCAGGGTCGTCTGGATGAGGCAAACTTTATGACAGTGAAGGATTGTGGCGCCACAAGTCCTTCCTGCAGTGACATTAGTCATCATTGCCAGCTCAGTCATTTCAGGGTTAGGCTGTATAATTCATCATTAGTTGACATAAGAGAGACTCTTATTGAATGGAGGGGGATTAGGATATTTATGAACAAAGGAAGCAAATATCCTGTCTGCTAGTGCATGACTTTTTTTTTTAACTTGTGTAAATGCATCAAAAGACATGCTGTCAAGGACTTCACGTCTCTCAGCTGACAGAGAAATGTAATTCAAATCATATCTGATGACTTGTGATACATCACATCACCCATGAAATAAGGACCACTCAAGTCTCTTTAAACCGATTCTTTAAGAATAAACAGCTATTTATTAATATTTGCCGGCCGCTAAAAAATTATGTTAGGTCCCAGTGGAGAATCAAGAAACTGGTTCTGGTACAGACCAAGCAAAGCAATTACCCTCATTGTGGTGGCACAAAAATTTATGCACGAATCTGTGTACCGATCAGTAGACTTTATGTAGACCTTACTCTATCCTTAACTCTGTGTATA
>JBAMHV010000016.1:18903924-18921159 GCA_037177535.1 Pseudomugil gertrudae | reverse complement strand
ACGGAGAGAACCCACGCTAACACGGGGAGAACCCACGCTAACACGGAGAGAACCCACGCTAACACGGGGAGAACATGAAAACTCCACACAGAAAGGTTCCCGGTTTGACCCCTGCCCCAACCAAGGCTCGAACCGGCAACCTTCTTGCTGTTGAGGCCACAGTGCTAACCAACTGCGCCACCGTGCAGTCAATTAAAGCATTTTTACAGAATTTAATTCTCATCAAGCAGAAACATTTCGTGAATGGTTCTGAATGATACGATTTATTGTTGTGAACACAGGACAGGTCAAAGCTGCCTTAGGTTCAGAAAGGAAGATTTGTTTTGAACATTGTCCTGCTCTTATTTTTCCACATGCCTGTGTCATTGCCAAAGTTCTGAGTAGGCAGAAGGCTACTGTAAAAAAACGGACTAAATAATACTCGTAACCGATCTAGAAGACGGATGAAAGTGCGTCTGCAGATCTGTATTCAGCTTTTAGCTTAAATGGGCCCTATCGTTGTGTAATATCTTATCAAATACGACTTAGGATAAATTTCTGGTTTATAGTCCTAGTTTTCAGCACAAACATATGCTGTTGTAATGTAATAAGTTGCATGTTTTATGTTTTTACAATATCAAACTCTTTTTGCATCCGTACGACTCAGATGTTCTGCAACAAACGCATCTCTCGTAGACCAGCTGCACTTCTGAAGGACACTGGGGAAACAACAAATTTCACAATCTGTCTGAGAGGAGAATAACTCAGATCGTTCTGTTTGAAATTCATTCATCAAAATGTAGATGTTTGTTGGTGCAAAACCCCCTTTTTTCTTTTCGGTTGTTTGTGTCTCTTCGTCATTATTCTCATAATCAATCAATGTTTCAGCCATTTAGCATTCTCACACATGAACTCTCCAAAGTCACCGTAAAATTTCAAATAAAATAAAATGTATTCCATTTTTCATCTGTTGTAAAACCCAAAATCCTAAAACTACATTCTGACATACCTTGTCTGTTTTAGCAACACAAAAGTCACATTGTTGCATAGAAAACTCTTTCCAAGGTTTAGTACCACAGTAAAAAATAATCCTTGATCGCATTGATTCACGAGACAAAACATCTTTTCATTTTTAGAAAGAATTGACCAATTTACTGACACAATCACTCAGTTTGAAATATGATTAAAAAATTTTCAAACATGCAAGTGTCTCTTTAAAAAAGCAGTGACATTTGCACCTGTAGTTTACAGAATGTGAAAATGGATTTAAAGTTGGTTGCTTGTCAAGATTGCAGAGTTTTTGCACCGACTGGATTCATAGGATGTTTTTGTGAATGGCAAAGTGTTTTCTGGAAAAGGTTTAGAATATGATATAAAACCACTTTTATTTTGCCAAACCAGTTTAGTTTATTTACTTTTATTATTATTCCTTTCTTTTTAAAACTTGTGCCTTCCAGCATCAAAGTAAGACGAGTGAAATTCTGGCTGCTGAGTTGCGCTGAATAAATTAACTTTAAAAGCGGGAGCTGAATGGATGTGATGATGAGGCTCCTCTTGATGCTTGAATATTGTTTGAGTTTGTTCTAATTTGGTTATTGCAGAAATACTTGTTACAGGGGAAATAAAGTATAAACTTGAGAAGAATATAATAAAAAAATATAATAAACAAAAACAAACAGACAACCAACCTAAGTGTTAAAAAAAGCACCAGGAGCATCTATTAATTGGTAGGCTTAGGACAATATCAGCAATAAGTAACATGACTGAAGCTGTTGACAACTAAACCCACAGTGAGGCTAAAACAGGGGTCTCAAACTCTACTCCTCCGGGGCTGCAATCCTGCAGATCTTCGTCTTTTCCCTGGTCTAACACACCTGAGTTAAATCAAAGGCATCAAACAGTTTGTCAGCTTCTTCACGATAATCCCTTAACTTCAGTGAGGTGTGTCAGGCTATGGAAACAACAAAAACCTCCCGGTTTGCAGCCCTCCAGGACTGGCATTTGAGACCCCTGCTCTAAAAGCATGTTTGTTAGTGAATGGTAAATGGACCTGTTCTTAGCACTTTTCCAGTCATGTTGACCACTCTAAGCGGTTTATACTACATGGCACATTCACTCATTCTCACACACATACGCTCATACCCCAATAGGCACATCAGGGGGCAGCGTGGGCTTCTTGTCTCAACACAATTCAGGACTTACTCAGAAGCCTGGGATGGATTGCTGCTCCTCCTGAGCGTCAGCCGAATGAATGTGTGTTAAATGATGAGCACGATCATGCAAATGTAACTACACCCCTTCTGTGGATCAAAGCAGAAAAAGAGGGCCCCAATTCGAGCAATAAGCACTCACTGTAGAGTATGGGGCCCAGTGAGCTGATATCATGGGTGACTGCACCCATCCATCCAGAAGATGGTAGAGAAAGGCCCATGTCATGAAGCAAAGGCAGGGGAAGACTCCAGTGCTAAGGCAATGCTAAGGGCATTTGAATAATTACAGACAAATGATACTATCCTCAGGCTCAAAACGTGGTCATGTAGCGTAAGTGCATGTGGAAATGACAGTATGATACAATATTATAATAATAATTCTGTTTTTTCTGCCATAACAGATTTTGATTTGATTCTGGATCAAGGAATCCATGTGAGATGATATTCATATATATCTATAAAATTAATCAACACATACCACACATTGGCCGTTTTCCCCTAGCCTCAATCATTGAATACGTTTGATAGGACTTTCATATAGTGTAGAAGTCCAAAAACACTTTTTATGTGGCCAAAACATCACATTTATCGTTGTAAACTAACAAGCTACCAATTAACTCACCTATCAACATATATCAACACATTATTTTTATGAGTGCTGAACATGAAATTGGACTAAATTTTTTGTATATTAAGTAAAACTTTTTATCAATTTAATCGAAATTCCGGTACTTTCCATTTGCGAAGAAACTTTGGCAGCACTGCATCCATAATTAATTACATTTTGGTCTTTTATTATTCTGATTTTCCAATAACAATCTTTGTTTTAATCCACTGTTGTCTTTTGCTTTTTCGAAGATGCTTCTCACACTGCCAAAACAATTTCTGGTCCGCTTCTTTTACCAGCTTCCATACCTGCAGGTTGAAGCTCTTTTGCCAACATAAAATACCAAACCCTGCACTGCTGCTTGGCAAGCTTGGATAGTGAAATATGACTAGTTAAGGAGCCAGAAAGTAGTAAAGAGTTACCATGAGGCAACATCCATTGAACAAAAGTGAAGCCTATGTGGCAAAAACTGCAGTTCACTCCTCATCCACTAGGGTCTTCAAAACATGGCAAATTGCCACAGACCCCCTGTTTAAAAAAACACCTTAACAGCAGAAACACGTTTACAGCCTGGTTCAAAACACCCTTTTAAATTTAATAGGTCAAGCTTGCCTTCATGACAACTGTGATGTGGATGAATCGTTTTTATAACTTATCCTTACATATCTTATCTAATATTGAAATTTGAGATAATTATTGTTATTTTGATTGACAGGTATCCAATATCCACAGCAAGAAGGCAAAGTGGGACACAAATACAGTTTTTAGCCAACAAAAAAAATGCCTTTGTCCGTTAGCCAATTAGCTTCTGTTAGGTCTGAGTTAGCTCAGGTAGCTCTTAGTTACAGGCAGCTTGGAGTTTGATAGATGTTATTAATCCACAGTTACCTTCCCCATCTAAGCACCACCTCTTTGCCCATTTTTTGTATTTTCCCCAAGCAATGACAAGCATCATGGAAGATGACAATGATGGAAACCGGTCACCCATCAAACTTCATTGTTGTACTTGTGACACGTACAGGTGGCGTCACAGAGGCTCTGTCCATGTTTTACAGTCTACAGGAACTGCACAGAGCACTGAAGTCATTCTGTTTCGAAAGGAGAAAGACTGATAAAGTTTTTCATGGGGAGGACAGATTTTTTTTAATGAAAGTTTCTTCTATCCCCGGCAACGATGAGAATGTTTAAATAATTTTACAGAGAGCTTCTTACTTATTAACAAGAAGGCCAGTCTCCTCCGTCATGTCTTCTAGATGTCTCTGTGTTGCATTTCCAGTCAAGGCTGACGTCCAGCTGAACACAAAGCTACTTGCATTCCGTCACCGCCTCCATTTCTTCTCCCACAATGTAAACAGTGGTTTGTTTGCTCCTGTTTCTCCTGAAATCAACAATCATCTCTTTTGTTTTGTTTGTGTTCAAGATGGGGTGATTGTTTCTGCACCATCTCACATACTGACTGACTAGTTCTATGTGGTCATCTAATACACCCACAACTGCAGAGTAATCTGAGTATTTCTGCAAATGACAGGCCTGGGTGTCATACTGGGAGTCTGTGGTGTAGTGAAAGTACTGTCCATCAAACATGATACAATTTAAAACTTTCTATTTAGAGTTTCAAATTATTTCAACAACATATAGATAATGTTATAATAACTAATATAACATGTCAGTTCAGCTTCATGTCTCAAAAACAAAAAAACAAACACAAAAACTCAAAAACAGTTTCTTTCCCAAAGCAATAACTGCCCTGAACTTCTGTAGGACTTCAAACCTGAAACATGCTGGACACTAACAACATATGTACAACACATCCCGTCACATGAACATGTACCACAGATCATGATCCGTGAAATACTTTGAATGTGCAATATATTTTTTTAAATGTGCAATATATTTCTCAGACATACACATCATACTTACATCTGCAAATAACTCGAGTGTGCACATCTGTTTATTCTGTAAATATTTTTATACCATAGATCTTTCTTATTTACCTTCTGTACTGCTTTTGCTCTGACACTGGGGATGGCTCAATCTCGTTGTACTGTGTATAATGACAATAAAAGGCATTCTATTCTGTTCTATTCTATTCTTTGTGTACAGTGCAACTTATAAACCGAGTTTCCCCAAGGTTGTTACACAGATACAGTCCAATTCATTCTCGTCCAGTTATAACCCAGCTGAAACAAATCTTTAACTATACAGATCTTCTGCTGTAGCTCATCTCCTTCAGGGTCTGGATGTGTTGTGCGTTCAGAGATGCTATTAACTAGGGGTGTGTTTTGTCAAGAATTTGGCGATATGATGTGTATCAAAATAAAACATATATCAATTTATCGTTATATTATAAACAAAGCAATAAATAGTTTTTTAAAACTACATTTTAATGGAAAGAAAACTGTCACAACACAGGAAACACCCAAAGCTGCTCCATACTTTAAGCCAATTTACTTAATAAGAAGGTAGATCTACATTTTACTGCAGAATTTATAAAAACAAAACAAGATGAATAAAGAAATTAAAATTTGCCCCATTATTAATGATCTGCTAATAAAAATAAATAAAAATATTTACAATGTAATACAGCCTTTTTTAAAATATCAATATAATATTGTCATAAAATATTGCAACATTTTGATATATCAGTATTTTCTTACACCCCTACAATTCAGCATACCTTGGTTGGAACCAGTGCGTATTTAACTTCCTGTTGCCTTTTTATAATCTCAGAGCCTTCCCGTTCTATTATAAGACATTTTGATCCAGATAACTGCAGTTTGCTGGATATTTTCTAATATTTAGACCATTCTCTGTAAACTGTAGAGATGGCTGTGTGTGAAAATCCCAGTGTGAGTAAATGGGGGGGAAAAATAGCCCGGTGGATCATCAGCTTCTGTAATATTCTGACCAACAACCATGCAACGTTCAAAGTCCCTTAACCTGCTTTTTGTTCCTCGTTCTGATGTTCGCCAAGTTGTCTTGACCACGTGTGATTGGCTGTTTGTTTTTATAAGCAGTTACTTATCATCTGTAGTTAATAATTATAATTAATTACTGATAATAATATACAATATAATCTTAATGGTCTAATTCAGATATTTGAGCCTGTATACACACAGGCACACTGCAGAAATTTAGCAGGATTTTGCATAATGCATGGCAACCAAGCAGTTTCCCACAGGCTTTTGTGGAGGTGTGAACATGTTTAGGCATTTTAAAACATAACCACTATGAAGTAATCCATAAATGATGTTGTATTTCTCTGTTTCTTTAGTCTGGTTTGCACCTCCGTGTTCACATTCGCCCTGCTATGCTTCATTCCATGGCTGAATTTTTTATCTGTAATTATTCAGTTCCTCCTTTCATGTGTGAATGCTGCTCATCTTCATCAGCTTAATGTAAATCACTTCTAAATGCATCTGCCTATGAAATGTATGAATAAACGTGCCTCGCCTTGATTTAACATTTTTTCCATCATCCCACTTTTAAGGCACATTAATTGCAATATTTCAAGGCAGTAAACATGAAAGAAAGTATGAAAGGTTGTGTTGGTAAAATGAAAAGTTTGCTTTTAAATTTTGAATAAGATCATATATAAACTATACAGGATTGAATGAAAATACATTTTGTGAAGAAAAAACTAAGCAATTTGTTTAAGAGCCCCAATTTGTTGCCTGAAGAGATGAAGCTACTTTGATCTACTACCACAATATTTCAGACTGAAAGTAGCCTTGTGAGAGGTTAGCAGAGGTATAATTAACCCCATAAATATGTCTTAGATGGACAGTTTAGCACTGAAGAGATGCTATAATTGCTGCTATGTGGATAGACAACTGGATTTTATCAGACGCTGAAGTTTGGATTTGCTGGAAATGGTAAAAAACACTAAACACATCCTGTAAATCTCAGAAAATCTCACCAAACATTGCTGGACTTCAGTCTTGAATTAGTTGCATAATGTTGCTTTTTGTGTGCCAGAGGAATCTGAGGTTCTGCAGATGACTGAGTCCTTTGAATGAGCTCTCTTTATTCAGTCTACGCATGGTTTTGCTTGGGTATTAGCCTGCTTTGGTCAGAGGCCTGTCCGTTGTCTCCTAGCTCTGCACACCCTTGCATGATATGAATAAAGATAAGGATGGATTGTCTGAAAAAAGCACCCAAGGTCCAGTGTTAATGTGTTGCTGCAGGAAACACCACTGCATGGATAATTGAAAGAAATTAAATGGTTGCAACCATCTGAAAGATGCTGGATTAAGTAAAATGAGTTGATTTTGGGCAGTCTCCTACTTTCAGGTGGGCTGCATCTCTTTTACTTGCTCCATTATCTGTGTTTGTGTGATACTTCAGAAATGATTCATGTGGGCTGAGTAACAAACAGTGCCATACTAATTTGTCATTTCCGCATGCTTGGCAGCCTCGCCAGCATTGACGTGCTGGCAAGGTCATCAGATGTACCTGACCTGCTGCAGGCAAAGCGCTGAGGGTCAACATCATGCATATGATATGGATTGAAAGAGATTGCAGTTTTATTTTACTCTCAAAACAACTCTGCATAGCACATGTAGGATACCTTATATAAACATGTTGGAGTTTTTTATTCTCCTGTTTTCTCACCGTGCACCGATGGTAGAAATGTTAAAATCACGTCCCAAATACGACTGTGGGGGATGTCTGTGAATAAGTGCCCTTAGCCCACCTTTTCCTTCGATGCTTGACTCTAATTAAGACCACATATCTTAGATTTTTGCTGAGGTCAGGGAGGGGTTTTAATTTAAAAACCATTAAGATGTGCACACAGCCAGGACTCATGTTGTAGCTCAGGCCAATAGAGTTCTAATTAAGTCTTATCTTCGGTCAATTTCTCTGGCAGAAAACATAATAATTCCTCAGTAACAGCTCTGAAATAACCTGAACAATAGTTGGGATAAAGGTGGTGGGCTGCACACACGTCTTAACATGCACTGACACTGTATCCCTGGCTTTAACGTTCCACACCCACCTTGATACCATGAAACTAAAAGGAAAGGGCAAAACAGGACAGAGTGGAGGTAGTGTTTTTACAGTTAATGTGAACTCAAAGACGACTTCGATTGAACTTGGATATTGTGTTGCAGCCACAAAACTTAGTAAAAGTGCCTTTAAAAAGCATGTTGCTTAAAAAAGGTTGCAATTTTTTTTTATTGTCAAGTCCACTGCATGTGCAAGGAGTCCGATGAAGACGAAGCAAACTGCAGCAAATGCCTGTATCCGTGTTTTCACACTTGCACAAACATTTGATACCAGACAAGAACAACACTGTTACTTGTATCTTTCTAAACTGATGGCACCATAGCTGTCAATGGATTGCTAGCCCCCACTGCCCCATCTGATATCTTCACAGTGTGCCAAAGAGACATTAAGGTAAAGAAATTAACTTGTTCAGTCTTCTCGTGAGACCCAAAAGATGTCATAGCAATCCTGAGAGCTGCTGTTAGATACGCAGCAGAGTGCCACACTCATCCCTAGTGGCCAGAAACCCCTCCATGCATACAGATTGGGGTGGGAGAAACAGAGCGGGGGCACATTAGTAAACAAAGCGAATGTGGCTCAGTGAAGTTCAGACTCTCATTATCTTTAACGCTTTCCCTTCAAAGTTACCTCTTCTCCTCGACCTGATCTTCAAACGCTTGAACTGAGAATTTCATCCTTTCATTGTCTAAAAACAGACATATTACCAGAGGCCTGTGTGATCTTTCAGACAGGTTGATGGGACTCATTGGCAGAGCTCAAAATGAACCGTTTTGATCACCAGTCAGAGTGGTTGGTAGATTATTAAAGTCATTAGCCCAAAATGATTTCCACTAACTAGATTTTATTTAAAAAATAATCTAGATTACAAGTGTAAATCAGTGCAAAGCTGATCAGCAATGTTCTATGTTCTTCTACACAAGTAACACAGGGGCGATTCCAACAGGTTTCGGGGTGCCTGGCACCCAGAGAAAAGAAAATCAAAAGACTTTTTGGAAAGTCTGTGACTAAAGCAAATCTGATAAAGGTTATTTGAATGCCTAGCGCCCTGCGATGGACTGGCGACCAAAGTTCAGGGTGTACCCTGCCTCCGGCCTGATCTGGGCTCTAGCCTTACACAACACTGAATAAGGAGTATGGGAAATGAGTGAATGAATGCCGAGCTACTGCAAAAGAGGATAGATTGGAATCATCAAAGAAACATATTACAACCTTTATTCCTGATATAAGATTAGTTTGTTGTAGAGAGAATTTATGGGGAGAATACATAACTTATAATCCTAACAATGTGCTGATGATAAAAGTTCAGATCTATTCATATATTTGAGCAGAAAATGTTTACACATCCTGTAGGTTTATGAATTCATAACCAAAAAATTATATTTGAAAATTTTAAGTTTGCAACTTTTGAAATTGTATTCTTACAAACAAAAACAAAATAACCATGTTATTTGTTACTTTTACATGTATATTTTACTTCTTTACACAGGATTAGCCCTGTTGTGTCCTACCGAATAACAAAAATAGTCTGGCCAGTGGTGACTCATCAGTTTAGATGAACCCTCTGTAACCATGGATACTCCATCATATCCATATTGCATAACTTATTCAAAATGGCATATAGCTAGATACAAGCTCACTAAGTCTCTTTTAAATTGTCAATAGACCAAATAAAGCCAGAGTTTGATCCAGTTTTTTAATGCCAATCATAAATTCTACGGTAATATGACACATTTGGTTGCTGAAGAAGATAATAATATATAATAATACACATAATAATAATAATAATAATAATAATAATAATAATAATAATAATAATAATAATAATAATAATAATATTAATAATAATACAATACATACAAAAATGTACTGTTACTTTGATTATTATTATCTATTGTTGTGATGTTAGGTAAAGTCGAGTCAAGTTCATATTCTATACTGCTGGACTTGAACTCAAAACAAAGCAGCTTATTACAACAGCTGTGCACGTTTAGCTGCTGAGACTCTCCGTGTTTGGCTGGAAAAATGATGAAAAAATGATGTACGGTACAAACATTAACAGCAGAGTGCGTTTCAAACTGTGCTGATGTAAAAAACATGGATTTAATTTCAACCGACCTGATGAGACCACACAAAACTGGGTAAAACCGGACCCCAAGCTCGCCCAGCTGAAGTTACACACACGTGCAAGATACCAACACAAAACTGTAATAATGAAAGTCTTGAGGAAAGATTTAACAAAATTCGAAGGAGACACTTTCTTGGAGCAGTGACCTACTTTCCTTTTGTGGCAGCTGATCTTTTGTTGTATTCTGAGGGATGAAAACAGCATTATAGGCTGCAGATCTCCACTGTAAACTGTTTTGTTCCTCTGAAAGCGTGAAATTCTTGTGTTTAAGGATGCCCCCTAAAAACTACACAAGAGGTCTTTCACCTGTGTCCTGGCATTGCTCCTCCTTAAAACACTTTCTATTGGAGAACAGTTAATCTCAAGCATCTCATGAGCAAAACGATGCTTTGTGGGATCTGGGAAAGCACTACATGACTTCACTGAGCGTGAAGCTTATTGTTGGTGCTGATTCATGATCAACACTCTCTTTTGTTCACTCACTATGTTTTTAGCTCACATTTGGTATTAAACAGAAGTCCTGGGTGATCCAATCAGAAGAAGCCAGTGTGACATAAAGATGTGAACACATGCAGGATGGATTGAGGGTGCGTGCAGACTGTTTGGGTAAAAATTCATCCACATTGGTTTCAGTGTTGACAGAATGCGTCTGCATGATGCATTTTGGACTCATTCTGGATCATTCCATGCAGCTAAAACTCACTGAAATCATATTTAAATGCAAACTGGATAGTCTCACTTTCCTTTGCTTTTTTTTGCATACCAACTCTGGACTGCATGAGCTCAAACTACCTGGATGACAGATCTCAGTGTCTTTGATCAAAGACCTTGATGCATCATTTGAACGCGGTTGGATTTAGAGAAGGTCGTAGTTACAGGAGTGTCTCCTTCTTTTGTCAGTTTTTGTTATCAGTGTCTCTTTACACCAGGGATCATGAACTCTGGCCCTTGGAGGCCAGTATCCTGCAGGTATTAGATGTTTTCCTGCAGCAGAATGAATGGGTATTTAACAGACTTGTGCAAAAGTTGACGGCGAGCTGTTGGAGATCATTTTATATGAATGAGGTGTTGCAGTAGGGAAACTTGCAATACAGATTAAAAAAGTGATCCCTGGTTTACTTTGTCTAACAGCGACCACGTTTTTCTTTTTCATGCTGCATGTCATTTAATTTTGCACATATATAACTGTTTACCTGTACCTTCCCTCATTATGTTGCTTACATAAAGCACACACATGCTTTATGTAAGCCTACATGTTTCTGTCCTTAAAAATTGCACTGTGCTGTAAAGTTAAGTAAAAAATTCTGGCATTATTATCTGATGTGTTGTAAGCATTAAGGGCCCAAAAAATGTTATTTTATTTAGTATTTAATGGGCAGATTAATTAGAAATGTTTGCCAAAAGTTCTAATCGGCCTTTTAAAAAATTGCTATTATGCAGCTGAATGACCCAAAAATTATGATGAAATGGGCGATAATGTCAGGAGCAACCAAAGATCAAGTGAAGAGCAAGCCAAAGTTCAGATGTATTTATGAAATGCAGATGAGGAAAGGCTTGGTCACTGTAGTTTTATGTGGTCACCATGACTCTCCAAACTGCAAATCTGAGCTCCTGAGTTCCAGAAGATGAGTCCCTTCGTAGTGTCCATCCATACATCCATTATCTACCGCTTGATCCCAGAGCGGGGTCGCGGCCCTTCATAGTGTCTTTTGTTTCAAATGCCATCTGCAGTCTGAGCTCATCAAAATGATCAGAGGTTGATTTAAACTGCTGCACTTTTTATTTTTTACCTCTTGGTGTTGATCTGTCAGGTGTTCTGGATTAATTTAGTTGCATTTGTATTTGTGCTTTTATTGCACTTATTCATCCATCCATTCATACATATTGAACCGCTTTCTCCCTAAACGGGGTTGGGTTGGGTGGGGGTGGGGGGTATGGAGCCAATTCCAGCTATCATCGGGGGCGAGAGGCAGGTACACCCTGGACAGGTCCTGCACTTATTCGGTGCATCATTTTGCAGATGTGCATAATTTATGTTGGTAAACCAAAGAAAAATTTCCCCTCTGATGGATATTAATATTCTATTGTTCTACTCAATACATTAGAGACTTCGTAAACCCTGATTTGTTGCTATCTATGTATAAAATACATTAATTCTACATAAAGAATATTTTTATCTGAATATTTTTCATGTTTTCTGTTTAACCTGCATTTTTACATTTATAAACATGGAAACATTCAGACTAAAAACAGCAATAAAATAAATAAAATGGCTTTACAGGGTTTAGTGTGCCATACAAACATGTTGATATTTCTGTATAAATATTTTCCGTGTGTTCCGATGCTGCTTGGCTGTTTAGTATAAATGGATTTGTTACTTATCCCTCACTGCTGCAGCATCAGTGGCTGATGGTGTTTACAGCTCGGCGGACCTGCTTATTTACAGACGGAACCACTAACTTTCCCATTTAGGCCTCCTGCAGGGATGCTTTGAAACCCAACGTCCACTTTTGATCAGATCACCCAGGATGTATTAGCAACGTGTAACTAGATCTTAAGTGAGTCGCTGAGCTACAAGTGATCCAAATTAAAATGAGGTGATATTATTTTCCCTGCTTGCATGTGTCCTGCACAAACATCTAAACATGAATCAGGAGCTTGCTGAGAGGAACTTATTCACATTCAGCAAAGTATTCATTTTTGCCTTGTTGCTAAAAAAGAAAGTCCCCCAGAAATGCAAAGAAAAGAACCCGTTGGTGGTCCCTGGATCTCAGTTTAGGGGCAGCTACAGCATAACCCCCAATGAATATTAAAGCCCTGCATGCTGCAGACCATATGGTCCACATGGTGCACGTGAGCTATAATACCTGGAGAGACAGAGACAGAGACAGAGAGAGAGAGAGAAAGAGGGGGGGAGAGAGAGACTTTTTCGGGAGCTGTAGACTACTTAATGAAAAAAAGAGAGAAAAAGATACTGAAACGAATTCAGCTTCTTGCTTTGAGTACGCACAGCTTCACACCATCTCACCCAGACGACAGAGAGAAAAGAAGGCACTGGGTAGGGGGGAGGGGGGAGAGGAGGGAAAACATACAGGAGACTTGGCTGATGCATCTCTGCCACAGCATCCATTTCACGGCGATTACAGTTGGAAGCAGAGGAGACGGTGCGCATGTTCTCTGAGAAACGCGTCTCCATCCTGCAAAGTCCGTTTCCTGCGGAGCGGAAAGACTCTCCATCTCCTCTGCTCAGCTACACGGACAGCATTTCGCCACAAGGCTGTTTATCCGGAGCAAAAAAGGAAGCAGTTTCAGCAATCTTGTCCGTGGAGTGGGGATTTCTGCGGCGTGCGGCTCCAGACGCAGGAGGAATTATCCAACGGTTTTAAGTTTTCCTGGAAGTTGCGCAGCAGCAGAGAAAAAGGGACCAAAACAAGAAAAAAGATGGGGATTTGTGGCTATGTGGCGGCGCCTGGGAAATGCCTTGTCGTCCTCGGACTTAAATTGTTATTCCTTGTACCTGCAGGACTTCCAGCCAGAAGCGGGGATTCTGTGCTGAAGGACAACATCACCGTGAGGCAGGGGGAAAGCGCCGTCTTAAAGTAAGTACCTTTCCACCATCACGCAGATGAGACGCTCTGCTTCACAGCGCGCGCTGCTCCAAACACCTGATCAAGTGGAGTTAGTAAAGGTCACAAACAGCCGCGTGCTCGCGCTTAAACTTACATGCGTCACGCATGTAACGCGTAAAACTCCGGGTTCGCTTCTCTTGCTCCTTGTCCTTGAATGTTATTGATCTGGTTGTTTAATATGTTATTGGGAATGCACAGCTGACATGCTGGGATGAGGTGTCAGGAGGGGTTGTGTTCATATTGATCGCGTATGTGATGGTGCGAATGTCATTCCCAGGCTTTTATTTATGCAGTTTTTCTCTACACTTTAATAATTGTTTATGCTTAATGCAGCTCATTAGAACTCTGGTCGTATTCTTTTCTTGGTGATGTTTCCTTCTCTGCTCGGATCTTTGCAGGATTTTGTTGTCGACCAGGTGTGGTGCTGGTAATCCCCATCACTGCATCTGAAATTAGGCCCCTGCTCCATCTTCCCACCCACAAAACACTTCTGTCCCTATCACACTGGGACAAGTAAGTGAAAATGATCTGAGCCTTCATTCCAAACAAGATGGGGCATTGTGCAGAAATGTGACTAAAAATAAAAATCTCATGAATCAGGATTTGAATCTGGTGGCGGAAACATCTGGCTGTCTGGAACAGAGTAACGAGACCAAACTGGATGTTTGAGAGGCTCTGCTTTTCGTAGGTGCTCTTTGTTATACCCATCATGTTATTTGTTTTAATCTCATGACCAATACGTCGCTGCCATCACAGTCACAATGAGATCAAAGATCTTTCTAAAGGGTCTGTGTTTAACTGTGAATGCAGTTTGTGTTTGCGAGACTGGAAAAAAAATATTTTTGTGTTTATTTTCTTTGGACACATTATCAGAGTTTTTTTTGGAATCAGTTTTGATGAGATAAGGCTTTATTTATTAAAAGAGTAATGCAGGAAAACTCGCTGGATCCTGCTTGTGATCATATTGGTTTCACTACTGGTTCAGGTGCTTAAACCAGATCAGTGCTAGCTCCATAAAGAACCACCTGAAAACCGGTTTGACTTCATAAATAAATGTTAAAGCTGGACCGATTACATCTCGCGGCTGGCCTGGGAACGCCTCGGGATCCCCCCAGATGAGCTGGTGAATGCGGCTGGGGAGAGGGAAGTCTGGGCTTCCCTCCTTAGGCTGCTGCCCCCCGCGACCCGACCTCGGCTAAGCGGTGGAAAATGGATGGATGGATGGATTTCATAAATAGTTTTAATCTCTGCAGAGGGCTTTAATGCACAGATCAACAGTGTTTGGCTCATTTTCTCCTCATAGCACTGCTCTGCTTTAAATGTAATCAACCGTGCTGGTTAATGCACCTTGCACTGCTGACCAGCACTTATCAGCCCTGATCACCAACAATGAAACCTAGGATATAGCTTAAATGTACAGTATACACACACCTGCATCAGAGCCTGGTTAATAATAACATCCTGCATTGCTCAGTGCAGAATGATTGACAGGGTAAGGCTGGTGTGTTTATAAAGAGATGCTTGTTCAGTACCTTAAGCTGTCAGTGCAGGGCAGCAGAGTACATACGGCTCAACGCTGGCTGAGAGGGAAAGTGTGTGGGAAAGAATCCTGCTGGAATCTTATAAAACTGAACATGGATGAGCAGATGAACAGCTGCAGTTTTTTTTTAACGTGGGATGACGAGGTAGACGGTGATTGCGTGAAACATGCATAGGGAGGAAACCAACGCTGAAGATCTGCTTAGTCTTCATATTCTCCCCTCTCTTCTCTCTGCAGCTCCACTCCTCTGTTAATCCTGCCTTTATTCTCAGCCATAACAAATGTGTGCTGGTCTTCACTGATTAGTAGAATTTATTAAGTCGCCCGTTTGTTCCACTGAAACTGTTCATTTTACTCCCCTTACCCTGGATGGAGACATACTGAAATCCACTTCTAAATCCTTTGTCACGGAGAAGCCGGGCTGCAAACGGTTGTCCCTGTTGCAATCGTCAGGTTTCTTTAGCAGGATCATATTTTCCCTTTCTAAACCCAAACCAATACACCCCACAGCGGAGGAACCATCAAAGCACTTGTGGAGCCACCATGACCCAGAGTGGAATCATAAAAGGAGAGGTGTAGAAAGTGAACTGGAAGCTGACAATACAGTTACCCCGGGCCTCCCTCTGCATCTCGGCAGTGGATCCAATACCCTGCCCTTCAGCGAGATGAACTGCCTGTCAGTGAGCCACTCTCTGACAGGCGGCATAATCCAGGAAGCCATGCTTTATCCACACGCATCTCTTTGAGCTTCTCCCCAAGCAGGAGGGACTGGATGGTGTTGAAAGCACCAGAGAAATCATTCATTGCCATCCCTCTTTTTGCTTCTGTGGGTGGGATTCAGCCTTGTGGAGTTGGCATATGATTGCATTGTCCACACTTTCGCTACATGCCCGCAGCAAACCCAAAGCCGGCGCTGTCAGCCCCCCCACTGCATTGCCTGCGAGGCATGTCGTCACTGAAATGGCAGCGATGCAGAGGCTTGGAAGGACAGCAGGCTGGTGAGGCTGGGGCTCTCAGAGGTGGGCTGTGGGAAAGAAGCCACAGACTGGAGGCAGCTGTGTGGTTGCTGGTTTTTCTGATTGACATGGTTTGGGGAGAAGGGGGGGGCTTTTCCCAAATTAGGATGCACGCTTGCTTTATTTATCCTTTTACTTGAACATTACAGCACTGATAAAACAAAAAAGAACTGTAATACTCCCGTATTTACATATAAATTGCTGTGTTTTAGACCTCTGTTGTACAAGGGCAACAATGTAATGGCATTATTTGCATTTGGAAGGCAGCTACAGTGATGTCAATATTGCCATGCTTGCAATATTTTCATAACACTACAAGCTGGGGGGGCTCATATGAGTGTGTGAGCTTAAATGAGTTGCTTTTGTGTATGTACACATTGTTTGCTGCTTTGTTTTTGTTTACCCTGCAGGTTTAGCAGCTACCAAGCTAGCCAGAGCAGTCACATGTTGTAGCCATAGCACTTTTTTTCCTTCAGTGGCTCTTGTTAGTCTCTCCCTGTGCAAGCACTGATAACGAAACATGAGAAGCAATCCGTTTAGCTGGTTTGGCGTTCCAAAAGGTGAACTGAACTTTAAAATGAGGAGTGCAGCAGAAAGGAGGGGCAGAGACTGCAGGTGCATGCAAAGGCAGAGTCATTTAGCATTCATTGTTCTTGAAGCAGAGGAGGATAAACTGCCATGGAAGGTGGTCTTCACATTGCAGAAAACTAGAACTGTTATGAAGCACAAGCAGTTTTACATTGAACTTTTTCAGCAACTGCAGGTAAAAAAATCTGCAGCAGCTGATCAGAGGAGTTATGCTACCAATACGAGCACCAGCTCAGCGTTCAGATGGTGGGGGGGGGGAGTAGAGGGAAACAACATGAAAAGATAGAGGTCTTTGAGGTCATTATTTGGCACTTTGAGAAAATGAAATGAAATTAAATGAAAATGAATGAAATGAAAAATACTTTATTGATTCCAAAGGGAAATTTGAATCGTAGTAGTTTATTAAATACATAAAATAGTTAATGAAGGGTCTTCACTGTTCTTGTTGGGATGGTGCTGTCCACACAGGAGTCCATATAATCCGTCACACACTCAGTCAAGCTGTTGATGTCCTCTCCATGAGGACCACAG
>JBAMHV010000016.1:18882805-18903824 GCA_037177535.1 Pseudomugil gertrudae | reverse complement strand
CTCCCGTGCAGATCCTCTCCCCAACAGCGACACGTCCAGGATGACACCAACGCTGGCCAACCAGCACTGTGACTCCATCTCCCCCCAGGTCTCCACTTAGCCGTTCACTGCAGTCTGCACGGACCGTCTTGAAGCCGTGTACAGACTACTACAGACTAGACTAGACTACAGATAGTCTGGGATGTGTTCATGCAGCCATGTCTCGGTGAAGCACATAAAACTGCACTCTCTGTATTCTTTCCGAGACCCTGCCTCTGTATTCTTCACTCCTGCCCTGCATCTTTATCTTTTTTTTTTTTCAACTCTGTTGGGTTTGAAATGTTATTTCACTGATAATCTTGAATTTGGAAAGCATTATCTGTAAACTCCGGTGGTAAACAAGTCTTTTTGCCATGGAGACTCTAATAACAAGTATTGAAATAGCAGAAAAAAGATACGCAGAGAGACTCCCGTGTAGCACAACTTCCACCAGCGTGAAAAGTCTTCTTGAACGACCCAAACTGAAGCTGATGTCTTACAATAAGACTTCTATATTACAAAAATCACAATCACGACAGTTAACATAGAGCTACTACTGTTTGCCCCTAGTGGCGCATTCCAGAATAGAAATGTAGCAAAATAAAAAAAGTTTTGGGAAACTGATATCTCAAATGTAATTTAGTTTGGTTTTCTGCTTCCTGGTATCTTTTAGGGGGAGGAGCTAAGGATCAGACTGTGGTCAGTAAACTTCTGAACATAGGTTTTAACATAAAATGATTCAAAGTAGCTCAAAACTGGAGGCATTAAGTATGTCAGGTTCTACAAGATCAGGGCACCTTTGATGGCTGATTGCATCACAAATGTGTAAAACACAATCAAATCAACATTACAGTATTAAACAAATATAATGTGTTGCCTTACATAGGAGTGTCTTTGTTGTTTTTTTCATTTAATGTAGTCAACAAATGCTATAAATGAAGTTTATCAGCAAAGTATTGAGATTGTAAGTGATGCTTTGTCTCCTGAAGATCAGAAGCAGTGCATTAGTGTGTATGTTCCCATGTTTAAATGGCTTCATCGTCACACAGGTAAAAGCACCTTTTCAATCAGAACAGCTGAATACTGCTTGTGAGCTAATTCTCACAAACCTGTCGGATTCTGAGTGCTTCTTGACCAGGGTAGGAGCAAATGCAGTGTGATGTTGGAAATATCTTTTTAATGAACTGTTGCTACAGCTGAGTGATTTTCTGTAGCTGTCACAGCGACTCGTTTTGCCTCCATGGAGCTTTAACACAAAGACACAATGTGGACCACCTCTGCTGACATGAAGTTAAGCAGATGTTAGCTGCAGGATTATTATTATTCAATTAGATTTTAGTTTTATTTCTTTATTTAGAAATGGTTTGTGAAGAATAAACGTGTTGAATAAGACACCTTAGAAGAAGATGTGGATTTAACTTTGCATAGTATACCAGGAACATGCTGGTTAGAATCATCTGTTTGGAATGGCATTTTTTTTCCATCCTTATTATTTTATGAATAATGAATACTAAACGGCTGGGATGTGGCCAGTACTCGCAGACTGTGGCAGCTGTAATACATATCTGATTCTAATTAACTGAGAGGTGAAAGGTTGGGTCTACACCTATCGGGCATGCCTGCTGCTGTGCTTGTCAGTCCGTTAATGACTAGTGCTGGCCATCAAGCACAGAGTTAAGAGGTGTGTGTGCATCCTACAGATCTAAAACATGCAGCATTAGTTCTGTCTTCTGTCTAAGACCTGTTGCCACTTTAAATTTAAATACAGAAAAATGTATGCATGACAAAAACACTTGTATCACATTTTTAAATATTACCAGTCAGACCAGTAGGTTATTTTATTCCTATAAATAAAGACGTGTTTATATTATGAGGGAAAAAATATGAAGATAAAAATGTTGCAGTTGCATTTTTAATAAAAAAAATTCAAAAGCTTAATTTTAATATTCCAGTTTTGTTTGATTTGAACTTTAACAGTCAGCTGAGTCCTCGTACACAAGCCAGTGCTTATGTAATTAATTAATTGTAGAATAATTAAAACAATATTTTTCAACAATTAAGAAAATAAAACTCCTTTCAAGTTCATTTTCATATTATTTTTGATACCATTTGCAGTTCCTGTTTCTAGTTTTTAATGTAAGATGTCAGCTTTGCTGAAAATGAACCAGCTTTGGGTGTCGCTATAAGTAGGGTGGTACAAAGTTTGGAGGAGGAAGCCAATCAGGGTAGTCACTGGAATAGGGTTGCACCAAGCGGGAATAACCCGGTGATTTCTGTGCAAGGTGCCAAAAAATTGCAGTTCACCCCTCATCCACTAGGGCTAGCTCCCAAAGGAAGGCTATTCCTATAAACGTCCATGTTAAAAAGGTCAACTTCTCCACATAAATAAAATGTTTACAGCTGGGTTCAACTGAATTGATACAAGTATCGTCTCATTTTTACCCCTTTTGGATAACTAAAAGATTTTGTTACAAATATTTTCAATAAAGAGTAGATGCTGCGATGGTCTGGTGACCTGTGCCGGGATAGACTCCAGCTTACCCAGCAACCTGGATTTGGACTTAGTGGTATTGAAAATGAATAAATGAAGAGCAGATATTGATTTAAGAAAATTTTAAAATGCATAGCTTAAATAAAAAGCTATAGGAAATAGCTTAGATTTTTGTGGGTTTAAATTATTTTTCAATTTAGATGCCCAGTCCAATTTTCAACGCATGATATTGTTGATAAATATAACCCAAACATAGACACATATGGGACAATAAGCGGTTCTGCTCGGTAGAAACGTCTTGCTGTCAGACGTGGAAGAATTCAGCAGAAGTTCTGTTAGAAATACAATCAAGCAACCGCTGCTAAGAAGTGATTCACCCTGTGTTTTGCTATTATGTAGTGAAAGCAGGGCATACCTATAATTATTATGGCTATGCCTTCTTTAAAGTCCTCATCCTCTCCTATAGCAATTCCCAATGCAGCAATTCCCAATGCAGCGTGGAAAGTGGAATATCTAATGTGTTTTAGTAGCATCTTGTGAGTGCAAACTTGTCTGAAAGGATATTGCAATGCCAAACTGAATCAATTCTCTAAACAGCACAGTCATTTTTAAACCTTTTGGGTTGTGACCCTCACTATAACATACATTGCTGTTTACGACCTGACCCCCTTGTCTGACCCAGCCATCCTTTTTATTGTAAGGCTGGAAACCTGTCAGAAGGTTCATTAATGAGTAAAATATGGTTCAACGCTGTGACGAGGCACCTACATGCCCAAAATCGGCTTCTGTCATGGCGAAAATAACAAATTCAGATTTTTAATCTGCATTTTTTTTACTAACTTTGTGGTTTAAAATAGGCTACTGCTTTCACAGTTTGATCTCTGGATTAATGGTTTAATTGTGGCAGCCCTGATACAAATCTCAAATTTATTTGATAAATATCTGCTATAAATATTTTGTACAATTTTCTGGTGATCCCCTAAAAATCCCTCATAGTCCCCTCATAGCTCCCATAGCCCCAGTTTCAAATCCAATGTTCTTGTTTCATATTTCCTGGTGCGTATAAATCCTTACATCCTCTTATTGAAATGTAAACAGTTTGGACAGACTCATTTTATTACCCAGTCAGTTGTTGAAGTGATGCTGCATAAAGGCTCCATTATGATTAAAACATGGTGTAGAACAGCAGAAGTATATTATTTGCTACGATCGTTTGCTGTTGGCCATCTGAGTTTTGTACCACTAGAATATGTTTACGGGACTAGATCTCTTGTGTGAATCTTCCCCTCAAGATAAAATTTAAGGGAAAGTTTGCCGTTATACACCAGATTAAGCGCTCGAAAGCTTGTTTTAAAATTCATAAGTGCATCAGGGAAGTCATGAAAACAGAATGCAACAAGGTCATGAGTAAATGTAGGTCCAGTTCAAAGACAACCTTAAGTGGTAAAGCTCATGTGCCTTTGTCACAATCTTTCCATCGATATGCACCATATTCCTCTCGTACGTATAAAAATGTTCACGCTCGGGGTCTAAAATACATGCCAGTTGTAATCAAAGATCCAGACTGAAACAAAGGTTTGTTTCACCATCACAATATCCATGTCCAAAATATCCCCAAAACCTTTAAAAAAATAAAGTTCTCCTGATTAGCCAGTCAGCTGGTCATCCAAAGAATTGTCCGATTCCATTATGGTTAATTGGTCAATTCATCCGATGTGTAAACTACATAATTGCTCCCAAAGCTGTCAGATGAAGTGATGGGGTTCTCAGATAAGTTTACAGTGTACACGTGTTTTTTATTCTTTAGACTTTGTTACTGCTAACAAAGAAGGCGGCAAAAAATCTGAGAAATGGTGTCATGTCCCATTTATTTCCCCTTATAAGTGATGCGCTGCCTTGTGAGTGCAAAGCACACATAGTTCTAACTGAACTCCCCTGTCTCCACCTTTACACCAGCCAGACACTCCTGTACACAAACAAAAGGCATCTCCCACCTGACCTGTGGCTGGCTAATAGCTGTCTCTACATGGTCTGAAGACAGTATCTTATCAGTACAGTTTTGCTTGTTTGTGCTCAACCATCTTTAAAACCATCTGAGAGCATGTACAGGAGTCACCCTTCTTCATCCATAATCATTTACAGTAAACCTTAATGGACTTGCTGTACTTGGTAACTAGCTTGAACCAACCGTGTCATTTATTCTCTATCATCAGTGATTTGTTCCCGACATCACAATGACGAGGACAAGAGAGACAATATTCTCTATTTAACAATATTTGAAGCGATTCACCATATTTTCCAACAAGCACTGAATAAAGGCCGGTTGTTAACCAGGCTAATAGGCTTTCATTTTTTTAACCTACGTCAACTGTATTGTTTTGAAGAAGAGCACAGACTGCATTGTGATAGTCTTCCTCGCAGTGAGGGGCAGCGCACAAGGCTGTGTCCCAGCTGTAGATATAGATACTAGAATATCAGTTAAAAGCTGCTGCTTTTCAGCCTTTTCCCTGACAGGCCCTTTGTCATGTGGCTCCCCTCGGCACTTCTTTCAGGTGGACAGATTATGTGCAGAGATGGCCGAGGTGATGTGTGGCTGACCTTTAGCACAGACCTTGTTTCAGCCCTGTAAGACAGAGGGTGGAGAGCCAAATGGCAAATGGCGGTGACAATCCTGTCCTGAGTAAAGGTGCAGGAATGAAAAGCCCTGTTTAGAAGTTGCTAGTTGAATTGCCATCTTTGACAGATAAGTTTGCAAAGTTATGCAAAGGTGAAGCATGTTTTTTTTTTAGATGACGATCCGCCTTTTCCAGGTTGATGGGTTTTGGCAATCCAGCTTGTTTGAGGACTAACTAATGCCACAAATTCAATATTAACATTTCCCACTACCACTGGCTTCACATTAACATAGAAATGAAGATTGTGGGAGCTTAAAGTAAAGGACAAAGCAAGGCACTGGATGCTATTCATTTCTGCTGTTTGCTAATGTCCTTTTGATTCCATTTTGCACTGTTGGTAGGGTTTCCTATATGACCTATTTTCAACAGGAATTAGCTCCATTGCTCAAAATTGGATGCCATGACTCATGTATGCTGGGGTTGAGCTGGATTTGTGACTTGCAGCTAATAGCCTATCTGGTGAGCTATTGAGACGCTGCAACTGCACCTCATTTTAATTCATCACACCAAGATGATACAAGAGCAGAAATGAGCTGAAAGACGCTTAGTTGCTTGTGTTTCACTTTTATTCCAAATATTAGCCTGTTCCGCCTGTTCTTTAATACTCAATAAATATTGGATGATGTTCTGCTATGTGTTCCAAGTTAATGTCTGGTTTATATCAAAACAAATTAAACAATAAAAAACACTTCACATTAAAAAGCTTGGAATAATCTTCATCATGATGCCAATGATAAATATTTAATGTTGTCTTTGTTGGAGCAGTTTTTTGATGAGTCAACTTTGGATAAAATAAAGTTTAGAACATAAGAAATATTTTTGTATGTATTTTTGTAAAACTGTAATACAGAAAAGGACTTAAAGGTGGTTTAGCCGCTCTTCGAATGGATGAAGGGAACATTCAGCATGTATCTAAAGTAAATCAATAAATGTTACATGCTAACCTATCCCATGCTAACGGCCAGATTTTACAAATTAAGTACAAACTACACACAATAACAGTCAGTAATTTACAGATTATGCTGTTTTGAGGGCTGTTATGGCCCCAGCCATTTGTGTCTGAGCTTCCTGGAGAGAGAGACTTCCAGAAAAGTCCCATCAGGATTGGGTTATCCCTACCTCAACCTCTGCCCTCATCAAGCGGCTTCCTGATTGGTATACTCTCCTTCCTGGATCTCTAGGATTGGCCCTCACAGGACACCACTCACTATAAAAAGGACTACGTTACCTTCATTCAGGGCATCTGGGCCTGACAGTGACCCAGTTTGCCAACCTGGCGTTTGCCTTCAGACTTTGTGAGACTGTTTGAAACCTGTGGAAAAACCACTTTGAGCTTGGTTTTGGTTTGTTTTAGTTTTGGTTGTATCCTTGTGCCTGCGAATGCAGTGATTTTGAGTTGTGGTTTTTGGTTTAGTAATCTTAAATTATCACAGAATATTATAGCCCGGATTGTTTTATGTTATTTCACTCTGTAAATAAATCACTGTTAACTTTTACTCATTGCCACTTTTTAATTTTATTTGTGTTGTGACCCCCTTTTAACACCTTGACTCCATGGGGGTCGTAACAAGGGCACTGGATGCAAAGTTTGGCAGCAACATGACACATGACTGCTGGCACTGTGCGCTTTGTGAGCTAACCCTTTAACTGCTGATCTCAGCATAGCTGCTGCTTGCATTGTTCAGCCAGTAGCTAGCACTGTAAACTAAACCCTACATCCTCCTTGAAGAGGCACATTTTCATGATAATTAAGAATACATTACTTTCAGCCCTCATAAAACCAACATAAATGTAATGACAGAAGTAATCTGAGAGATTGACACTCATAGTTAAGCTCTTAAATAAATAAAAAAACAGGATTAAATGGCAAATTGTTGCAGGTAATATTGCCAAAATCTTAATCACTTTCACTTCAAAGAGCAAAATTAAAACCCAAACAAATAAAACATTTCAATATTTTACTTCAGGCTACCTGAAGACAAGTGAAGAAGGCAGGAATTTAAAACAAATAACAACAATAAACAATTTATTTTGATTAAAACATTCATAAACATCCATGTGTCTTAGAACAGATATGTCACAAGCAAACGATCCTGCATCAACTGATGTCTGTGGACCAGTTGTAAAAAAAAAACATCCCGCGCATTAGATTAAATGCACTGATCACCATAGCAACCATGTTTTAAAGAAGATGCACACGGGCAGCAGTGAAATCTCCGGGCTTTAGCCCAGAAATAGTTTTTTCCAAGCTGTTCTGTGTCGTTACAATTATGAAAAATCTCATTTTAAATACCAGAAAGTGCAGCTTGTTACACTCCTGATTTTAATTAGAGCATTTTGAAACTAACTTAAACGTTTCAGAGGCTGGGCGCAGAGACCATCGCCTCCTTCCAAAGGGGCGAGGGGAACAGGGCGAGAGGGTTAAGGCAAGGATGAAGCTGCCTAAGAAAGATTTATTATTATAACCAACACAGAAAAACTCTTTATGCAAAGGATTCAGAGTGGAAGGCCTTAAACAGGAATATGAAGTATTCGTTATGGTAAATTGTGTTTGCATTATTCAGAAGGTTGTTTTTGTAAGAAATAAAGAATAAATGTGTAAATAAAGCTGATACAGTCTTCACATAACAGAGCTTGTGTTGCTTCTGCATTCGTTGCTCGCTGTGTTTCGGATGAGACCAAATGGCTGTGGGTTGCAACTAACTGGCTGTTAGTTTGATCCCGCTTTAAACTTTGACCCAAAGCATTGCAACTGACCAGAATTACACTAAGAGGAAGACAGTTACGGCTGAAAATGATATCAGAATAATTGGCAGACAAGGGCATCCTGTTAGAGGAAGCCTAAGGGAAGGATAAAGAGCACAGGCACTGTGAGCTTATTTTCTCTGTTCATCATCTTAGAATAATGTTTCATTTCAACCACAACTTTTCAGAAAGCTTTCCAGTCATGACGAAAGAAGGGCAGATTTTCTGTCGACCACAGGCTGTTTCTCTACACTCTGATAAAACAAAATCAAAAAGCGCTCCAAGGATAAAAATCACAGCGATAGCAGCTCATGGAAAAGGCAGAATTTTGTCGATATGTTTTTCTAACAGTCAGATAAAAACTTTTCCGTGTCACATGCATATTTTACTTGACAGGTTACCATGTATATTTCATATATTTACTCTTAAAACATGGTTCTCATGAGCTTCAATAAAAATCTTTTACTGTGATGAAAAGGCTGATGTTTTTCTGCCTGTCATCTCACCATCACTGTAAAAATTGATCACATTATTATTCATGTATTCTACTTAAACTCACTTGTTTTCTCTTTTTTTTTGTTTGTTTTTGCTTCTTTAGAACAAGCACCAAGTTTTGATCTCTGTGGTTTTCAGACGTTTGGACAGGAAGTGTTGTAGAACACACCCCACAACGCTCGGCAAATGGCAAAATAAGGCTTTGAGGATGTGCATACATCTTTACTTTGTTGGACTGAAATGCACAAATCACTGTTCAGATCAGCCTAATAGTCAAACATACCTCTCTAAAGTTGCTAAAATGTTTTTTTAGATGAAGTACACACACAAAAACAACACATAGTATCATTTAATAAGGAAAAATATGGAATCAGTGTGTATTTAGCATTTCTAAATTCATGCACGGGGGATACCCAACAGCAGAGTTTGTGGTCAAACAGAAGTAAAAGTACTTCTGCACTGTACTTCTTTTACATCTTAAACAATATAAGCTGTCACCAAGCGAGATGACCTGAAGCAGGGTACGAATACATCCTCAGGATGGATGGTCTTCATCATTTTTCTTCTTATTGATTAAAAGAAAACAATGCTTTCTAATATTGTTTTACATCTTTTTGAAATCCATCCATCCATCCTTTTTCTACCGCTTTTCCCTTAACGGGGTCGCAGGAGGGCTGGAGCCAATCCCAGCTCACAATGGGCGAGACAGGGCCATCACCGGGCCAACACACACACACACTCCTATGGGCAATTTAGAGTCTCCAATCAGCCTATCCCCAAGGTGCATGTCTTTGGACTGTGGGAGAAAGCCGGAGTACCCGGAGAGAACCCACGCTAACACGGAGAGAACCCACGCTTACACAGAGAGAATCCACGCTAACACGGGGAGAACAAGCAAACTCCACACAGAAAGATTCCCAGTTGGACCCCCGCCCCAGCCGGGGCTCGAACCAGCAACCTTCTTATCTTTTTGAAATCTTGACACAAAATCTGAAAATGTGGCTGTTATATAAAATAGTGTCACATCTTTAATTTCCTGTTTTTTTAAACCCCCATAAATGACAAATAAACCATAACCCACATGTAGTTGGGTTGTATATGTTTCATATGAGTCTCGGGGTAAGTAGGTCGAGGGCATTTTCCTCTCACTTCTCAGAGGACTTTAGATCTATCCTGCCTAATGATCACAGGCTGTTGAAATGACATAAATCTTAATATTACTGAATCAATAATGTTTCAATCAGAGGAAGACCTGCTGGATATACAGTCTAAGATGATGAGGGTCAGGCTCCTGTGCTCTACTCTCCTGTAGTCCACACGGTTTGCATCAGTCTTCTTCCAGCAGTCCTGAGACATCCATCTTATACAGCTTGGGTTACAGCATCCTTGTGTTGTCGTAAATCACTGAGATAGTCATTAATTTTTAATATTCAGAAACCTATGTGCTGTGCTGCAGTCCAACCAGCTCCTCCACTTCTGAGAGCCACCCTCATCCATTACAGCCTGTCTTTGCTGTCCCTTCTCTCTGCATGTTTGGCTGCACTTTTCTGATATCATTAATACTCATCAAGAACATCTTCCATTCACGCCACTTACTGCCTGGCAATTTACGCTCTGCTACTTTCCTCACCTACTTTCTTCTATCTCCTTTTTAACACATTGCCATCCCGCTCACATGGCACCTCTGGACCTCTGGCAACTCATTTGGACAAAAATATACCTCAGACACTTTGTTATGGCCTGAATCACACATGATGATTGCTGATTTATGGGTCTATGGCTTGGTCATGAAGACTAACGGAAAAGGACTCAGTATTTTCATTTTAATGACCATGTATTGAAAGAGTAACTATAGTGAAAAGCAAAAGTAAACTAAAATATTGAGAAATGACTTTAACAGGTTGTTCCACATGTTGTGCCGTCTGTCCCTGTAAGTTGTTTGGAAATGCTAGTGGTAGAGATTTTGACTTTTCATACTTTAGAACGAGGAAGATATTTGGATTCTTGTGGTTAACTCACTGAAAACTCACAAAGCCTGTGACTGATTGCATGCAGGTACTTTTTTATTCCCTCTGCTGAATTAAAGCTGGGAACCATATGGCTGCACACAGGGGGGTCATTTTCATATTCATGGCAGCAAGACTGAAATGATCTTCTCAGCTGTCTGTGACTAATTATTAGTTGTTTTACATTATATTTATAATGTGGATAAACAGATATAATAGTTTTGGATTGATATGTATTTGTCATGAACGTCGTTTGCTTCACCTGCTCCGTGTGCAGGTGGGATGTTTGTCCTGGGTTAGCCACAGCCATGCCACTTACTACTTTTGTTTGTTGCATCAATCGGTGTAATATACTTCACATTCATGCTATTGCAATAGAAAAGTGTTGATGTGTTCCTCAGTGATGGATTTAAAGAATTTGACATTGACTGACAAGACAGTATGTTTCCTGCATGCCCATTAAAAGTGTGTTTTTCTGAGTCTGTGTGTGTGTATGTATAAACTAATAAAACATAACATGTGATAACCTGCATTAAACCAGTTAAATATCACAACAAAACCATCATCACTAATGACATCATCATGACATCTGATAGGCTCTGTGACACAGACATTTTTGCTGAGCTTTGTCTGCAATTTCACGACCTAAAGCCATATTTTCTTTTTTGTCTGCAGTGGTATCTCAGTAATAAAAAAAAAAACGATAGCTTGACTGGCAAATATCACAGTATCAATATTCCCAGTCCTATACTGTGCTGATCTACTTTAGACTAACATAAAATTGGTGAGGATTTTCACATGATGTTGGGAAAAGAGGGTATCGTATTATCCAGTCCCAAACTGGGCCTGGATAATTGTATAAATCATATAAAAATAAAACTGAACCATTGCTCTCTGATAATGCAGTTGGGTTTTAATCACTTATACAAGTATGCACAACTATACTTAAATGAACATACTGTCCAAAGCCTCTTCCCTACACATAAGATTAACCCATTAATGACAAAGAATAACTGTAGGAGATGATATACTTGCTTTGCTTTTTAATTACTTGTCCAAAGAGTTCTCACCATTGTGGATTTGGATATGAATAACTTGTTGAATATGGTGTATGAATACAAATGGAGGATTTAATTTAGTAAAAGGAAGATAATGGTGCATTTATTGGAATAACTAGCTCATAATTTAGGGGGAGGCATACGTCTCTATGGCTAATTTCTCCGAAACAACATTAGACACCTACACAATCCTAACAGCCTAATAGCAATGGAATCCAGAGGAACATGATATGTATTTGATTTGAGCGGTAACTGTTAGTAAGTCCAATTATCTCTGGATCTTCCTGGAGAGCTTCTTTACAGTGGCCCTATTATGCACATTTCACGCTGAGTTATTTTAATATGCGAGTTCACCAGGGCAGGAATTAACCAAGCAACCACATACCCTGTTATTTATGTCACACTGAACCTCGCTGTAGGCCTTCAGATCAGCCTCTGCCAAAAACAAGCAGAAGAAGAACGTGGGCGCATCTGATTGGTCAGCTGCCAGAGGTAGCTGTCAGGAGCGCGTACATTAGCTGTTTTCTCCAATGAAGCATTGTCAGACACCCGTAAATAACACAAACGCAAGAAACTCATCAGTAATGTCAACACAACATGCAGCTGTAACTTGAATTGGACCCATAAAATGAAAGTAAACACTCAGAGAAAACAGAAGGACGTATCTGTTTGGTAGTCTTGCTTTCCAGCTGAAGTACGTTAGATTTGTAGCATCAACATCTACATTTATCGTTTTGTTTAGTTAATTACCTGAATGTTTTTAGACCTGTTATGTTTCTAGCATCCCCACATCCATCTAGTCTTTTATGGAAGTTACAAAGAAAGTTAAGGTGAAAAAATTTACTTACTACACAATATTTTTCAGTGAAATGCATTATAAACATTTCCACCTACAATTCTGATAACTTTTTTGGTCATTAGGTATGTGTTAGCTGCTGGTAGCATTCGGGTAAGTTAGGTGTTGGTTAATTCCTTTAGTTTGACTGCTGCACACAAACTAATTATCAAAACAAAACTTATAAAAATGGGTGTTTAATTTGGTTTCACTTACAGCATCTGTAAGTGAAACACAGTTCTTCATTGCAGGATCAGACCCTCCTTTTAGCAAAAGCCTGCTTGCAACCCCCCGTCATACAGCCCCTTATTCACCCAGCAGCGGTCACAAATAATATATTGTTGTAAAACTGTGGTTGGCTCCTAAAAGTATCCATTTATCGCTGTTTAGCCATTGTTTACGTCAGGAATGTGAATAAATGTAGCTTGTCCTCACAGCTGAAGAAGCAATGTTAGCATGTTAGCATTGAAAACATAGTGTCCACCAAAGTCTTAGCATCTTCCATCAGACACTAAGCAGTGAAGGTATGTGTGGGTTTCTTCTCATGAACATGCACAACCTGAAGATTGACCAAAAACCAAGTCCCCCTGCCCCAATATCACTAAAAAGGTTTGTAGTAGAAAAAAAGAGAGCTGAGGAGAACCCATCATTTTCAGCACTGTGGACACAGATTGTAGAGACTTGCTGAGAAACTCAAACATGCTTTTATATTATAGAAAACGGCACTGCTCACTTGTCTGATGAGGATTCAACACTATAATACTGTAAAAAACTCAGCAGTAATATAATAGGGCCCCATTTAATGAAAACTTTGCCAGTTTCTGTCTGTGTGGTTGTAGTAATCTCCCCCTACTTTGCACTATTATCAGTTTGTTGGTTTGTATATTTTTGCTTTTTGGGAAGACAAAGTCAGAAATCTGTTCTCTCTGGAGTTGAAATATGACAACAAAGCCACAAATTTTGACAATCTAATAGTCTTATGTTGTTTTTTGTAACTAAACCTCAGAAAGTGCTACATTTATGCAAAAGTGCAACATAGAAAGCAACAAATGATGTCTTCACGGTAACATTTTCATGTCTGCCTGCCTGTCTGCTCATCCACCATGTGCACTCAACAGCTACACTTCATAAAAACACACAGTGTGTGTGTGTGTGTGTTAACCCCTGTAGGGTTTAAGATGTAGTTAGGCTCCAGAGCACTAAGCCGCATATATTTGCAAAATAATGAGTGAAAAGTGATTTCCTCAGTTTTTCCTCTGCTTAAGGCTGAGAGACTGGAAGTTAATTTTAATATTTCCCATGTGCTATGTAAAGATAAGTATGTAGAGATCAGTTAATTAATGACAAACTTTGCTTAATTACTGACCTCCGCCGTATAAATGCTGGTGTTTAATATGTCACGCAGATTATAAAGTGAGGGAGGACTTTCAGCTTCAGTGGCCTTTATTTTTTAGCCCAAAGTAAAGGTTACTGCTTTCTATTTGCTCTAAGACCATGCTGCTCCTAAAGTAAGGCATCCTCTACAGAGGTGATGGCGCTTATTGGAAAGGTTGTGCATTTTGTATGAATACTCTCTTTGCCCGAGGGGCCACAAGCTTTAAGTTTTAAAACCAAGTCTGCAGAAAATAGATATGTATTTATATATCTATAAATAAAGTAAAAACATACAAGTCAAAAGATGAGGTCATAATGGTACCGAAGTAAAGACCAAAATATACATGTAGCAAAAAACTTTTTTTTTTATTCGATTCAGTTTTTCAGGTTTTTCTCAAATGTATGTTTTTTTTAAACTCTAAAAGGTTTTACATTTAGATAGGGTGCACTGGTTATGTCTTTAACAACACAATTTAAAAATATGCTTTTCTCTTTGTCCGTTCCACTCGAGCTCACCCTCATTTCAGAAATGAGATGTCTCCAGCCATCTGTCAGCACAAAGTAGTAGCCTTCCATAACCAGGCAAATTATTCCTAATTCTCATGCTTCTCCTTGAGTTCTGGATCCCAGGCGATGGAACAAAACAGATCCCACTAATAGAGGAATATGGCAGAGAAAAGTGCCTCCCATTGATTCTTTTCCCTGGACAATGCCAGCTCAAGGATAGAGCTAAGATAGAGCTTAGACTTAGAGGGAAAGGGCCTGCATTTTTTATTGTCTTCAGTATGCAGCGTAAGGGCAAGGCAGTAAGATTTAAGTAATCCTGATGGAGCAATTTCAACTAAATGAAGCAGCTTCCATCATTAAGCAGCAGAATGAAGTAAATATGACCAATAAATAAGCCTTGGCTCTGAGCCTTAGCTTATGAGCTGCTCACAGTATGAAAGTATCTCCATGAACATGTGCATTACCCTGATTATGTTCAGATTGGCATCTTGTTTATTGCTGAGTGAAACCATTTGTGGCACTCCCTGTCTGTTATTAGTGGTGATGAAGCACCAATGAAAACGGCCTGAAACCGAGTCTTTTTTTTAATATATATTGACAAGCATTTTGCAAACAGGGAGCATTCGTTAATACCTTTCAAGCTACATATTTACGCTTTACTAGCACCACGTTTGAGCCCTTTTTACAGACAGAACAGACTTTATCTTTGGTGCCATTGAACAAGGGGTTGGAAACATTCATTCATTTTGCTCCATGTTGACATAATAACATCACACAGCTGCTGCAGATTTGTCAGCTGAACATATCAAATTTTACCACATCCCAAAGGCGCTCTGTTAGATGGAGAGGGCACTGGAATACAGTGAACTCTTCATCATATTGGGGAAGATTTGAGCTTTGTGACATGGTGCATTATCCCCTGAAAGTCTCCTTCAGAAGATGCTTCTCTGTGGTCGTATGGGGATGGACATGGTCAGCAAGAATATTCAGGTAGGCTGTGGTGTTTAGGCCAAACAGTGTTGGGCTAAGAAGATATGCCCCACACCATTACACCTTTGATCTAGGTCAGGATATATTTATGCAGCTTTGTTGTTTTTTCCTAATTCTCAGCCTGTTTTAGCCCATCTGCTTCAGCATTGGGATGAATTGTCTGCTCAGAGATGAGCTTACTTTGGTTGTAACCGGAGGTTGTGTGTGTTACTGTTGATGACACAACCGCAGTTCTATTATCAACAAGGGTATTTTTGGTTCCAGACAACGTGACAGTTTCTCCCTTTCAGGCCAGCCTCTGTAAACCCCGGTGAATAGCTTTGTGAGAAAATCCCAGTAGATCAACAGTGTCTGAAATAATCAGACCAGCCCGTCTGCCGCCACATTCAAAGTCACTCGAATCCCCCTTTTTTCCCCACGTTCTGATGGGAATATGTGGAGTAGCAGTCGTGAAAGCACATTACACAGCTACGTGCTGCCGGTCTTTTTAATTGATGTCACATTTTACTATGCACACTCTAGGTGTGGCCTATTTGGACACGTTCGATCGATAGGTGTCCATAATTTATTACCACTTGGTTTCAGTGTGTGATGAGAAGAAAGAGGCAAATTTGTCTCAGACTGGCAGCTGATGGCGCTCATTAATATGGATAAAACTGACTGGGAGTCATCTGGGAAGAATGTCAAACCACATTAAACAAATAAGTGGCTGAAACCACTGGCTGTAATAAATTGATTTGCTAGCTTCACTTTGACCCCCCCTTCTCTTTTGTTAATCACATTTGAGAGACGTCTTCGTGTTTAGAACATCTGCAGTTCTAAAATATGTAATATTTCAAGTAAATGGATCCTGTTTCAATATTTTACAAGACCACGATTACATGAAAATGTGCTGAAACTAAATGAGAGGAGGTATATCATCATCTGCAATGTGGGATATGATAGTGTATATTTCAGCTTCTTGTGAATATGAAGGATTTTCATAAGTTAAACACCAAAGGGTCATGTTCTGCCACACGTTGTATTGTGCTTTTATGTTTTATTCAGAGGATATTCAGCTGGGAATCCTTTCACTGGCCAACAAATTTCATAACACTTCACATTCACACTCTCGAGAGCTGCCCGGTGCAGCCACAACCTTCTACTGCTGACCACTCAGCAGCACCAGCAGCGCAGCTGGCAGTTCACGTCTGTGGTCAAGGGCACGTTGCAAGGCAATCTTTTCAAGAGCTTTTGTGAGTCATTGAATCATGTTTTATATCTCAAGTATTTCAGAAAATGATGGTGTGAACGTCATAAACGCAGAATAAAGAAAGCACCTGCAAAAAATGTTAAGGTTTTTATTCCTTATGGGTTTTTTTTCCAAAATGAGGCCTTTAAAATGTGGATATAATGTGACTGAAGAGCCGTTTTTGAAGCCGCAGAATGTTTTTGTACCGATTTCCATCTGTCCAGTCATAAAGCCTGCTGAGTATCACCACCTTGTCACCCTGAGAAACTCCATGGAGCTTTTAAACGGAGATAACAAACGGAGGTCAGACAGCAGGAAAACTAAGAAAGTGGTGTAAAACATTTCTGACACATACTGTTTAACTTTGGAAAATCAATAAAGCCAATTTAGCAGAATGCTTTTCTTGTTTAGCAGAAATAGTCCACCAGCGCCAGCCTCCATTTTTTTCCGCTCTGTCTTTTAAAAGAATATTATCCCATAAAATGTCTGACCTTTCCCCCAGAGTACTCCCCATCACCTGTGTCCACAATAAAACAACTAGCTTTGGCTGGAGCTATGGAAACCTGTTCCCAGTCTCAGTGCAAAGAGCTCCAGTACAAGCCCATGCATGTGTTGTAACATACGCCGTTGAGCAGCTAATAATTTATAACTGCTGGATAATATGATAGCTTCAAAACGGCTAATTGAATGTCATTCTAAATGAGCTCACAATGTAATGAGTGAGGCGCTGCGCTGCATTTCAGGCGAAATTTAGCAGGAATATTGCGTTATTACCAAATAGGCAATTATTGACTCATCAGACTTGTTTGTTATGGTTTGTGGGATTGAGTTATTTAATAGGTTTCAGAAAAGTAAAGGATTTTGTAAAAGGTTGATGTAGAGTGTTGATGTGCAATCATGCGATGGTGAAGTGAAGTTGTGTATTTTAATGCATTATAGCACCAATTAAAAAGCCAAATATTCCCAACGCTGTGATAACTCTATACATGTAAAACTCATCCTTCACTCACCCTGCCAGCTCCTCTGGTTAGGGTGGGAGGCTGCTCAGCCTGCAGCGTTGGGAATCATTCCTGACTATGTGGGTACGGCTTTGCCTTCACCTTCCCGGCTTGCTCCAGTTCTTTCCCCGAGTCCTTGGAGTTTTTTTCAGCTTCTCATGTAACTTTTTGTTCTTATATTTTCACTGTTGGGGATGAAGCAGAGTCAGAACGGACCATATGTTTGTATGATCCCCACTTGTGGAGCGAACACTCAGAAAATGGCAGGTTTACGGAAAATCTCGGCTGTTTTAAATAAAAGTTCAAACTTTTCTATTTGCTGCCTTTTTTCAAAGCAGCTTAATTCTTCACAATGTACTTTTTATTTCTTACATTTTATCTTATTCTATTCAAGTTTTCTCTGTGCCTTTATTTAATTTCTTTGTAAAGTTTGTCCATTTTCAAGCCTCCTCTTCACCCTGCTGTAATGCTTTTAATGTTTTATGTAAAGCACTTTGACTTGAATTGTACATGAAATGTGCTGCACATAAAACTTGCCTGCAGGCGATTCCTCCAGCTCTGTACTTTCCGTTCTTTGAGTTCACTCTTGTTTGACTTGACAATGAACTGATTAGGCAAGGCAAGTTTATTTGTATAGCACCTTTCATGTACATTAGATTAGATTAGATTTAAGTGGTCAGAGGTCAAAGGTGTCCTGGATATCTAAAAGGATCTGATTAATCCTTTTTTGTGGGTTAGTTTATAACCTTTACTGTTCATGATGTCAGTACTCTCTGTGGTCAAACCAAAGCCTTAAAGTTGGCTGCAAATGCACCGAGCCAGAGGAAAGAGACAGTTTCATCATTATTTGTTAGAAAAAAAGAGAGGAAGCCTCGTTTCCTAGCTTCATACAGCAAATGTCTGCATGAAAAATAAGGCAAGTTTTTTCTCTGATTGGAAGCCGTTAACACATGCAGCCGCCATCATTTTCCTTCACAAGTCTCTGAAATAGACAAAAGCAATAAATGTAAATGTACCTTTTAAAGTAAAACAATGATGAAAGTGCTTCCACTGTAGAAAAGTAAATGAAGATGCCACATAGCACAGATGGATAAAGTTTAAGTTTGCCTGAAAATTGGATAAAAGCCATTGATGGGAGTCATTGAGTACAATTGTTTTTTTACAGAAAAATGAGCAGGTTAAAAACATTCATGCGTTTAATCATCAAACGTCTGTCTGCAAGGTTTCCAGGTATTTCCATGGATTACACTGCTTTCCCATAAACTCTGATACTATATTAGCTTTTATTCAGGCCCTCATAAGACTGTTTAAAAGGCTACAATTGTAGTGAGTCTTTCTGATCTCAGAGGAGACTTTCGGTAACTGATATGAAAGCATGTGTTGTTCACCGAGTGAGCGAGGACTGCTACAGGCCCCTCCTCCATCTAAAGACATGCATAAGAGGCTTGGTCCACACTCAGCATCCAACTCCAGGCTGCAGTCAGAGCAGGAGATGATCACTTCTTCTGCTTAGAGTGGAAATGAAATGCGTAAAGCTGCCACTGGCTGATCTCATCCTGGTTTGCTGTCAGACGTTAATGCCTACTGATGAAACGTGTGGATGGAAACATGTAAAGCATTAAAAATACTGTAACATGTTGACGTTACCTGGAAACACAGCTGTCTGTTAAAGTCCTTCAAACAACGCCGTTCCCTTGGTTCTGTTCAGTTTGTGGCCATATATACACCATATATATTTATATACACTTTTTACCACAGTTTTGAAAGTAAATGGGTTTTTAAATTAAGTTTTTTTTTTAAATAAATAAAACATATCATGATACGTCTGTCTTTTATTTTCAGTAACATAAAAATATTCTGCTGAGACTGATTATGCTTCCTGTGTAGGCTGCTTACTGCACCTTCTACTGATGAAACACCACAAATGACATTTTGCTAGATGGATCCATTACCTCCTTCCCACAAATATCCATTTAACCCCTGCTTACTGATTAAATCTCACAAAGGCGCTTTCTTTCATGAGAAGATAATCGGTCTGAAATAAGTGACCTTCAATGAGTTTGTGCATTGAAGTTTACAGAATCCCAACTGCAACATTTGGACAAAAAATGTGAATAAAAATCTTGTTGCGTGAGGTTCATGCGGCTTTCACAGCGATTTTCTCAGTAATCTGGGAGAAAACCCGCCTCTTTGTTTCGAAAAGAAATACATGAGGAGAAAACCTTCTTCTGCAGGTATCGATAGTTCGCTTTTTTACTGCCTGTGCAAGTCAGGTACACCGTTCTTCCATCCTCACATCTGTACATTATCCTCTTTACCTTTCCCATCATGTGGTCTGAGCAAAGCCAGAACGGCTTCTGCAGCCTGGCCAGGAGAAAATCAGACAGGCAACTTCCTGTTTTAGTGGATAGGAGCAGAAATAAGACAGATAAATGCAGGCTCACTCCACAGCCCACCAAGTCACAAACGGCTTGAGTTAATTCACCCAAAAGTACGGGTGACTGACCTTCAACTCCAAAGAAAAAGCGAGAAGAGCAGAAAGGTGTACACTTAATATAAAATGAGCTCGAGGAAGATGAGCAGGGGGCACTGTCAAGTTCACTTCCCCAAACCCTGCGGAATAAAACAAGCTATCTATATCTCTGTCTTTTCTCTTTGACCCATTATATGCTCCAGCTGAATTCCACCGATGTCACACTTTCATCAAAATGAGTCTTTTTTTTGACAACCTGTTAAAGAGGAGGATGAAGATCTGTAAAGCTTAGACAGATGAGAATACATTTAAACACAATTTGCAAGGAAATGGTCATTTCAAGCTGTAATTGGCAGACATGGAAGTGGTGTGAATGACTCCTGGTGTGGAGGAAGTATCACATCCTAAAGTGATTTCCTGTCAGGGAGTGCTTCCCAGCTTGTTCAGAGTAGCTGAATCCTCAAACTCATTTTAGGCTCACATTTTTCTGTTGACTTGTCCTGACTTGCCTTCAGGCTTGCTTAACAACAAGGGTGATTGCACTGGAGTGATTTTATTTTTGTGCTACAGCTTTTCTTCCCTTTCATATTTGATTTATACTTTGGTTGAACCAACTCTAAAAGGTCATGCTGACACTTAGGTGGATCTAATAAATGTCCAGTCTTGCAGCAGATAATCACTTTTCACCCCACATATTGTACAGTGTTTTTCCGCAGTTCTACCGCGCCGTGCATCTGTTTACATTGAAATCTACCTGCATCCAAGTGTGAGTGTAAGTGTGTTACATTAATTGTCAATATCTAATTAGCACGTGTCAGAATGTGACCCAAGTGGCAGATGGAGTGTTAGAAACTCACAGAACTTAAGCAGCAAGCTGTGCGAAAGTAAACAGGTGTGTTATATTATCGCTTATGTCACTTATGGTGTGAAGTTACACACTTGTATTTGCCAATTTTGTTTTAATGTAATTATGTGGAAGTTTAGGGTGTGAAGTTAAAGCAGGGGAGACGTACCTGGAATTAAAGCAATTAAAAGCAAAGTTTAAAAAGTACAGTTGCAACTTAAAATGTGATGTAAATTGTGACTCACAAATAGATATATTTATAGGATTTATATATATATA
>JBAMHV010000016.1:18855739-18866412 GCA_037177535.1 Pseudomugil gertrudae | reverse complement strand
TAAACAACTGATTTCATCCAGCGTTGGTATGTTTTTGTGGTGGTTGGACAATCTCACCAAAGTATTACTATCCCGAGACTTTGTTCTTGTGCAGTGTTGTCAGTCGTTACAACACTGCCACATACCCTCCTCACATCACTTTTATGGACATAACTGAAAGAATTTATCAGCAACATTTATGTAAATGAAATAAAAGAGTCTAAATTTTATGTAAGTATGTGGATGTTTGCACCTAACACATTAATGAAACATTTATATATCTTTTACTTGTTATTTCTGATGGAACTTTAGTGTCATGCAGTGACAGGAAATCAGCTTATAACATATTTAACTTCTCTTTGTATGTAAATCATAATCACTGTTTTCCAGTTATTATATTTCAGTGGAACTTTTTATAGATGTTTTACTTGATATTTGTGCTTATGTTTATGATGATTTTCTTTTTTACAACCAAAACAAATTTGATCTATCTTCTAATGTTTTCTGCATTTAATAACAAAATACTAATTGGTTGCTTAATTAGATTATTTAAGGTATTTTTTTACCCCCATCTTTACATTTCACAAAACTACAAATTGTTCAACTATTTATTTGAATTGGATGCCAATTATATTACAAGAACAACTAAATTAGGTTAATTGGTCACTCTAAATCGTCCTTAGGAGTGTGAGTGGTTGTTTGTCTCTCTGTTCGCCTCTTGCTCACTGATTGCTGAGATAGACTTCCAACCAAAAAGCCGTGACTGTGTCTTTAAAAACAGAATTAAGGAAAACCTGCTCAGCATTTGAATGTTTAATGCTAAAACTTGTACATATTGTCATTATTTATCCACGATTGCCACAATTTCATAAAATAAATCTATTAGTGGACACGAGCTTGGACTCTAATCAAATTCAGTCCACTTGATCTGAAGCAAACTATGAGAGCTGGCCGAAGTGCTGTACACGTTTTAAACAAGAACACGATAAAAAAAAAGGATAAAGACAAACACCAGGGAATTACACAAATGTCTAAAGGTCAGCACTCAATCAGAGATAAAAGATAATAAATGTGGGATTTAAAGAAGCTGTAAACACTCCCACTGTTGGTGAGGTGCAGATGTGGATGGAAGATAGTTCTGTGCTTCTGGACAACCAGAGACATATATGATCAACAAATTCAAACTAAGTATGAAGATAACAAGATGCTAACCTGTTTAAACCTTAAGAAGCAAACAATACAATGTTAGATGCACTCTACGTCCATTTTTGCTCCTCATGAAGTCAAAAGTCAGATCTGCTTTCATACCTCTATGTATTTTTTACATTGCCATTATACTGAAGTCAGTCAGTCATCTTGTAGTGTTGAGTTTGGAGTTCACGCCCATGTTTTTACACCCATTTCTGGCTGTGATGCATCACTACAAAGTTGTTTCCAACCTTCAAAAACACAAGAAGCAGTAAGAGTGTAAAGGTTTTTTGCTGTTCTTCTTTGGCTGCTCTTTATTTGGCAGTTTCAGTAGTTTTCTTTCTGGTTTCTGCTTTCTTCTTCTCTGGTTTGTTCTTTTTTCTGGTTGTTTGTCAACGATACACCTGTGATTCTATTGGTGTTGCACCGGATAGCAAAACCCCTTGAAAACCAACAAAACTATGCCTGTTAATTAATGTAAGACCCGTCAGCATATCATTTTCTGTGCAGCAGTGCAGAGAAGTTGCTTTGCTATGATCTTGTAACTAAATCAGGCAGATGCATTTTAAAAAAGAGACAACAGAGACTGGATTTACCATGAGTAAGCATTGATGAAATGAAAGCATGAATAAGTTTTAAACTCAGAAGATGAGAGGAATTGACCTTAGAGCAGATTCTCAGCTGGTTTCTGATGACTGCAATCATCCCGTTATCAAACAAAATCACTCCAGATACATTTTCTTTACTCTTCCAGAGGTCTGAGGTGGACCTACAAATGACCAGGCTAAGTAAAATGTGATCTCGACATTGGTATTGGCGGGATGGTTTTAGAAATGGAAAAGCTTCAGTAGAAATTGCCATTTTCTTTTCAGCAGGGAATCTCGAGCAATACCGTCAGCATGTCAGGGTAAGGATTGTTTCACTGGAAAAATAAAGAAGGCACGACCTCTGGAAATACACGAAAGGAGATGGCTGCATCTAATAGAGCATGGGTCAAAGATCGAGATAAAGATCCTGTTGAGAAAATGGCCTCTAAGGCCTTTCGAGGGAACTATCCAACAGCCACTCAGAGACCGCCTCACATCCTGTATACATACAGAACACCATGGGAGTTGTGTCTGGTCTGTGGCAGCTCATAAAACACTGATCACATTGAAACCAGTCTGTGTGTATTCTGACTTTCATTGTTCAGCAATAAAGAGTAGAAGAATAAATAAGATAAAGATTATCTGAATAGTGTTTGCTGGTTTGTCTTAGAGAAGAGAAACATTTAATCTTTTAAAACATCTTAAGAGAAAACAAACAACCCAACAGCAACCCTTCAGGATAGAATAACACGAGGTTATGTCGCAAACAGCTTCGCTTAAAAGCATTTTTCCGTTTAATGATATTAGCAGAGCCCATGTTGTCGACTCAACTTTAACTTTGTCTAATAATTGATGTTATTTAATGTTCTAAAGGGCTTCCTGTTAGGAGTCTGTAAGCGATCCTATTAATGTTTAATGTGGTTTAAGTCAGGTCACACAGGACAGTCCGTGACAGTCAGCAGTCTGGTTCTTCCTTGGTGTTCTCGCAGTCCGTGCACAGCCTTGCTGTCAGTTTGTGCTAATCATCTGGCTGCAGGATTCATCCAAAATGCAAAAGAAAAGCCAACTTGTTGTCTGTTTTCTGGCTTCTGTGCACCTGACCTGTGTACTAAATGTGAGTATTAACTCTGTGCCTCATGACTGATGACAAACTTGGGTGCAGCTGCATATTTTCCCTAAAATTGATTCAACACAATCCCAACAAATGCTAGCGACAGCAAAAAAAACAACTTTGATTCTTCTAATGTTTATAATTATACTCATCTAATTATGTAATTATTCAGTTTTGCAGCATCATAGCTACAAATCTGTTCAGTTTATTTATTTCAGACAGATTTAACCTTACCTGTAACTCTCCACCGAGCCAACACGTATAAGCTTTAATCAGTTTAGAAAATGTGAACTTTCTTCCTCTGAGAATCAATAGATGATTCACAGGGAAAGACAAAAGATTCTGATGGGCTTTCCACAATCCTGCTTTTCTGACACACACCCCCACAATCTGTTCACTGAGCTCCACAACATCTCCTCGGAACGTCTTACTGGTTAAATTGATTGGTCATTCAGGGGAGCTTTTTATGTGCTTTGATCTGTAATCTCTAACATAACCTGCCCTGCAGTGGTTTTGGTTTGTAGCAGAAGTGAAAACCTGGTTTTTACCTCATTAACCCGGAGCATGTCCTTAAAATACCGGGTTCATCAGACATTTACATGAGCAAAGCATGTGGTGCTGCTTGTAGGGTTTTGGTTAACTCAAAATGCATGTTGTTTGCATGTATTTTCTCATATTTTAGTCACATTTGCAGTAGTGTATTGTTCATTTAATGTGTTGTTATGTGCTCTTTAACTGATTTTAAATTGGTTTGCTTTTATTTCATGAAAAACGGCCATGGAAACGCAGCTGTCCAGTAAATGGGCTTTACAATAGTATATAAATATCAATGTATTTGGGAAGGAAGGAGTAGGGGAATGTGCCATCTTGTGCATAAAAAAGACTTTCAGAATATCACTGTGGAATGATGCAAACAAAGCTCTAAGACAAATGATGTGCAAAATGTGGACCTGATGTCTGCAAAGATTCATACTGATAAAAGAGAGGATGAAATTAAAGATAGTTCTTTTTATTTCAGATGACGGGGTGAGGTCACTATTGCCATTTGGCACAATTTGACCATCTGTCTTCCCAACTGTTTTATTTTTTTTATGTTAGCTAATTGTTTTACAGTTCAGAACACAGCATGTGGTGCACGTTATATTTGTTTGAAGAAGAAATGACTGAGTTCAGGAATAAAACAATAATTGGATGTTTTAGATGCGTTCTGCGGTTTGGAAGTGGATGCCAAGCTTGCAGCATCATTCGGGATTCTGACATGGCAGCTTTATGTTCAGCTTTTTCTGGTGTGGTGTAATCTGTGAACTGGAAAAAGTGAACATAGAGAAAGTTGCTTCCCAGCTGTATTCTTCTTTTTTTCCAGTTATTGTTAAGAACACAATGTTGCACTTGGTGTGGCAGTGGTTGTGGATGTCTCCCAGGTTCCTGTCCCACTGGTTACAGAGCAGAAACTGACTATATCACTTAATAAATTTCTTGTTGCTGTCACAAAACTGGAAATGCAGCATGCTTCCAATGAAAGCTTGTCACTTCAGGTTACAGGCAGCTGTGCTCATTTAAGGAAATGCTCCCCTGCAAAGCTGACTTATTTGTCAACAGTGTCTGGTTTGCTTGAATATGGCTGCTGCTTTTTCAGTAATATTTTACTGTCCTTATCTCATTAGTGGCATGTATTGACTCCAATCTGGCGATATCTATCATAATACAGGTGCAACAATATGATATATTGCAACATATTGTGATACTATGAGCAAGAAGACAAGTATGTGGTGATATTTAATTACTACAATTTGATGCTAAGGGAAACGTCAAAGCTGCTACATGCTTAAATGTTACACAGACACATTGTAATGAAGCAATAAGTAGAAATAAAAGTACTAAAATGAAACGCATAACTGGAGGCACAGAGATCCAAAGACCACCACATGTGGGCTTACAGCAAATACCACCAAAGAACAAAATATTACAGTCTAACCAGACCCACAGGACACTTCACAGGTTGGCAACCAATTCACACCGGCTGCCCTGATTGTTGTTAGCTCTTTACATAGGGCTGACAAGCAGTGTTGCAGACTCCTCAGTAAGAAAATTAGCTATTGGCTGTCCTGGAAGTCGCTAAATGATGTCATCACCTAACTAGCATAACAACTAGATACATATAGGTGTAACGGAGAGAAAACATGATGTTTAGATGAATATGTTTAGAAAACAAAAACCTTCTGTCAGTATTTTCTTTGTTTTAGTTTAGAATCTATGGCGTGTTACACATCTTGTAGCTTTTCCCCCCTTAGTTCACACTCTTTGCATCTTTCATTTTCACTCTGATCATGACCCTGATGTGACCATCTCCTGCTCTGAGTGCAACATGGAGGTGGGACTGCTGCTGTGTGAGGACCGGACCTCTTTTGAGTACTTTTGGAGGTGTGTTGGGTCAAGTGCTGCATTGTCTTTCATTGAAAATAAATAAAAGACGCCTTTGTGTCAGTCTCGTAAAGTTTCCAATAATACCAGGAGGAAAACGGTAACACTAGATTTGTAGCTAGTCTTTTTGGGGGGAAAAGTCACCACATGGGGTCTAAAAACTCACTAAATATTGCTACAACTTACCAACACTGCTGAAGCACTGGGACCAGTTGTCCAGGAAGAGGAAGCAACCAAAGCGGGTCCAGTAAGCTAGTCAACCACAGGAAAGGAGCAGCACAGCCAGTCACAGGACAACCAGATGAGATCTCACAGTTTACATGCAGTGGTTGTGGGACTGTGGCAATATTTCAGTGTATCTATATTTTTTTACAACCCTTCTAATGAACATGCAAACTTTAATTATTCAGCATATTAGTGCTCATTATTAGCAGTTAATTTTACATAATAGTGTAAAATATTTTTAAATATCCATTTGGATTTAAAGAAAGTCTTATTTTTTAATATGTTGTCAATATCCAGATTTTCCCTCCGAACCTCTCAGCACGCGATGCCTCACATAAAATATAAAAAAAGGTTTTTCTCTTTCCCTTCCCCCGTGTAATGCTGGCACTTCTTCCATCCCCCTAAGCAGTTATCTGTGTTTCCCTTCATAGTGGTGTGCTGAGAGACTTCTCAAGTTTAATCTCCACACGTCTCCAAACCAAAAGGGGGCAATCTGACCATTTGTGCAAAGGAGTTAACTTGTTTAGTGCTATTTGCATTTTTATGTGCCAAGATATAGAAAAAAAAACAAACGTTTACAACATCATGTGTTTTGGGGGGATTTTGTGTTTCTTTACTGTATATAAATCTCTAAATATGAATGAATATATTTTCACAGTCACAGACGCTCAGCTTGTGCTGTTTGTTTTTCTGGTTTATAAGCTGCCTCGACGTGTCATCAAACCGAGACAAAAAGCCCATGCTAGCTCCAAGCTTAGATTGTTTTCACACTATTTTAATATTGCAATTTTCAAACATTTAAATTAAATTATATTGAATTTTGTGAAACACTTTGTGCACAGCACTGGATTAAACCAATCTAAGCAACGATCAAATCGATTTGATGTGGAGAACAATAACTATTATGGTCAATCTCGCCTCTGATGAGCCTGTTTTATTTGTTCTGTTATTTCAACAAGCAGCAATAATGTAGTATTACCTCCCCAACAAGCCTCCTGTTCCCAAATATCCCTTATTTTATCTTATCTTATCCCAGACACTGTCTACATTGGAACCACAAACCGACCAAGTAGGTTCATTAAATTGAATCTGACTTAGAGATGCATGAGTCTGGATGTGTACAAGGTGATCTTACCCTCTTTAAATCTAATTTACACAATAGCTACTTACGCACTAGGATCCCACAGCCTCCCTCCATCGTGGTAATAGCTAAACTAGTGTAGTTTATTCTGCTACTCAGTGTATGAGGGGACTTTAAAGACACTTGAACCCTTAAGAAGGAAAAAGGCAAGCAGAGTGTTTCTGTGAGCAATAACAAGAATCAATAATTATTTTACCAAATGTTTAACAAAAAATGTTAAATGGTGATGAGATAAACTCTGACTTACGACATTACATTCAAAAGAGCTGCCAGAAATGATTCAGGCTGTTTTACTTGCACATGTTTTTAAGAAAAGCCATCAGAGCTAAAAGAGCAGGATGGGAACGCGTTGGGTTGGTAGGTTAAAGTAAAGTGCATGGCTGGGAAGATTTTTCTACCAAAGCATCCTGGAACATGATGACCCAAAACAACAAAAATATCCAGAGTGCTCTGACTTTAGCAGCTTGCCAGCGGATCCATTCATGGTACTTTTCTATCTAATTCATTGTGTTTTAATAAAATGGCAACAAAGACTGCAACACGGTTGCTATTGGACAATATATGACTTTAATACATGAAGATATATCAATTATGTACCAGTCCACAGTGCCAGGATGACATTACAGCAGGATACAAGCGTGCATAATTAATTCCAGGTTACACTGAGTGGTTACACAAATTCACTTGAACATGTGTATGGTCTGATGGAAATTAATTCTGTCATTTAATCTGCTGCTGCCGATTCTCCAGCGGAATGAGGGAAAATGATGTGTACATACAGAGCAGCACAAAGGCATGCCTGCAATGCCCTCACGCTGCCAGGCTTCCTCTCATCAATCTTCCTGTGGAAACGCTCATAGGTGGGGGGTGGGGGTGGGGGGGGCTTGGCCTGTTTTGAAGCTGTGATGCTTGACAGCTTAAATAGAACAGCAGGCATGATGTCCACTCAGTGACAGAATAAACAACACTTCCAGGCCCGCCGGTAAACCACAAGCAGACGTATCTCAGCCTCACCTGTGCGACTGCAGAAAAAGCCCAGGTGCCAGGAGTGGTATTAACTTGTACTCCAAGCCTGAATGGATCTTTGATTGACCAGAGGGTAAGTTCTCAGAAACCCGGCATGATGATGGCTGACTGCCTTGCTGGATTTTTGCAGTTTCTCTCTTTCTCTTCTTGATGCGGTTTTGCTTCAAATATTTTGACAGCTTACAGGCTTCAGCAGCTCAGAGCTGCTCTATTCCTCCTCAGATGAATTACGGGGGTCAACAACTCATCAGCAGGCTAATGCTTTTCTGTTTTTTGATAGAACGCTTTTATATTCGTCTCATAGAGTGCAGCATCCAAGGGCATATAATGTAAAGCACTAAATACAGATAAATACTTTTCTTTTATTCTATCCGTCTGCAAAAGGAAACTGGGATAAAATGAAAACAAGTGACAAGTCTCCCTCCAGATGCTCGACAGACGGAGCCTCACACATGGTGAAGTCAGCAGCAGCCGCTAATCCAAACCTTAACTGAGCCCAGAGGAGGAGGCGCCCCCACAGTCCCCAAGCAGCTCCAAATAGACTTTGTAAGAAGGCAAACAGCTGCCCAGATATGTTGTTATACCATAAAAATATTAGTTATGTATCTTTTTATCAAGCCACCGTTGCAAAAACCGTTGCAGGTGTTCATGTTGTGAACATTTTGCAGGCTAGCAGCGTCTATCGCCCTCATCTGTACAGGTGTTTGCTTTTGTCGTGAAAGAGAAAACCTGATTATAGATAACAAGGATCTGCGAAGGAAGGGACAGGCGGAGCGTCAGGTGCACTATTTTCTCTGACATTGTTGCACGATAAGCCTGTTACTTGGGAAAGAAGGACCTTTTGACTCCAGATGGAATCCAGACCTTCTTAAATTTAGAGCCTCGAAGATTGCCCACGAAGGGGAAACATGAAATGACTGCTTCATCCCCTCCTATGAGCTGACTCGTCGTCATGAGGATCCGGATACAGCTTTGTAGAATCTGCAGGTTTAAATCCTTCTAAATATGCTTTTACGCGTGTGGTCATTGGCTGTATGTGTGTGTGTGGGGGTGTGTGTGTGTGTGTGTGTGTGTGTGTGTGTGAGATCGTGATGAGAAGGATTTCTGTGTAGACAGCTCTATGTTTCATCTACAGCACGAGAGTCAAATGTATAGCTTAGGGGCTAAAACTGACCAACCAGAGGCTCACATCTGGCCTGCAGGATGAATTTGATAAAATTGTGTATATCAAACATTTGAAAGGTATGAAGATAACTTTTAGGATTCCTTTTACATATTTCTTAAGACATCTGACTTCAATTAGTATTACGTGATGAGTCAGTTCAGGTGGTCAGGATTCATTTTAAATGAATTCTACATCTTTTACATATATATATATATATATATATATATATATATACACAGTATATACAGCTACAGCTGGAGTACATCTGTGACGTCGACTGTATCTGCCATGCCGTGCGGGGGCACTGGATTGAAATATGTTTCTGATCTACAATAAAAAAAACTGTGTGTGCTAGGGTAAGTCCTAAAGATTTGACTCTATATTGCTAACAGTACGGTAGCTTTGCTATAAAAAAATGCTTGTGAAAAGACATGTTTGAGATTTAGTGCAGATTATATTGCTGTTTTATTCCAACATGGCCAGACAGCCAAAGTGTTTTCTTTTTCTCTCTTACTCTCCTTCTCTGTTCTGTGGTGCCGGAGAGCATTGAAATGGAGATGACATGTTGACAGGCACTCAAATAAAAAAAAAAAAAAAAACACCTTTTAGGAATACATTTTACATTGTGAATACCTTTTCACTTTTTTTCTCAGACAGCAGCCCTGAACGTTTCAGCCAGAGTTGATGGCCCTGGAGCTTGGACTTGTCAGGATCAAACGCAGCGAGCATCTCGTTTATACAAGCAAGAAATGGAACAAAAGGAAAGCTGGGATTTCTCATTTCACTACACCTTGTTTTATTCTTCCAGTGCTGCGAACAAACCAACATCTGGAGGAAAACAAAACACGAATGAATTTTCTGCATTTAATAAAAGTAAAAATATTTGGTACAAACCAGTAAATAAATACCTCCCAGCACATCATGTATTCAAGAAGCATCTTTATTACAGATTCAGAATATCCACAGACTCTGACACTGCATTGCGTCACGTTTAAAAGGTCGACCTTTAGTCATCAGCACGCTACGTGTTTCACCTCCTCCTGCCATGTGAACCGCTTTACTCAGTCCTGCTGCCCTTTAGAGCCCTGACGCAGAATCCAGCTTCAGAGAACACGTGCAGACAAAAACTAACTGTTGAATGGTCATCTGCACAAAGTGGCGACTGCAGAAACTACGAGCAGATGGCCAACGGCACACAGAAAACACATGATTAGTATTTATTCTCCGAATGATGAAACTGGGTTTTTGTCTCCTGTTAAAGAGGTTCAGCATAACTGTGATCAGAGCATAAAAAAACGGTAAAAAGCAACTGATGGCTTCTATCAGCTACTCTACTACCTCTCTTTTTTGCCTTCAGAACTGCTTTTAATTTTGTTGTCATAGATTCAGCAAAGTTTTGGAAACGTTCCTCGTAGTGACACATTACACAGTTGCAGCAGCTTTGTTGGGTATTCGTTAATCCTCCATTCAGTTTACATTAATTCCAGTTACCAAACCAAATTTATTCCACTGCCTTTAATTTGATTAAATAATGAAAACAAGTGACAAGTTTCCCTCAGATGTGTTATGCACTGTCACACGAAGCCTTTATCATGTTTCACAAATGTTATTTTTACCTGTTACGTTAACAATGATGCCTGAAAACAAAAGTGCATTTTGCATCGATGCATTTCAGGTTAAAATCTGGGCAGAAATGTCCCACCACACTAAGATTAGAGGTCTTTAAAGGAGATATATGATGCTTGTAAATCCCTTTAACATGTAAATCATTAATTTATTGTCTGTATAAAGCAGAACCGCAATGCTTTGGTCTGAATTCCTGCTTATTCT
>JBAMHV010000016.1:18830716-18842679 GCA_037177535.1 Pseudomugil gertrudae | reverse complement strand
ATAGATGCTTCTGACGAACACCCAGGAGGGCGTATCCCATAGTGAGACATCGAAACGAATGCTATGAATGAGAACCCACGCTCCACACAGAAAGGATCCCAGTTGGAGCCCAGCTCACACCGGGGATCGAACCGGCATCTTCTTGCTGTGAGGCCACAGAAGCGCCGACTGCTGCCTTTCAAGCTGTAACATCGATGTTACACGCTGTCGCACGTCGGTGGTGTCATCTAATCCCGCTACGTGCAGGGCAAAGCAGCCATTTAGATACAAGAAGTCACTGGAGAGGAGTGTTCAGCCGAGCGGCAGCTGGATGCTAATTATGAGGAGACTGAGAGGTAGAAAGAGACAGAGAATATCTTAGGCTGTATTTTAGTTACTTTTATCATTAATTTTCATTAATTTTTTCACCATTACTGGGTAGTTTTAGTGTGGCTGGTTTTTACCACCGTTCTTCTGAAAGTTTGTTTGTTTTTAGCACATTAGTCGTTTTTAGCTTAGTTTATATAAAGTAGGTAAGGTAAGTCTTAGTGTAGTCTTTTTCTGTTTGTTTGGTTACACATCTGAAGTAAATAGTGCAGAGGAAACACACCCTTCATCACAGTGTTCCCCTGCCTGCCATTGGTAACAGGAACTAAAAGAACTTCTACAAGTGAACTTACAGGACACATGGATAAATGAACATGGTGATAGATTACCATCACAACCCAAATACAGCATTTTGTTATATTTATGGCATCATTTTTGTGTATTATTGTCCATATACTTTATTAACTTGGTAGCTGAAGTGCTGCAGATCATAGAAAAATAAAACACTTGCTGATACTCAGAGAAATGTCACACCATGCAGTGTGTGCACAGGCGGAGCATTTCTATCGCACTTGTAAAGGCTTCAGATACCCTGCGCTCCTTGAATCTTAGTTAGAATTAACCTCCACTGATCTTACCGCTTTTTGTGGATTTTTGTCTGTATTTGAGTTGTTGTTGTCTTTTTATTGCTTGCAATAAACAAGCCTGCGTGCCAGGTCCCCTTGAAGTTGATGAGAACATGTTGATCTTTGTCTGACAATTAACCCGACTTCATTTATCGCCTAAAACTCTCTGAAGTGAAAACAAAAGGCCTGTTTAGTATCATTAGAGCGGTGTCTCAATACTCATGAGTATTCACGCTAATATTTTGACTGGCAAATATTTGCAAAATGTATTTACAGTCGGTCCTAGTTTATGTAAACAGAGCTTTCACAGATATGCAGAGAAACTCTGTTCTCCCAACGTCCGTGTTCCAGACATTACACAGGGCCCACCCTCCTTGCAGCGTACTGCTGCTGGGAGCAGTCAAAGCTGTTTTTCAATATTTCAGCCCAGAAGACATTTAATGCTAATATGAAACGACATTATGCTGCACAACAAAATATTTAAACCCCAAATCAGAGAAGATCCCGAAAGAAAATAGCAGTTTCCTCTGACCTTGACAGGCCAGCCTTCCTGTGATGCACGAGCAGAGAGCACTTAAAGGAAACGGGCCGCTTAATATTGCAAAGGCACACTTTTGTTTTATGTTCTCAGGTTGGCTGGTAATGGAAAACAAAGCCTCACTTTGATTTTGCTGCTCCGGGTTGTGATGTACGGAAATATGTTGTTTTTTTCTGATATCCAAACTTCTGAGAGGAGAAAAAAAACTATTTAGTGATGTGATGATAGAAGGACCCCGTCAGTCTGCTGGTTGCACAAAGATCTCCACACAAATATTTCAGTTGGACTTTGGCTGCTTTTCTTTTAATACAGCAGAAAATGGAGTTAGATTTGTTTTTTCTTCTCACTAACGTTATATTTTAATGGTCAAAACACAACACAATATGTGAATCTTATTTCTGCAGTTTTAACACACAAGAAAATAGCTTCACGGACTAGAAATGAAACAGTATGTCAGGTCTGAAGTTGCTTACATTGACATGCAAATATTAGTATATTAGCCCATCATTTGTTGTTTTTTGTGTGTGTATGTAGGATCAGAGCTATACCATTTAACAAACTGCCTCATATAGCAGTAAATGTGGCTTTAATCAGTGCTCCTGAAGTATTGCAAAGTCTGCACTGAGGTTAAAAACTTACCAACCATCTATCTGATGATATGGATATTTATAGACAATTGTCCTTAATGCATTTGACAATCAATATGATGAGCCGTAAATCTTTGTGAGAGCACACTTCCAGTGAAGAGTGGACCATTTAAAGCCTATCCCACTCCACTTTCACTGCACATTAGTGGAGGAGCTGCAGAGGGAAGCATGCAGAAAGTCTTTGCATCTTTCAATGACCCACAGTGGTGGTGCAGCCATTTATCAGGCCAGGTGTGTAACAATGTGCATACCATTGTGTGTGTGTGTGCAATACCATGCATAGTCTCATAGCTGGGTACAAGGACACCACAAATTACAGCCCGACAGATGTGGCATTTCTGGGACTGATGTCGATAAAGTTGCATTCAGTGTAACAATTAGGCTAATAGTGGCTGTTTTAAAACTGATATAGTGTGTGGGTTTTTTGTGTTTGTGTTTTTAAAAGACTCACAAAATACATCTTAGCAACATAATTAGTCACATTTACCAGCGATTGAAAAGTTCTGTCTTCTACTTAATGACAGGGACTAATCTAGGTTTTAGGAAACAATGTAGCTGCTTTTAAAACATGCAAACTGTAGAATTACAACTAAATACATCAGTTATGTACCCTTTTAAAATGAATAGTAATTTAATAATATAAAAAACCTGTTAATTTATGAGCCCCAGTAAAACCTGCAGAGCAGGATGAAGTGAAGTGGGACACTAAGTGGCACACATCTTCATCCATAAAGACAAAACTTACGTAACATAATAAAAAGGAATTTAATTAAATGAGTATTTAGTGCTGGTCAAATGTATTTTCGGATGATTTCTAATGTATGAAGATAGACTAGCTAAAAATGTGAAGTTCCTCAGCTGAACTAAGTATGACCTGTCGTGACCTTCGCTCATGACGTTTGCTTATCAGCTTTGCCAGCCTGCTGGTTGTGAGGGATCAGCTGAGGCGATTTGCTCATGTTTGAGCTCTGCAGATGGAGGTGACCTTTGTCGGCAACCTGATCTGCAGCACCGCAGCAGTAATGCGACTGTGAAGCCCGGAGTCGGCAGTAAGAAGTGTCCAGCTGGGATTAAGCTGCTCGCTGGGCTCTGTTTTTGGTGCCCAAACAGAAAGCTGTTCAAGTATTCTTTCCTATTTGAACAAGTATTCTGCAATCAGCGCCTGCATGGTTTTTATCTTTTTAGGTACAAAAAGCATCACTCAGATGAGTCCTGTGGGGTTTTTAGTTGTCGGATCAAACAGTGATTGTACCAAACTGTTTGGCCACTTCATTGGTGAGTTGTTGCTTTATTGTAGAGTTTTATCTCCGAGGTGTTGACAACCCTGTTGGGGGGCCAGAACTGTGCACAACTGAGAGGATCCATGCAACAGTGATTCCATGACAAGCAGTGTCTGGGGCTCATATGTCTAAACTGCATTGTTTGGTTTAACCCCATATAAATAATGAACCTTATTATAACACAGCATGTGTTAAAGAATTATCTCCCTTAAGACAAGCTTATTGCTTTTAATAATCTTAGCAGCATTAGGTGTGTCTTTTACTGTCCTTTTTCCTCATCAGTGTCCGCTCAAGCTTAAAGGATACCGACGTCACAGCTATCTTAAATAACACTGCGAGTGCGGTTGCTTCAGTTTCCTGTTATTTAATTTATAAACCAGTATCACAAATTGATACAGAACAAATTGTCACTCTATTTGCTCATTTTATTCCTATTCGCATCAGTTTATTTATTTATTTATTTTCTGCCTGCAAAGTAATCAACTACTGCAGGAGTGCAGGGTTTTGTAAAGGTTACCGTTGCCGCGGAGCTTTTGGATAGGCCTACGTTCAGTTTAAAATGAGTTTTAGTGACTACGGTGATTGAAATGAACAGAAATTGATGCCTCTGTCACTCCTGCTCAGCATTTCACCACAGATTGAATAATGACAGTGGAACGGGGACGCTTCTGTTTTGCAGGATTTCATGCTCTGCAATTTAAAACGATATTAATGAATAAATTGTGACAGTCTGAGATTTGGCTTGTTAAATTGATGTCTGTCCAGATTTCTGGGACAGCTGAGGTCACGTGAGATGAGGGACATGCAGCTCTTATTGTAGAGAGCAGCTTTAATAAGACATATAAGTTCTGCTGTGTTGATCATTCCGAGGATGAATTATAAAGACCACAAGAGATATGATATTATCCTTTTTGGTCGATAGAGGGACAGAAAAGGACATTGCTTCTCGCCTTGTGGCTTCTTGAATAGAATCAAACCATGATCCTGCACTGGAATATGTCATTTGGACCTATCACATGGTAATAGAAAGTAAAAAATATATATTAATATTCTTTCTTTGCATTTTCATATTTGGGTAAAAGGTCAAATAAAAGCTTCAGATAAAAAAAAAGGATTTTTCTTCCCCAGTTGGGCTCTAAAGGGTTAACTACACCCAACCAGAAAGCTGAATAAGAACACGGACCACGCTGTAGTTTTTCTTCACTTAAACCACCAGAAGTCCGTGTCTGTCTTTGTTGCCCTGCAGCTGATGTGTTAATGCTGTTTTTCATGTGAGAAATGACTTTAGGAGCGTATACAAATCACAAGAAGTTAAAAACAACAAAAAACAGCTTTTTGTTGCTGCCTTTTGTGAAAGTGAAGTTCAGCTCCACGTTAAACCAGTCATATTCTCATTGCAGAAAAATGCAGCTTGATCACATTTCTCCACTGATTCATGTGTAAGTGAAAAAGTGCACTCGTGTGTGTGCGAGGTGTGTGTGTCTCTGCAACAGGCTTATAAATGAATCGTTTACTTCCACCTCTGTGGATGATATTTCTCGTTGCTTATGAATCGGATCCAGTTATATTTGAAGCTGAAGACACACTGATACAAGGTGACTCTGGACATCTGTGCCTTTTTCCTGCTGCCACTTTGTGTTAAATGTGTTTTTTTTCTTCCTAACTCCGTTGTAACACTTGTAAAGTCGATTTTCTTCTTTCTTCTTCACCGTTTCTTACAAGAAAGGCAGACAATTTGGAAAACAACTGAAACACTAATCTAATGCCATGATGCTTGCTTGTGCTGGCCACCATACAGCTGTACACTTGAGGCTGTCAGCTTACACCCACCACTGTAATGCTAAAGAATCCTTGACTTGAGCTGGGAGGCTTCCCACTTGTTATGTGCATGTTATTATTTGTGACAAGGGAACAGCTCAGGGTGCACATACCAGCCAACATCCATGACCTTGAATTGCTGAAACTCAGTGAATAATTATGAATAATTTATGGGAATAATTTGTTGTATCACAGAATGCCGTGAGTTCATAAAGCATTTGCATATCAAGTGTTTTTACCATATGCAGCCATCCTGCTAATGACAGCAGCGTAATCACACAAATGTTTTCACAGAGAAGATCCGTTGAGCATTTGTGATGTTTAAGTGAAGATGACATCACAACTGTATTACAGTAAATTCGTTTAATTGATTAAAATGATTTATTAAAAAAAATGTCATACTGTGCTTCAGTATTGATTGAGACTCAGAACAGTAAAATAAATATGAACGTATACAAAGAAGAAATTATTTGATGAGTGGACATTTTATTGTTGTTATTGACATGTTTTCTATTTTCCTTGTTCATTTTTAAGACAGTGTTGGAAGAAATGCAGCTGTAAGGCTACGATGCAGCTGCACGTTTTATTGTCCTCTGAGCTGCAGATGACAGATGGAGCTCACCTATATGCACCTATATGATCTGTGAGCAGCAGTGCCCTGGTATGAAACATTTCCCAACATTTAGTTCCTCACAGCAGTGTCAAGCCAAAATCTATATATAATAATAATAATAATAATAATATGAGACAGTTGTGTGTATCTGACTGAAATTGATCAGAACTTATGTGCTCTCAAAATTAGTTCAGTAAAGGTCCCCAGATGGTTATAAAAACATCCCATCATCTGTTTTCATCCTCCAGTTAATATTTTTTGTTCTGTTTAATATAACAAAATAGACTCATAATAAAGTCTGGAATTTTCTCTGTGCATTGGATTATATTATATCTAATGTATATTGTATTATCCAAAGACATTTAATACAAACATTTTTCTATTGGTAGATTATGTATTCTTGCATAACTTGCAGTAATAAGCTGATGACTATTAAATATTTCTTGTTAATCAAGCACTTAAAATGACTTTTTAATGTTAACAAGAAACAAAGCATTTTCACAAATCTGTTTATATTTATTTTTATGTCTTTTAAATGTGTGTTTAGGTTGAGTCAACATAATCTAGTGCAGTTATTTGAACTCATTTTTGAGGGCTGGGTTTTAATTTACACGTGTGGGTTGAACTAATCTTTAGTTGTCGAATAACCCAGAGTCTGAGCCACACATAGTGGGCTTGTTTTATAAATGTTTTCATGCTTTCAACCAAACTGAAATGAGTCATTTTAACATTAAACTGATTTTTGAACAGGCAAGAGTTCATTTCATTTTTACGCAGCAGTTATACATTATTTAGACACAGCGGAATTACTGATGCTGGAAAAAAGTGATGTAATGATGTAAAAATGTGTCCTATATTTTTATTATTTGCTGTAAAAACTTTTTTAGTGTAAACTAATTTCAACGTGACATCATAAAGAGTCATTAAGTTGCTAAAAAATATTTTTTTTTAGTCTCCATGAAATCAGTCTATTTAGTAAATTGACCCCATGCTTCTGTCAGCTTCTTCTGTGTGCTAAGTCGCAGCTTTATGCCAAAAGCAGAATAAAATACTTGTGGTATTACTTTATTAAGCTCTGAACATTGATCCAGCAGAGCTGTGTGGCTGGGCCTTTGTTCAGGCTGCCTATGTGATGCATTTATTACAGCTTTGATGTACCAGAAATAATTTTTCCAGCAGTAAAACCCTGGATATCAGTCAAAATATTCATTTAAAGTTATTTACATGTAAATGAACTGTTTAGAAGTATGTCTTCCAAATGTTAATTTACCTGTCAAATCTGTTTTTTACACAATACCAAAGAAGAAAAGGAAAAATGTAATTAGCTGTGGCCAAAGCCAGTAGGTCAACAGTGGCTCGGTATTTAATAACACATTCTGCACTTTAAATATCTGACACTCTTCCTTTGGGGAGTATTTTTCAACTATTTCTGATTCACGTCGGGACTTTGATGGAGTACTATGATGGAGTACTGTGATGGAAGTGGTCCCCACACGACTGTCTCCTCTGACCCTGCAGTGCCAGTAGGAAATGACAGTATGAGTAATGCTATTCATCCTGAGAGGTCCATTGGACTGAAGGCTGGGCATTGTGCAGTGAGAAAACAATAATCTGTCTTTAATATAAATCCCTTGTCACCAGCTCTATCCAGCAGACTTTGTAGGCTGGGAATACACCATCTTTTCAGACAGATTATACAGATTTTTTTCCTCGATACGTATTGCATGCCAATTTGGGATTTTTTTTGTGACATTGAGATTTTTTTTATTCAGTCTTTTGTTTTTAATCTTGTTGTATTTTCAAATGAGTTGTTTTAAGTAGTACCTACTCCATCCAAAAATGTGTCTTCTTAAAGTGAAGCAGATATCTGTCCTGTAGGGCACATGCACACATGTGCTGTTTGGTCCACTTCCAATAATCATATGTTTCGTTTGGAGGCTCTTTCACACTGGTAAGGACCCAAGAAATTAAATCTGGTCTGCTTGAAAGCTGGGGTTACCTGCAAGTGAACCAAAGTTTGTTCTTGGGGGTTGCTGTCTTCCAGGTTTTAAGTATTTTTCTACTTCAACAGTATTAAATTAAACAAATCTAGCAGCCTATGAAATTGCACAGTGAATCCTAATTTAAGACAGGTATGTTAGAGCAGGTATACTTTGAACACCTGCCTCATTATGGTCCTCGAGACCTGCAGACCCTTTACTTAATGTGAAAGTAAATGCACCACCCAGTAAACCAAAGAGGAAGAGATGTTGTGTAAAACAACTATGTAATGTACTTAGTTTTGCATTGTGAGATAAAAAGTTCTTTATAAATAGGTCAAAATTGAATTTTAATGGCTTTTTGCTTTAATTTTCTTTGCCTGGGAAACTCAGGAAACTCCTCTCAAACCAGACCCGTCTTGTTCACGTGCAGAAACACCCACACACCAATAAAAAGACCACACAGTGTTGGAAGAATGCCATTCTCGTCCTTTGCTTCAGAGTCATATTTTGGTTATACTTTAAGGAAGAGACTCAGTATCAATGGCATCAAGCTATCACGTAGCAGAGGCATCTATCGAAGTCTGGCTGATACTTCGGCTCTCGGGTATGGTAACGTTTGACTGTAGGGACACAACCCGGTCCTGACCTGTTGGTGGAAACAAGGCTATGGTATAACACTTTGGATAGCTTTGCTGATGCTTATTGATAGATCAATAAATGCACATATTTATTTATCTTCCATTGTTATTTTATGGTTAACAAGCCAGCTGGAAGGGAAGGATTTTCATTTTCCAGCCTGGCAAAACCATAAGCTGGACTTTCTTATTTCCTTCTCGTTGGTAATTCCAGAATTGTCCCGACGCTAACGGTTGTAACTCCCTGCTGGCCTTGTCCATGTGGTTGGTTTGCTTTATTTGAAGGAAAGCAAACTAAACCTAATGAAAGTTTTTCATGGTTCCCGCCCTGATGTAAACGTGCCTCACTGTGACAGCTGGAGCCTGTATAAGGTGGGAGAGAAAGCATAAAGACACAAAATCTAAGTGACGCTGGCATAAATATTACAGTAATCAGTGTTCAGATGCTCCTCTGACACTAAATACAGTGCCACCCATTGTGGTTCAAAAATCAATTTTGATACTGCTATATTTATTACACAGGGACAAAGAGTTTCTTACCTTCTGCAAGATCGGGTCTGTTTTGTGTTAATCCACCGCTTCCTCTGCATCTGCTCCATGCCACTACACACACTTCAGCTTTATTTTTAAACTTTTATATTTAAATCTTCAATCCCTGGGAGCTACAAACTCTTGCAAATTGAGCAGAAATTAAGTTTTGATGCTTTCATTCCTTTAATTCCAGCCTCTCCTGAATATCGAGATAAAAGAGCCGTTTGATGATTTTTCAACTTGTTTTTACAAAGTTGCATTCAAATGTTAATTTTCATCACTAAAGATGAGAACATTTCTTTCCATAATAAGCCTTCTTTTATCCTTAAAATAGAGTATTATGACTTTCACTCACGGATGATCTGCAGGATCCATCTGTCTATCTGACTGAGCTAAACGTCCAGACAGTGAAATCATTTAAAGATTCATCACATCCAGACAAAGGCCGTCAAGAGGACAGTTAAAGAAGGAGCAGTTGAGACACATTAACTAGGACTAAACAGGGTGTAAGCCAAACTAACTTGGCTTGAAAGCAAAATATTAGCAGGCTGATCCATTTTGCCAAAGAGGACCAGAAGCTGGAGGTAATAATACTTTTAATATATTAGCTACTATTTGGACACTTAAAAATAATTGGTGTACTATACTTCCTGAGATTTCTATATGGTTATTTTTATTAATAAATAATTAATGTTGTTAAATCGTGAAGCTAATTTAAGTACCTTTTGTCTGAAAATGTATTTTAACACCAAACAAAGGATGTCCAACATTTTTCTGTTAATATGATAAAATTAGCTTGAGTCACTGTCAAAAATTCCAATATCAATATTTATTATTGCTGTAAGGGAAATCATGATTGCATAATGCACAAGGGCAATAAGGAATCTAAAGTACCTCAAGAACATGAAAACAATAAAATATTATGTTAAGATAATTACACAAAAATAAATACAATGAATCCTTTAAAAGTAAAAATGCTGATTAATTTAAGATTATTTACAAAAATCATCTACTTGCAGGCAAAGTTGAAAACTCCCTTGGGAGCCCACTCACCCTTGAAGTAACAACTGCAGCATTTTTTGTTTCGCAGCCTTTAGGGCATACAGCCTCATCCCTCCTGGAACATATAAAGAAATATCCTTTACTGGGCAGCAATCTCAGCCACTTCTGTGTTCTATAAATGCTGCTCCAATGGACTCTCTGTTAACTCATGCTTTACTTAAATCCATTTTGGCCAGCAGAAAGCCTGCAACTTCTCCTTAATCCACCTCAAAACCGCTGCAATGGCTGCATTCGAAGAGCAGTCTCAGCCATTGTCCGCCATGGTTTTGGTTTTATTGTTCAACCACTACTTTCACAGCGTCTCCAACATAGTTTTGGAAATGACCCAGTTCATACTTCCCACCCGTGACCAATCTCTTTAAATCTGCACAGATAGCCACAATATCCCCTGCCTTTCACTGCTCATGTTGTTTTTCACTGATCTATTTCTCAGCTGCAGTTTTGTTGTTCCATTCCACAACTCCGGGCTAATTTCCCTTGACCCCTCTGTATTTTCCAAGTCCATTATTAATTAAAACCTAGTTTTGAGGTTATTTGTATCTAAATTGGGAAATATACTTAGCCTGACTGGGAGGGATTAATTATGCAGCAATGTACTAAAACTCTCCACCAAAAGTCCTTGACAACTCTTGGTTTCATTGCTTTGCTCACATTGTTCCCGTTTCTTTCTTTTTCTTTTAGTTGGGAAGTTGAAAACAAATATTTGCTGTCAAGTAGGACACCTACAAAACTTAGGAGATAGATAGATAAGACTTGAATGTGCTGATGTACTTCATTAGGTCTTTTGTCCTCTGCTTTGTATGTTTTTGGCTTCTCATGTGTGCTAGGGTGTGAATCATGTTATTAAGGGTGTAACTACATGTATTTGGATTATTTTGTACAGCACCTGTAGGAGGTAGGATGCATACTGAGTTCCAGCTTGGAAGGGTAACTGCCTTACACATGCCTGTGTAAACAAGAACATTAAGCACAGTCTAGCATCTGGCTAGCAGACGTTAAGGCTAGCAACAGTTACAAGGAGAAAAAGGAGCTTTTATACCCTCCTCCATTGTGAAATCGGACCTACGCTTGAGAGCTTATGCTTCCTCCTGTATGCTCGCTTCCTGTAACCCGCCCCAAGAACCTCCACTTCCTCCACGTGGGGACAGTGTCGTCACTGAAAACCCGTTATGCTGCCATGAACCGCTGTATTAGCATAAAAGCTATTTTCTCCCTACGGCATTTAAATTGTTTCTACTTTATAGAGCCATAAAATAACATTTTCATATTTTTAGTTCTCATTAGTAAATAAAATGTACAAAATGGTTGAGTTTTTACTTTGACTGCCAACTTTAACTGTAAATGTGATCACTCGTAAATTAACCTAACCTCAGCATCTTAAAACTAATCATATGTTTATTTGTTTTTCAACATAACTGCATAGAAACCTTTACTTTAATTGAACTATGGATTAATACCATATTTGTACAATTTTGAATTAGTCATTTTTATTTTTAAACATCCGTCATTGTAATATGTACGTGCAGATACTGTGGTGCATCTTTCTGCCATATTTAAAATAATATATACATTTTGATGTGTTTTACTCGAGAATTTACTGAAGGTTTTTCTGTATTTGGTTTTATTTGAAATGACATTAAACACAATCTTGTTCAAACCAAAGTTAAGCATCCATCCATCCATTCTCCACCGCTTATCCGAGTTCAGGTCGCAGGGGCAGCAGTCTAAGGAGGGAAGCCCAGACTTCCCTCTCCCGAGCCACATCCACCAGCTCATTAGGGGGGACCCCAAGGTGTTCCCAGGCCAGCCGCTAGATGTAATTGGTCCAGTGTGTCCTGGGTCTCTCCTCGGGGTCTCCTCCCACAGGGACGTGCCCGGAACACCTCACCAGGGAGGCGTCCAGGAGGCATCCTAACCAGATGCCC
>JBAMHV010000016.1:18777258-18795765 GCA_037177535.1 Pseudomugil gertrudae | reverse complement strand
CCGGGGCCTCTTCCCACAGGGACGTGCCCGGAACACCTCACCAGGGAGGCGTCCAGGAGGCATCCTAACCAGTAGCCCGAGCCACCTCGGGCTGTTACCTGAGCATTAAACATTTTTACATCTTCCATTAAACCAATCATTCAATCTTGCTCATAGATTCCCTAATCTCTTCAAGATTGTCATCTTCTGTCATTTTTTTTCTTTTACGCACCTAGCTGACATACCACTGCTGAAGTGGAATCCTGAAATAGATGTTGGTTGTCCTTAGAGCTGGTGTTTTCTGTGCTAACTGGGTGCTAGTGGTTGCTAGTTGCCACTTTGTGGCAGCCAGTTATCTTTGGTTGCCCCTCAGGCTGTTGTTGACGTCTTTCCGCTGGATGTCCTTTGGCCCAGAGTTACTCAGTCATGGCTGCTTACCTCATGGCCCAGTTTCCCACTGCTGGTTGCCTCATGGCCCAGAGTTACCCAGTCACCATTTGTTGCCTCATGGCCCAGAGTTACCCACCACTGGTTGCCTCATGGCCCAGAGTTACCCTGTCACAGCTAGTTGGCTCATGACCCAAAGTTTCCACTGACTGCTTGCAAATGCAGGATGTCCTTTCATTTACTCAACCCTTACTCGATCCTATTCTGTATTAACAAATTAAAGAGCAGCCTTCAAAAATTGGAACTGGCAGTTTGAAAGGCCGTTCAATCCACTCAATTTGCAAATTGTTGTTATTTTATTTTTATTTATGAAGCTGACAAAGTGGTTTTGATAGATATGGGACATTAGAAATGGGGAAAAACAGCATTAGTTCTTACCATTTAGTAATACATCTCGAGATGTTTGGAAGTTGAAGGTTTTTCAACCATCACATCTATCACCTTATATCTGTTTTGTTTTTTATAAACCAATTGCACACAAACGAGCCCAAAGCCCAAAAAAAAAAAAAAAATCAGTTTTAGTAAATAATAATAAGTTAGTCATCAGTATTTGTTGTTGGATTTAATAAAAGATGAGACTTTGATTTGACTGATATTATTGATTTCTATGTAATTTACAAATAGTCCTTTATGACATTAATTGACAGGTCTACTCTTCCTGATTGCTGCTAAAACACTGCATTGTTTAGTTGCTTATAGGAGGTGCATGGTTAATATCCACATTAAAGGTGGCTCAGAAGATACTGTAAGTAGTGTACATGATTGTGTATGGGCCGATGTGGCATGGAGGATATTTAGTCCCAGTTCACCCTTATGTTCAATACAAGTCCAATTAAACTCTGTCTTGCCAGAAAGTCCAGTGATTAGCAAGCTTTAATTTATTTACCAAAAATACCATGTTGTTCCTCAAGAGAATTTCTCAGAAAATCGAACATGCGAGTCTCATGGTCAAGTTCTCATTGTTGTTGTTTATTTTTGTTCATTATCCACTATGGAGGTAACACAAGTCAAAAACCAAAAGGGATTTAAAGCTCAGTAAGCATAAAACCAGATTTATATATGTACAAGGCACCTCTCAGTTAAATGAACCTATTGCAAATGACATAAATTAAGAAGAATGACGCACTGGATAACGTTTAACTCAGAGTTCAGATAACTACAAGAGCTGAATGCATCGGACCGGCATCTGCTGCTTCCAGTTTAATTATAGCTTTCCGGACATTCATCTATTTGCAGATGTGACAGTATGGGCGGGAGATGCAGCATATGTCTTAGTTGGCCAGAGCATGACCTTAACAGTCACTTCAGATACTGTCACAGTACTTGTTGCAAATGTGTTGATAGCTTATTTCCCCCACTCACAAAGCTTCTGGGAAATTTAAATTGGCATCTAATACTGGGAGTTGTCTTTGAGGCATTGACATGGTATGGAAGCATGTTGTTTTCTTTTTATTCAACCACTTTCTCTTTAGAATAATAAACCATTTCCTGTTCTTGCTATTGAAACATCCTTTTTCTCCCATTTTCCAAATTTGTATGGAATAAATCAAACAGAATTTTGCCCTTGAAGTGAAAATGAGGAGCCACATTTAGCGCTGGGGTGTATTACATAAAAGATTACACAGCACAATTCAATCGGTTTTTACTGTATCACTCAAGCAAATCTAATGGATTCATTTATTTTGCATTAACAAAAAGGCATTTAATTTGAAAACCCTTGCATTCTCAGCAGGAGGGGGTACATTTGCATTGCAATTGTAGCTGCCACTGCAAATTAACAGAAAGGTCGTAAATGTGCAGTTTTTTTTTAGCAACATCATTACACAATGTCAACATGGGTCCAGACCACAGGGAGTCCCTGCATGGCCAGCCCTTCACACATTTGCCCCCAGTCGAGGGACTTTGATTCATAAAAACATCTAAAGAGAATATTTTGAAAGAAACATGGTGTAAGAGTACACAATTAATTTAATTATTAAGTGCCTGAATGGAATACAGGGTTATCCTCTTTATTTCCTTCTAGTGTAATGATGTGGCTCTGTATTTGTTTCTGATTAGGAGCCAAATCTTCATCTGCCATAAAGAGGAGAAATAAAAGAGAGAGCATCAGTCCATTCAGTTTGATGCACACTGGTCTAATAAGCTTCAGGGCTCATTATAGCACGGAAAGAGAGGCTTCTCCCTTCTTCCCAAAATGCAAGTAATGAGGCATTTTAAAATATTCCACAACATTAGGATAAATGAAATTGGAGTGTAAGCCTTAAAAGCTTTGCTTGTGTAACACAACATCCTTCTTCCCTGCTGGTGGAGATTGAAATTTTCAGCAACCTGCAGTAGCTCAATGATTGTTTGAGCTTGTTTTCTTTTTAATTTAATTAGGTTTAATTAATTAAATTTTAACTTTTTCACATAATTGCCAACAAATGTTAAAACTGTTGTCTAGCTGTCACAACAGCTTTTCAGTTTAACGTCTGCAGTAATCAAAGCTCTTCAATAGCTTCTTTACGCTATGGATGCAGCAGTCTGTCCCTGAAGGAGCTCTGCAGTACTGTTCAGGCAGCAGGGAGGGGGACTGCTCTTCAACATGGATGTGATCTTATCTTATCTCCCAACACCTACTGTAAACTGGTAAACCATCAATGGATGCAAGTCAGCATCAGATCAAAAACTCAGTAATTGTGCTTCCATTAACTAAAGAATTGCAGAAAACATAAATATCTTATGGAAAAAAATAATGGAAACAGCTACATTTAAAAGAAACTTCTCAAATATAATATTTTAACAGTAATTTATTCACAGCATTAAACATATAGACCATGACTGGAGCCTCTCCATGTTGATCCATGTAATCAGCCCATGTTGAGCCCACCTTATTCATCTCATTATCTTATGATAAAATCGTCCACACCTTCTAGAGACAACAAGTAAAATGACTTGTCTCAAGAAAACAATTTAAAAATAATAATAATAGTTGAGGATGACTGCTCTTGGCTTTTGTAAGCTGGTCTGGTATTCATTCAAATCAATGAGTGTTTTATGTGCAACATAAACTAAATGTTGCTCTGAGACATGTTTATATTACATGACATAGTTTCTGCCACCTTAACGTATAATTTTCACATAGAAACATTCAAAGTCATTTAGCTGGTTTCACTGAGGTGTTTTTATAAAATAAAATAACATGAGACTGAACAGTGACTCACTGGTCTAATAGGTAGCTGTGTGTTTAGTCTTCGAAGTAAGCCCTGTTGGAGCTGACAGGCACCATTACTAAGCAGATTATCTTCTGTTTTTAAGGCATGAAGCGGATTATCCACACACACCCCTCTGGACAGGACGTTAGTCTATTTCAGGGGTCTGAATTCATCTTTTAATCAGAAACTGCTGAGCAGAAAATCACTGCTTTTTTCTTCTAAAAAGAAAACAATTTGATTGGACTTGAAGAATTGTGCTAAATGAATCGGCTTTGGGTGTTGGATCTCCCGCTCCGAATTCTTCTGTTTGCTACACAAAACCAGGCAATATATCTTTCTGCTGGTTGAAACTTTGATACTGTGACATGTTGAAATTAGATGCTGTGATAAATTATTTATTGCCTTCCTGGAAATCAAAGTGATATATTTGTATCTGTATATAATGTAAATACTGAGAAAAAGCTTTTGGTTTTTAATGAAGTGGAAAAAGTGGATCTAATTATTTTGGGTTGTTTTTTTTTTAAACAGCATGTCATTATTTGATGTTTCAGTTATTTTTGGATGGAAAATACAAAGGGAAAGCAGTAGGTGTCAGTGCAGATCTTTACCCTGGCAAAGTCACATATTGTGTTATTTTGTAAAAGCCAGTTAAACCAGTCAATTTCATTATCAATTCATTAATTTAGTTCATTTTAGGTTGGCAAAGACACCTGTCATGTCAGCGTAGATGTAGATCAAAGGGAAGACTTGAGACTGTGTGTCCCGCCTGGCGCTTCTGCCCCATTTTGTGATTTTGACTTATTCTTTTTACCAGGTAAAAAAAAAAAAAACTAACAAAAACAGCCAGACTTGATTAGCATGTTTATTTAGTTATGTGCTGATCCTTTCATTAAAGTTTGTTGGAGCAAGACAGAAAGGTATCCAGTTATTCTAAAAGACAATCCCCATCTCAGTAAGGCTGTCTTCAACACACCAGAATCTTTACAATATGTTTTCATGTCATATTGTTCCATTGTTAAATTATTTGTTTTTAATCTTTTGAAGTCAAGACATATTTTTGAATAGCATCCACATGCTAATGGTGAAACAGCAGCAAGTTAATCCACTTTAATTGATTCTACACCCTCCTTAAAATGCTTAAAAAGGCCATTGACAGTGCTTGAAATCTGCTGCACTGCACCGACCTAGATTTCACTCAGAGGAACTTGACTAAATGATGGATCATTATCCGTTGTTTTTATTGTGAATGTGCTACCTCATTAGACTAAATTTGGAGTACCACCTGTATGAGCATCAGTAATAAGCACAATGTGTCCTCAGGTTGAGATCAACTGTCAACATGAGACACGAAATTGTGTTAGTTAATTTTAAGTGCCTTTTGAAAAGACGAAGACCATTTCTGTTTACCAAAAGAATACATTTTTACAAGCTTGGCAAAGTGACGTCAGCATTTAATCCATCTGTAAGTCATGATTGGATTATATGAGTAATCAGATAATTGAGGTGGTAAACGCACGCCAAGAGTAGTGTGCAGTCACGGCTGAAGCATTCTGGGAATGATGATGACGTTGGAAGCTTTGGCTGTGTCTCAATACTATATGCATTGGAATGTAGTGCGTAAATGTCAATGTAAACTCACCTAAAGTGTAGTGCATGTAGTAGTGTTAGTGCTCTGATTGAGACACAGCCTTTTTCTTCAGGTAGATGCACTGTAAAATATGACATGTTAATCTTACTTAAAATTATACAAATTTTGTTATTAAAATTTTTATCATTTGAGTCACTGAGTAGAATTAATATTTTGTTTTGTAAAATTAAAAAAGGTGTGATATATTCTACATAAATTTTAAATTAAATTGGTAAAATGTTAGGTTACAATTTATAGTACCTACTGTGAAATGTTACACAACACATTTTTTAAAAATACACGTTTAAAACATTTGTAGGTTGATTTTAAGTTGTTTTTTTTTTGTCATTATAAATGTCTTAACAGTCTTGGGCCTTTCTATTTATCTGACCTCTTTTTTAAGATCAAAGCCTTTGTGGACCCTGGTTTCTTTTGGTACCGGCCTTTTAGTTGTTCCAAGGGTGAGGACGAAAACTTGCGACAATGCCTCTTTCCACCACTACGATCCTCATCGGTGGAACAGCCTGCCGGGGAGCCAGAGGGCTCCAGACTGTTGATGTTTTCAAAAACTAGCTCAAGACCTACTTTTTTTTTTTAGCTCAGCTTGCAGCTGAATTTAATCTAATTTATTTATAGCTTTGTTTTATATAATGTATTTAAATGATCTATTTATACATTTTAATATCAGTTTTTAACATATTTATTTTTATTCACACACATATGTGCTTATCTTTTTATTCTTTTTTCTTATTGTTATTGGGCTGTTTGTATTTTCCATGTATCCCTGGCCCAGCACACCTTATTCAAATGAACAAGTCAAAGCGTGATAAGCTGCTGGAACCATTTGATTTGAATCAGGTGTGCTGGGGATATATGGAAAATCTGCAGGATTATGGCTCTCGAGGACCAGGGTTCCCTACCCCTGATGTGAAAGGTCAGTGGGGTTAATGGTCTGAAGATCATTCTGCTTGGGCTAATTGGTGGGATTCCACACTGCATCCCTGGCGAAGGTGTTTATTCCTACCTGCCCCTTTATGGGCGATTCAGGGTTTACACTGCTTCTTGCCTGCTTATTGCTGGGATAGGCTCCAGCCCCCCTATGACCCTGAATTGAAATAAGTGGTATAAAAAATGGGTGGATGGGATGGATTGTATAGAAAACTAATAAATGACTAAACTTCTATCTAAATGCTGTCGGGGTAAGAAATTCATTCATAATCACACTTTTTTTGTATTGCTTTGAATTATTCAGACTGGTCACTTTAAAAACATATAAATAAATAAAAGGAACATTATGGTAATATCTGCACATGATATATAGGCTTGCTAAGTGTTCAAGGACATCTGAAATTTGTATTTATTAGCCACCAAGGAAAGTCATCTCTAAGTCAGTGAGACTGTTGCTCATTCCTTTAGTTGTAATCATTATTCAGCTAAAAGAAATGTCCAATCTGCAAGCTCATGTCTATGCTCAACAATAATGAGGTGCATGTAGAGGGTAGGGTGTGGGAATTTTTTTCATGTATTGGTCTTTTGCAGAGTCCTAGTCTACCATAAAAGCAGATATGAAACCACTCCAATTTAGCTCAGCCTGTAATTATGCACATCTCGGTCTTTGTATTTATTTTTTCACAGCTTGATTCAGCCATTTAAACTCTAAAAATGGCCTACCACATTAATAAATGTAACAATCAAACCTGGGAATTGTACAACTATACTCATTAATCGGCATTTGGAGGTGAGTTACAACTTTGATCGCTTAAAACAGAATGTGGTATAGCTGTAAGCTAAAGTTGTAAACTATTTGGGGCTTTTTTGACACTTTATTCAGTGCCTCAAGTTTGCCTGTAGCCATAAAGGGTAATGTTAGCGGAATTCACTACCTGACACATTCTGTCCCTCGAGGGCCCCATGACATTACGCCTGGAGGCCTTAATGTTATCCACCTGATCTTAACATCTTCTTCAAAGGCTGGTTTAAGGATTCCTTAAAATACAGTCTGCAGCACACGAAAGCCTGAGGTCCTTTTGAGTGTTAAAGCTTGTATTTGTTTTTTTTTTTTTGTCCAGTCATTTTGATAATAAGGGGTTCTTAAAGAATGCATCAAAATCAATTATACTACTGCACAATCACAGCGATTTTCACAAACAAAGCAAGGAAAACACATTAGGTATAAATAATGTCTATGAAGATATGAATATGGGGTGCAAGTTTTTTTTTTCTTCGTAGGAAGGTAATTTAGCATATTCCTCATGTCTCTCTTTTTGCAGGAAAATTGTATGTAATGCTGGTTTATTTTAGATACAAGACAAGTCAAAATAATTTACACAATCCATTGAATCAAGGTGCAATAGCAACATTTAATAGAATAAATAAACTTAAAGATCAAAACTACTCTGTTTTATTGTATAATAAATGTAATACAGATAATATATTTAAAAAAGGGCAATGGTTATTAAACATTTTAAAAAGTAAAGATAAGAGAGAATTGGTCAGTTGCTAATTTCCATCTGTATTACCCAACAGATCATGTAAATTTACAATAATATACAGCAGTCAAGACAAAGATTATCCACACCATTCCAGGAAATATTAAACACATCAAGGAAATCTAATCAGGAAAATGTGAAATAATATATAAAGTCAAGAACAAATATCATCCACACAACCCAATTCTTAGACATATTAATATTAGTCCTTATTTCTCAAGAACAGTGTTTCTCAATCCTGGTCCCCAGAGACCACCGCCCTGCCTGTTTTAGAATGGCTTCTTTACAGACTTATAGAGAACTTAACGAGCAGTTTAATGAACCTGAATCAGGTGTGCTGGGGAAAGAATGAAAACGTATGACTTTGTGTCATGCAATCCCTCTTAACCCTATAACTCCCTGTTTTACCATTTGGTGCAGAATATTTTCAGTGACCAAAATGTATCAAACTGAATCTGCATGAAATATTTTTTTACTGGTTTGGGTATGTGATGCCAAAAATGATAGTTTATAGGGATGTTCAATATTGGCTTTTATCCAGCTGATTATACCAGTTTGGTCCAAATTTCTGATATTCAGCTGGGGAACAGTTCAAACAGTGTTTGCATGTTCTCCCCATGTATACATGGGTTCTGTTTGGGGAATCCAGCTTCCTCCCACAGTCCAAAAGACGGGTGTGTTAGGTTACTTAATCACATCTCAGATTGAGCGGCCTTGGATATATGTTTATGCCAAATAACTGTAGAAAAAAAGCCAAAAAGATGTGTGATGCCCAGTGGTGCCGAAAGTAAGGTGAACTGGATATGATGGTTTGAGGATAGTAGGTATTTGTTGGGTTGTGCCATGTTAGGTACTTAAAGATCTGATTACAATTCAGGCTGGTACCACTTATTGATTAAAATATTACACTGATTTAACAATTATATATTACAATATTATATACTCCAAATTCCTCCTACTATCCAAGGACATGGATGTTGGGTTAATTGGTCACACTGAATTTTCCTGTAGGAGTGTGTAAGTGAAAATTATTTTTTGTCTCTTCGTGTTGGCCCTGCGATGGACTGGTGACCTGTCCAGGGTGTACCCTGCATTTCACCTGCTGGGATAGGCTCCAGCTTCCTCTCAACCTTGAATTGGATTCAGTGGTATGAAAAATAAATAGATATTGATGATGTCATCAAGTGTGCTATTCCTATAATGTTATTGTTTTCAACTATAATAAACATTGGCTCTTATTTCTGTCCAAATGAAACGAACAAAAAGTCGTAAATAAACATTGTCTTTTCATTACATTGTTTTCAGATTAAAAAATAAAGACTACATCCCACATAATGAATCTCCAGTAAGTTAATTTCAGAAGCTTTTGGTTACCAGTCTGAAATTATGTTTGGCTACTTAGGATGCTGGACTTTCTGTGACATCACTCTCTGAAAGTCCAGAGTGTAGACGAATTATCACATGGCATATCCCCTTCCCAACCCATTGATTTAAAACATTGTTTTGCTCTGTGCTTCTTCCTAGAATTTCAGGAGTGAGGTTTTTGTTACAGCTTGAAAAGCATGTAGGTAAGCAGGTTTGTATTACATGAAGGATCATTTGCCTTTACTGAATTTACCAGCGCAAACAAGTCATCAATGAAGCCAAATCCATACCTAAGATCTGATACTTTGAAAATATACAGATTTTCTTCTAAATTCAGCTTCTGCTAGATAAATGACCTTGCTAATGCTTCCATTGTGACTTGTTGCTGACATCCTCCTCATGGGAGATAATGAGCAGAATTTTGTAGCACCCCTTTTCTGTTTTTTTTTTCTCATTCCTACAGTGTTGCCTGTTGTCTTTGTCTTGCGAACACACAGACTCTGACCCACTGCTATTTAAGCAGCTGATATCTTAATTTAGTGTGCTGAAAATTTACAGTAATTAGGGGCTTCAAGGAAAGTCATTGGGTAGGCTCCCAAATTTTTTGGCAGCTTGTGGTTTAACCATCATCTTGGAAAGCAAAAACATAATGAGGGAACAATAGTTGTATTATATACACTAGCTGAAACATTTTTTTTCTATTTGGTGTTAAATAGCAACATAGTTTAATTGTTGTACCTGCTGTACCAACTTCCATGAAGTAATTGCCCAAATCATTACAAATTCAGCCCTCTTGCTGGCTGCAGATATTGTGCATGGACGAAAAACAAGGTCAGACTCAAAATATATTGTTCTAATATGCTGCCACCAGTGCAAGTTGTGCCTCTTGTTTGTTTTGCAAACCTGAAAAAATGTGAGCTTACTCTTATCAAACTTTGACTAAACACTCTGGATACAAAATTGAGAGGTGTAGTTAGGAGACAGTACAGATTGACATTAACTGTTATGTTTTAAATTGATGTCACTGCACCGTGTCTCCTTCTGCTTGACAACGAATTCTGAACTTTCTGTGTGACAGTCCCTTGGTGCACAGCAGGATACATCACATTTTTATTTGGCACCAACCCGAAAACTGAGCATGAGAAAACATGGCTGCTGTCACGGAGAAGAATAAAAAAAAGTAAAAATAAAAACCTGAAAACACTAAATGGAGTTTTCAAGCATGACATCTGGCTGGAGATAACAAATGCAGCATAGGAAGACATCTGCTTCTCTGTAGTAAAACATGTTTTTAAAAACAGCTTAAAAAAATACCTATGTCACGATAAAGTGGGTTACAGCTAATGGACACAATTTTTAAAAATGCAGTTATGTAATATTTCCAATAGGTCTGCTCTATTGTATGGAAGCAAAGCACTGTCAAGTTAAAAAAAAACCTTATCACGTTATAATGTAACAGTTGAATGTAAGAATATTTGTTGTTTTGTAAAAACAAATGTATCTTCATATGACGTGATAGTCTTATTGTAAAAACGGGAACTCTATTAGGCCTACATAATAATGTGACACATCTTATAGTGGAAAGATGGAATATAAATCCTATTTGTTTTTGAATGAGGAAACTGTGCTGCAGCAGATCAGAGAAATGTCTAAATGGGATTAAGATGTAATTCATAGGAGAGACAGTGATGCTGCTGCTTGCAGTGACTGGTAAAACTAGAGAGATGTTCACTGATTTGAGAGATGAAATAGTCTACAAAACAAACACTTCACATCAAATTAATGCAATGCAATCACATCAAGAAAGACTGTGATGTACAATCATATTTTCCTCCAAACAAGTCTTCCTTGATGGGTTTTTTACATTAAAACCATAGCGTGATACGTTTTACATTTCACACTATAACATGGTAGTGTCCCAATTTTTTTTTTTTATTGGGATGACAGCTCTCTGCTTCCGTAGTATGGTAACACGACACTCTTAAACAAAATGCATCTGTGGCTGGTTGCAGCTTCCCAGAAAAAAAAAAGAAGATGCAAAGTGCTGTTTCTCAGGGTCGGGAAGCTGCAGGGTGGAGGCAGCTCCAGGAATATGCAGATCAAAGCCGTCAAAACCTGTGTTGCCATCCATCCATCCATCCACTTTCCTCCGCTTATCTGAAGTTAGATTGCAGGGGCAACAGCCCAAGGAAGGAAACCCCAAACTTCCCTCTCCCCAGCCACATTTGCCAGCTCATCGGGGAGGGATCCTGAGGCATTTCCAAGCCAGCCGTGAGATGTAATCAGTCCAGCGTGTCCCCCTTTGGGGGCCTCCTACCGCAGGAACACCTCACCAGGGAGGCATCCAGAATGCATCCTAACAATATCCACCAATGCCTCTCAATGTGGAAGAGCAGCGGCTCCCTCCCGGATGGCCAAACTCCTCACCCTATCTCTCAGGGAAACACCGGCCACTCTGCGGAGGAAACTTGTTTTGGTCGACTGTACTCGGGATCTAACTGCCCTGAACTCCTGTAGGACTTCAAACCCGAAATACGTGAAATACTTTGAATGTGCAATATATTTGTCTTTGAATGTGCAATATATTTCTCAGACATACACATCATACTCACATCTGCAAATAACTCGAGTGTGCACATCTGTTTATTCTGTTTATTCTGTAAATATTTTTATACCCTAGATCTTTCTTATTTATCTTCTGTACTGCTTTTGCACTGACACTGGGGATGGCTCAATCTTGTTATACTGTGTAAAATGACAATAAAAGGCATTCTATTCTATACTTTTCTATTCTTTTGGTCATGACCCAGAACTCCTGACCATAGGTGAGGGTAGGGACATAGAGCGACTGGTAAATTGAGAGCTTTGCCTTCCGGCTCAGCTCCTTTTTAACCACAAAAGAGTGATATAACAAAAATATAACTAGTGTTGCACTTGGAAAAATGGAAACTTGGTAGTATAATAGTTAAAAAAGATAGATAGATAGATAGATAGATAGATAGATAGATAGATAGATAGATAGATAGATAGATAGATAGATAGTAAGGGGTTACAGTGTAACACCAGGTTATATTGATCAAAATAGACCTAATGACAACTACCAACACTGCTCCCAGTACACCAAAAAATTACACAGATTAATATGAATATTACATATGCTTATTTCTTATCAATATTTTTGATCATTATTTATATTTTATTATTTATAATTATATAAATATTATCATTATTTATATTTTATCATTATTTATAATGATATAAATATTATCATTATTTATATTTTCTCTGATGTACGTTGATTTGGATAGAAGTGTGTACTAAATGACTAGAATAGAATAGAATCATGTTTGCATGAACAACAATGTGTTTCTGTGTGGAGTTCACCTCTTAAATGTGAATTCTTTCTCCTCTTTGTCCAAACACCTGTTTCTGATTTTTATTTTGACCCTGTGCTGGTTCTGATGGGTTAGGAATAACTCCAGCCTCGCATCTTGCTATCTTAAATATACTGTGTGAAAACATTAACAGGAACACGACCACTGTCGGCTTTCATAGTTTTGTTTAGTTTTTAAAAAACTTTTAAAGGGCTAAATAAACTAGACATTTCTGTCCATTATTTTTTAGGTCATGCTTGAGAGGATTGACCCTTTAAAGCCACATTGAAGGCAAACTTGGGAGAAATGTCACTTGAAGTCTTAATTTGATCCTTTAGTAAAGTTTGAAAACTTTTTTGGGTGGTATTTTAGCATTTATTGCCAAGTGACAAGTCAAAAATACTGTACTGTAATCACCTGCTTCCTGATTTCCAATATGGGGCATGGAGGTACATTTAGCTTTACATTTAACTGGTTTGTTAAATGTGTCTGCTGATCTTTTCTGTTACTTATAAGTTTAATGTACCAAATACATTACTCATACATAACTTCAAACATTTCAAAAAGTGAACTTTTTTAATCTACTTGTGTAAGTTTTAAAAACCATTACCGAAATGATGCAGGCGGATGAAAAATTGAGCAAATAAAACTTCAGACCACATAAAGGCCTGGGCTCTGAATCTAGGTTAATATTGGAGTAAAAGAGAGTTAAAAAATGTCTTTTTGTGGTATTTGATTAAAAGCATGTCACGAACATTAACACCTTTTGAATTAAAAGAGGTATAATAATTGTATACTGACACTTCCCATTCCACTTGTGTAATGATATGTTGATAAAGTTTAATGACATGCATAAAGGCACTTTGAGAGCAAAGATGCAGTATGCCACTATTTTTGTCATTAAAAAGATCAAGCGCCACAAAACTGTCAATCTTAATAAATCTTGATGGATCTGAGATAGAAAAATAAAGGCAAATATTTTATTTTCCTCATCCACAAAAAGAAAAGAACCAAAAAACAATTCTCATTCTTTCTGTGTCATCATTTTTTGTCGTTTTACCCTTAAAATGGTTCCGTTCTGTCATTTTTAGTTTAACTTTCCTTGTTCTACACACTTATCCCACCTCTCTTCTGTTAAAAACAGAAGAAAAAAGGCTTCAAATCTGCATTTAGTTTGTAGAAAAAGAAGTGTTTCCACTTGGTCGAGGCAGCTTAAGACTTCATTAAAAACATGACAAGCCATTCAGCTGCTAAAGGTGCTTACTCAAGGGAATGCAAGGAAGTGTTTATTGTTTGATTAATTTGCTTGGGGGAGACCTGAAATATCCCCACTCATGAATATGTGGGTGACAGCGAGATTTCTCCGTGGTGACAAGTTATCTAAACTACAGGGCAAAACGATTATGCTAATATCAGGTTGTAGTCATCAATCATCTTGTGTCAATGATGTGTCAGCGCTGATCCAGCTCCCCCTCCCCTGCATCCATCCCACCGCACCCCTCGGCCATGCTCTTATGTGCCTATGTGCGCGCGCGCAAGCAGGAATCAGTGTTTGTTTATTTGGAGAATTGATCTAATTCTACTTAGGCTTGGAGACAGTTTGGAGTGGGGGGGATGGGGGCGCGCGGAGCTCTTGGATATGCGCCCATGAGGCAACTGGGGGACAATTAATTACGCAAGTTTCTTCACCTTGATTTGAACACTGGACGCGCGGACTCCAAGCTGACGTCAGAGAGGCGCGCCTTAAAAGCCAAAGAGCGCATCCCGGAGAGATGCATGGTTAGATCGGGCGCACACACGCACACCCGCGCGCGAAACTCGCGCTGTGTCGGACAGCAGTGGGGAGAGAGAAGCGGCAGCCGCTGGGTGATTGAGGCGGAGCTGAGAGTCTTGCTAAAAGTTCCTTTTCTTTTCTTTTGCCATGGAAGCAGTGCGTAAATGTCGGCGCGCTCTCGTTTGGACAAGGTGGTAGACATTTCTGTGATGTTTAAAAGTGAGAACTTGTCTTGAACTGGTGCCAGGGGGGAGAAAACTGATTTTTTTGGATGCTGTTGGATTTTGCCACACTTCTCCACTTCCTGCTTCAGGCTCATTGATCCTCTTGAAATCATGGCTTACTCTCAACTGGGATACTCCTACTCCCCCGCACCACAGGTACTACTCATAATTAGTAAAAAAAAAAAAAAAATCTTCCAGAATGCCTGATGGGTAAAATCTATAGTTTGTTTCCTGTTTGCTTTATTTCCGATAAGAAATAATACAGAGTTTTGTTTATTTTAACGAAAAATATCTTAAAAGCAAAGCTATGATGCGTATTTAAGCCCATCTCCCCCCACACAGTTTCTGATGTCCCCCGGCTCACTGACGGGAACTGCCCCTTCCCACCCGGTGCTGCGCGCGCCGGGCCACCAGCTCACCCCTGGAGCTGGACTCGGTGTTTACAGCGGCACTTACCCAAAGAGTCAAAGTTATTACAACGCGTGTGCCGGTGATACTACCGCTCTCTATTCCCGAGTGAGTATGAGGACTGATTTCCACTTTATTATGTGTAAACTGCACTACACAGATCTGTAATGAGAATCAAAAGGAGGGTAATACATTTATGGATATGAGTTTTTTTTATATTTTCAGGGGCCACTAGATGCTAAAGAAAGCACTTCAGTACACGTGGGGACTTCTCATACACCTGCATACTATCCCTATGAATACACATTTGGACAATATCCTTATGACAGATATGGGTAAGTTCATATGGGTAAGTACGGAGGAGAAACATGCAGGGTGTCTGAGCCTGTATCAACTTTCTAGGAATATATATGTTATATGCTGATATTTCTAGTTGAGTAAATCTTCAAGAACCAAAAGATTCAAGGACATATTTTAAATATTTCTTATTATTATTTCATTACTTTTACATCGGACTTCTCATCCGGTTCAGGTATTCCTGTTCAGACAGTTCTTCACGTCGTAAAAATGCCACCAGAGAGACCACCAGCACACTGAAGGCCTGGTTGCAGGAGCACCAAAAGAACCCCTACCCAACCAAAGGGGAGAAGATAATGCTTGCAATCATAACCAGGATGACCCTTACACAGGTGGGTTTTCCCGCCTCTCCTTTTAGTTACGATGACTTTATTCTTCTCTTATTGGTGTCATTTTCCTTTGTCTTTTTTCTCTCTGACCTCTTGTTTCCATCCCTTCCCCAGGTGTCTACGTGGTTTGCCAACGCACGCAGGAGACTGAAAAAGGAGAACAAGGTGACGTGGTCACCACGGGCTTGTAAAAGCTCTGAGGAACGAGGCTGTGAAGATGACAGTGATGAAACTGAGAAGACGCTTAAAAGCGACAAGGATCATCCTGGTAAGCAAAGTTTAAGCTCACTCTTTCTGCTTGCTGCCCCCTGTTCATGGTTTGTTCAATGGCTTTGTGTGTGGTTTATCGTTGCAGACCAACAGTGTGCAGATCTACAAAGTGATGTGGAGGACTTTGACCTGCTGGAGTCTGATGCTTCTGACAGTGAACCCAAGCCACAGTTTCTACCGGAGGACAGCAGTGGAAACCCAAACACAAATCTCCCACATAGGGGTCTTTTGCACCACTCAGACCTGCTTCAGGGAAAGGAGAGACTGTCCCCGGACTGCCCTAAACTTACACAGGCCCAACACCAAAATAACTCCTACTATACCGCTCCTGACCTTCGAAGCCCGGACAGCAAGCCGAAGATCTGGTCCATAGCAAACACGGCCGTGTCTCTGGAAGCCGGCTTGCAGCCAGACTACCCAGCTTGTATGCTGTCGTCGAGCAGTTCCTCGTCGCCCGGCTACCCAACAAACATGGCGCTCACCAAGACGGACAGGGAACAGGAATCACCCGTCGCCACGCTCAGAGAATGGGTGGATGGCGTTTTCCACGGTTCTCCGTTCCAGCAGCCTAAACAAGCTGAGATGTGGAAAGGCCTAAATGATGCCATGATGGACAGCCGGACACCTGCACAATCCTTTGAACTCGTTCAGTCTCCGTCGTCTTTGTAGCCGCATGTCACCGGGGGGGAACTTTTGGCTTTTGGACTGAAAAGAAAAGTGTTTGTTTTGTTTTGTGTGACATGCACAACTGACCGCTCACTGACACACACCCCAAACTTAGAGCACAAAGTCCAACTCATTGAAGTGGGTTCGTGCATCTCTATTTCATCTGTCATTAAACAAACAAAACAATCCTCCAAACACTTGATGTGAAGAGCAACTCAACTTCCAAACTGTCATCCATATTTTGGGCTTAAGTGAATGGTCACATACCGACGTGTGATCCTGTTTTGGCAATTTGATATTCCCTAACTTTCCAGCATCTTCCAGACTCCTCAGCAATGGTCAGATGTCTTAAAACAAAGCAGCTGTCACTGCACTCTTTCCTGCTGCGAGATTGTATAGTTTACACACTTTATAGACTATTGTACACTTTGCACTGCGGCCTGCACATGCACCGAGTCACAAAAAATAAATCAAATAAAAAGTGTATTCTGTAACATGAAGTTCTCTGAGTGTGCCCTCACATTAGATATCTACTCTTCTGGAATGTGTTATGGAGTCACTTTTAGCCCATATGAATCCCTTTCAGGAGCAGTGGAATACACCTCTGCAGCTTTGGATATGTGTGTGTGAGAGTGGGAAGGAGAGTGTTTGTGTGTGTTTGGAGGGAGTGAAAGGGGGAAAGTGGGTGGTATTCATCCGTGACTAATGGAAACACACAGAGGAGGGTGCTGCTAAATTGTTAAATCGATGCCACTTCCACCTCGGCTCCAGATATAGCTGCAATCAGCGATGCGTCCCTTTTCATTAGGCAGCTTTTGACTTTGTCAACCTTGGACAGCAAGAAAATTCGCAACGAGCAAAATGTTACGTGGAAGCTCTTAGGTGATTTGAAGTGTCACACCTTCATCCATTAGATGGGTTTTTTTTCTCCCTTTCATGCAGGCAACAATAACAGAATAGAAATAAAGAGAGGAAAAAGGCTCGCTTGATTACGTCTACATGTTTATTTAAAAACAGATTTACATCAGAAAAATGACAGCACTTTCTAAACACAATCACAATAAGAAACAGTAGTTTTTCCTTCTTTTTCCACCCCCATCTCCCTGCTGCTTCTGTTTTTTGATTTAGGAACAGTGATAAAGTATTTATCAGAACAGAGGAGGGATCTGCCTGGGCTTTGTATGGAATTAACCATTTCAGATTAAATAATTCAGGATGAATTCAACCGAGAATTTCATTCTGTTTCTGCCTCATAAATAAGTAAGATTTAAGATGATAAATAATGACATCTGACTTTTTATTTCTGCAAACTTTTCTTTCTTTCACTTACTGGCAGACAGGATCTCATTGTGTAGGTTTCTAGCCACGGTTTTATGATCTTGCTCATGATGATTGTCATTCTGTTTAGGTTTAATCTACTTAAACAAGTGCAATTTACCCACACTGAAGGCAAACTTGACTTTAAAAGATGAGGTGGTCGTGTTGTAAAGAGTATAAGAGGCAGGCTGATTGGGGTTAGGAGATAAAAGCTTCTCATCATCCCTTTGCTGTTGGAGACGTCTCCTCTCCAAGGTATAGATATTCAGGATTCCTGCAGAGACACATTCATTCATTGACCGCTGTTTTTAGGTAGACCTGTTAAACTGCTTGAAAACATGTATAGTTAGTTAGCCAGTAGCATGGCTGCATGCATTTAAGCATGTACGTGGTCAAAGTGCTCACTGAAGTCTAAAGTGAGCATCAGAGTGAGAAAGAAAAGAGATTAAAGTGACTTTGAATGTGGTATATTTGTTGGTGCTACACACAGAAGTGTTTTAGAAACACATCCAACCTTAAAGTAGAAGAAGACCACACTGGGAGCTACTTCTGTCAGCTATGAAACAGGTAATGATTCACACAGATTCACCAAAATGGGGAAAAAAAAGATTAATTAAAGCCACAAGTGGCCTCAACGGGTTCGAGCCCCCTGGCACCGCCACCCTTGTAACACTCCTGTTAATGCAA
>JBAMHV010000016.1:18750026-18767218 GCA_037177535.1 Pseudomugil gertrudae | reverse complement strand
GGGGACCAAAAGGGCTATAACCGCATCACGTGTATTTGTATCTACATACTCCACATTTTTTGGGGGGGTGGGGTGTAACAGTTTAGCCTATGGAAGAAGGTGTGTGTGTGTGTGTGTGTGTGTGTGTGTGTGTGTGTGTGTGTGTGTAAAGGGAATACATTTACATTTTTCTGCATTCCTAAACACTTAGAAGTGCACAAAAACATGTATTTAAGGGCTAAAAAAATTGTTTTGCATGATATATTCCCTTTAAGGAAAGAGTTTTAACAAACTAAAAACATAATGAAGTCATGAAATGATGCAAAACCTTTGCAGAAATATAAGAACATTGTCAGACTCGCAGCTTTTGCAGGAAATCTACACGATGCTCTCAACACACTTGCACTCCAGCTGTGTCCCAATTCAGGGTCTGTGCACTTCGATGTGCAGAATTGTCGGTTACATTCGTCATATGTTTGACTCCAGATTAGAACCACTGAGCATTGTGTTTGGCTCAAACACCTGCTCGTTCAAACACCACAGGAGGAAACAAAAAGGTTTCCCCTGCTACACAACTCTGTAGCCCAAGCTTTCTCAGAGTACGATTTATCACCAGAGGAGTGAGCGATGGACAAACACAAGATCCATGAGCAAAGATGGTTTACAGTACAGCGCAGGAGATGATTAAAATTCTTGATTTGCATTACAAACCTTTGAGCTGAAAGTATTTTAATGAAAAGGAATGGCCAGCTCAGAGATGAAATGTTTTGTGAGACCTTTACAGCCTGTGCAGTGTACTTGAAAACGTGTTATTTAAGAAAGCTGTTTTATTTTTGTGTTCTTAGTGTTTAAGAACTTTTGCACTGATTGAATTACAGAACTTTTCCGTTCAGTACCGATTCTAATATCTGTTTAGTTTTTATATTATTGAAGAATTTATTATTATTTATTTAAACTATTTTACAGTGTAAAATACTTTCTTTTGAACTCATTTCTATTTATTTGGAGTATTTTGCACCATAAATTGCAAAGTTTGCACAAGAAATGTTCCAAAATAATTTTTAATGGGGTATAAATTTTAGTAACACCTAGAGGACACACTTTTTCTGGAGCTGAAATGGAGACTCATCAGTCCAGTAACATGTTTCCATCTCCAGTGTTGGTGAGTCTGTGTAAATTGAAGCCTCAGTTTCCTGTTCTAGCTGCAGGACGGGAACCCCTGTGTGGTCTTCTGCTGCTGTAGACATTCAGCTTCATGTGTGTTCAGAGATGCTTCTTGCATACCTTGGTTAGAATCAGTATTTGACTTCCTGTTGGCTTTTATCATCTCAAACCTTCTAATTTTAGTCCAGACAACTTCTGCTCCCTGGACTTTTCTCTTCTTAAGAACCTTCTCTGTAAACCCTAGAGATGGTTGTGTGTGAAAGGCCCAGTAGATCAGCAGTATCTCAAATACTCAGACCAACAAACATGCCTTTAATCCCTTTCCTTGCTCATTCTGCTGCTTTTTCTGAGCTTTAGCGATTCATCTGACCACATTTACTTAGCTAAATGTTCCATTATGTCTTTGGCTGATTAGATATTTGAGTATATAAAACGGTTCTACTTAAAAACAGCTTGGAGTGTATATATGAGGTGGAAAAATACATAAGAACATGCCTTTTTTTTAGGTATCAAAGTATTCTTTCCCAAAGGAAGCACCTTAGTCTTCAAACTCCCAAACTGCAGATCCACCAATCAGTTCTTATCGCTGTAAGGGGAAAACAAGCAGGTTAACGTGTCCCCAGGCATCAGAGGAAAATGGAGAGGAGCAGTAAGAGCTCAAGGCGAGGCTCAGGCAGGGCTAGAAAAGGAGGAAGATCTGGGAAGAAAATTAATGGCTGTACACGGGAAGAAATGCAGTCGATAAATATTTCCATTAGTCTGCCGTATTGATCTCATGTTGCTTTCTCTGGGACATGTTGAATTTTTTTTTTTATTTGGGGGTGTTAGCGGTGTTACGTCATTCCAACAAAATAGATAATATGTAACAGTAAAAAAATATTATGTATTTTATTTTATTGTTTATTTATTTTAATTCCAGAGTACCTGTGCTGATTGTCACGCTTAAGGCTTTTTTCTGTTTTTGTTGTTGTTTTTTGCTGTATGACACTCTAGTGTTACACTTTGTCAATTATATTAAATTAAGAAAAAATCATGACTGATGTGAAACTGCTTCATAAAACTTTTGGATTTATGATTATTGCTATGCGCTATATTTAACACAGCTTTATTAATCTAGTGATTTGAAGTAGAAATAAATAAATAACAGAACAAGAAAAAACCCTAGCCAGATTAATTTAGAGATCCTGGTGATTTATTGAATTAATTTCTAGGCAGGATCTTGCACTGGGCCAACAGAATCGTGGGTGAGGAGGTTGCGGACACTTCTGTTTGGTCAGCAGACTGGACCAGAAGATCAGCGCAGACACTTTGTACAGGAAGCGGATGAGCAACTTCTACCTCATGAGGAAACTCAGATCTTTTCATCTATGCAGCAAACTGCTGGAGATCTTTTTCTGTCTGTGGTGGCCAGTGTCAGGGTTAAGCATTAGCTCCCCAGATGCCAACAAGGATAAATAGACTGATCCATAGAGCTGGCAAGATCATCGGACACAACCTGAAGACAGAGACAGGAGGTCTGTGAACAAACTGATCTATCACAGACAATTCCTCACATCCACTACGTACTACGTACTACGTAGTGGATGTGAGGACTGGAGGGACAACAAAGCTCTTTTTCAAGCAGACAGTTGCAGCTCTGCTGTCATAAAGAGATGTTCAGGACATCATTTCCTCCTTTCATAAAAGTTCTGTAGAATCACTCCTGCATGCGAGAGGCCATCATAATTTTCTAAGCCATATTTTCACTGATCTGTTAACCCTTCAGAATTATCACGAGACCCTAATGTGGTTTGTGACCCCTGGTTTAAGAACCATTGCACTTATCTTTGGACGATTGGGGTCAGTTTAGGGTTTCAGCATTCCTCTGACCTGAGTTTTAATTTAACCACTGAAAGTATTGCCGTCTATAGTGCTGCATAAAAGGAGTTTTAAAGTAGAAAAATACAAAAATTACAAAAAGATCTTGTTTCGCCATTAGTCAATGCCACGCAACTTCCGTCTCAGCCACTATGTGTCTAGTTATTTGTATTTGAGTCGTTTGACGCAAACAAAGTTCTTTGTTCTTAGATGGATCCGTGTTTGTTTGGTGTAAATGTTCCTTCTGATGTTCCTTCTGATCTAAGCTCATTTTACAGGCAAGGCAAGTTTATTTATTTAGCACCTTTCATGTACAGCACGTACATGTTTACAGCTCAGTGATCTGTTTATAACAGTAATCTCCAGATTTATGTGTCTGCAAAAAGTGCTAAGCAGCGAGAAAACCACGAGCAGCAACAAAAAAAAAACTTTGAAAAATATTAAAAAAAACCAATGTCCATGGTTGGTTGATAAAACCAAAAAGGTTTTTTCTTTATTCAAGTACGTACTAATAATAACATCCCACATGGTTTTAGAACTGTTTACACCACAATGCTGAGACAGTATAACAGGACATTTTTGTTGCATTCTGGCCTCTCGTTTACATTATTAATACAATAACTAGCGGTTAGCATACAGGGTGTGGTTAAAGCTTTACTGCCCACTAGAGGCCAGGCATGTGCACTACATTGCTTCTGATCCTATTGGTGTTTTTCCCTGCACAGATATAGTTTTAGTTGCACTTTTGTGGAAATGCTTTTTTTTTTACCCAAACACACAAAGGAAAAGTTTTGTTTGGCATGACACATGGTGAAAACACCATCTCAGAGGATAACTTATTGCAACAATTACCACTTAAATTAGGTGCTAACCACTTATTTTTCAGCTTGCCATTGTATGAAAGCTAAATTCTAATCTTGTAATAACCCATTACAGTCTAGTTAAGAAAGTAAAGCAGATTTCTTTAGATAGTATGAATCAACTCCTGATGTGAAAACAAGCATCATGTCATTAAGATAACAGTATCAAAATAAGAGACAAAATTAAAAATAGCAGGCATGGTCCCTCTTAACATTTGTAAAATAAGCTATTTGGCTAAAATAATCAATTCTATTCAAGTCTTGCTTCTTTGTTTCAGAATCATTTTAATGTTCCATTCGATATGAGTGTGTTAAATTACACTGGTCTGACCATTGATTTGTGCCTATCCTCTTACAGCATTCACTTAATCAAAAAGCACAGCACACACAAACTTTTTTCCACTCGTGCACACAAATCAGATTGGCCCAGGCAACGAAATGAAATCCCCTCTCACTCCAAATCAGTCTGATGCTTGTCTAATGAGCAGTGTGGCAAAGATATATGATGAAGAAAATCAATCATGTATAACGCCACAGCAAGCCAGAGGATTGTCAGATTTGTCAGCTAATTTCATGCTAATTGAGTCCCCCAAACCGGAGGTTATTTTTAACCTCTCTTCACATGGATTTACGAGTCCTGTGCTCATGTGTCTTTAAGACGGATGAAAATCAACTTGAGGTTTTGTATTTTGTATTTTTCTCTCCTCAGTTCCTGCCAGAATCACCAACATATCAAAGGACGTGGCAGTGAATGAGGGCAGGAGCGTCAGTCTTTTGTGCCTGGCAGTCGGTCGACCTGATGCCAACATCATATGGAAGCATCATTCACCAAGAGGTAATTAAAGAAGTTTCTTAGTTTATTCCACTGTTTCAGCTCAGAAAATGTTTTTATAACCAAATAGATACTACTAGAAAACACATTTTTACTAACATCCTAAAGACTTCTGTCACAGTCTGACAGCAGAAGAACCAAAAGAAATGGCTTATAATTCCTCTTTGGCCTTCTAAAGGCTCATTTATGCTCCCATATGTCATAAACGAGGAGTGTATGTGTCAAACGTTGATGCGTTGCTGTCCTCATACTTCCACGTGTCTCTTATGTTTCCATGGGTCAGTTCGATGATTAGTCGGCTGTGCAGAGTTCAGTTAGTTTTTTTTTTTACACCAGTTAGTAGTCATGGTTTCAGACACACACAGCCTTCCCTTAAATGATCTTACCATGTATGAAGCTGATGATTTTGTGCTCATCGGTGTTTGGCAGTTTGAGTGTAATCTGTTTCCCATTCCTCTTCTTCGTCTCTGGATTTACCTGGCATTTGATCAATACCCAAACCTGTAATACAGCCAATCTCTCGATTTTACCCTCGATACCCAGATGAGATTGATATGTTTTCTTTTTTCTTCTTTTTTGGAAAGAATTAACATTGATCTAATTTCTTTGGGATCAAACAATAAGATATCAGCTCTGGTATCGATATTGCTAATATTTAGATCATTTACCGCCCTCCCATATTTATTTAGTCTACTCTCAGTTTGGACTTCCTCACTGTGTATACAATGGTGGATTCTGGTCCATAAAATGTCATAAAGTTGGTGAGCAATTCTTAGGTTTTTGTTTGTTACATAAATTGTTGTCACATGAATGTTACATGCTGTCTTGTTACATCATCATTGTTGATCTTGTTGGTCTCCTCCAAACATTTGCTTTACGTTGCCATTTCTGATCACCGAAACGGTTCTTTTTTCATATTTGCAACTACAACAGCATTCTTATTAACTAATGCCAGGTTTTAATCCATTGACCAGCAACCTGTTTTCTTTCTACTGTGCTGATTGGAGAGGTTGAAGCTGCGTGACCTGTTGCCTGACAGAAACCTACTCCAGTCAAAGCATGGCTTGGCTGCCAGCCCAGGCTGGTTTGGTGTTTTGTTGGCACCTCGCAGACGAATAAGAGCCAAGAAATCTGTGTTAGCCCATACGTGTGTGTTTGTGTGTGTTCTGTGTTCTAATTGTGTCGGCACTGCGACTCCCACTGAGCTTTCAGCAGCATGAGTCATGTGCAGCTTCTCTATAGGATCAGATGTTCAGCCTCCAACATGACAGGAATGCTTCCAGCCCAGCTGTTTCTGTCTCCCTCCCCATCACAACTCAGCCTGGTGGTCCACAGTGTTTGCATCCCACTGTTTCCTGTTATCTATCTATCTAATGATATTTAATAACCATTAGCTGCATGTATAATTTACTTATGACCTTTTATTGTTTGGCTGTTATGTTCATGTGCTCACATATTTAGCTCCTGATTAGTACTTCAAAGTAAACACACACGCTGACACACACACAAGCACAGAATGAAAACTATTTGGTTTTTATGTGTTTGCAGGAACCGATGGAAACACAGTTGGTACTCAGTCTCACCCTGAAGGTGATGCCCTGCAGCATGTTTAGTTGCTAATGAAGTAATGGAATTACAGCTGAAAGTAATAGTCTGGCATCCAAATCCAGACAGTGATTTGCTGCCTTTACGTGTCTCACTGTGCGTGTGTGTGTGTGTCCATGCATTAAAGTCCACAGGAAAGGTAATGGATTATCTTACTTGACATTTGTCTGAGTTGCACTAATGAAAAGACAGGCGACGTGCTGAAATGTTTGGGCAGTCAGAGAAATCCTCACTAGAGTCAGAATCTTAAATGTTTTTTTTCCCACAGAGTGGCATTTTCCAGACATTTTCCGTTTGCTTTTCATGTTTGTCACCAGCGATAATGGACTGCTCCCTCTGAGGACAGTATTTGCATCTGTTAGTTCAACAGTAAAGTGAGCAGCCGTCTCCCTGAGGTAAACCGGCGTCCGTGTGCATTTCAGATCTGCGATGTGGGTGTTTATCCATTCGACGGTTGTTTTTCCACGTTGTACCAATTAAAACATTTTCATGCTCAAATTGTGTTAGGTACACGAACAACTGTCCTGCAGCAGCTGTTTGATGCAGGAAGATACTTGGATTGTTACTGTAAAAAATCAGAAAACAGCTGGGACAAATAAAAAAGTTCTGCTGCTTCATTTGAGTTTTAAGGTTTGCTAAGGGTGGTTTAATGAGAGCAGTAATTTTCCATGACATTGTTAAAACACCACTACTGTTTCCATTTGCTTTTTGCCTCTCAAGCCATGACACTGCACATTAATAAATCCCCCAGTAGAGCCTGTCACAGAAGAAAGAATTGTGTGGAGAGAAGACTGTAAATGAGAAGCTGTCTTTACTTAATATATATACTCTGTCAAGTTAAGCCTCACCTTTGTTTTATGCACTGCAATAGTTGGTCCCAATTTCAGCACACAAAGGGAATTCATAAATTATTCAGCAATGTCCAGTCTGTCCAACTGCAGGCCACTAGAAGGATTAAAAGATATATGGTGTAGGGAAAACAGTTTATTCAGGGGACAATACGATATGGATCCCTTCAGCCCATTAAGGCTCATTAAAGCAGATGTGTTGTGAATATATCCTCAGTCAGATGTCAGCTTGTGCCTTTGCTTTACAAATTAGCACAGGCTGAAAGATGGTTGTGATAGAAGTTGTTCTGAAGGAGTAAATGTATTCTGCACTTCTCACTCTTCCATGCTGTTATTCTATTTGAGGTGAGAAACTTGAGTACATTGCAATAAGAATAACAGACCAAGGCCCTGTTTACACGAGACTTAAAAAAGCTCAATCTAGTGACTTTCAGGGTGTTACTGGAGACTTTCAGAGACTGAGATAAAAGTTGGATCTTTTACTTTTTACTTCTTCTTAGTAAGCAGTCCTACCTTCCATCCGGATTCAGAATAAGAAATGATCAACTCTGCTCCATGACCAGCCTAAAACTTATACATGTAAAGCTGTCAGTGCCTGATTTCAACTGGTTTACCATCTGATAATAATGTTTATTAATAAATAAATGTATAAATGTTAACAACACACTGAATAGATGCACCACACCCTAGCTCATTTTTTTACAGTGCATAGTTTTTTGGCTTCCTGAATTAAAGTTATCACATTTTTCTACTTAAAAACCAGAATTTTACAGTATCGTGGTAAGTGACCATTTTCAAGTTTTACATTTGGAAATGGCCACATGATGACCAGTGTGATGTAATACAAAAACCAATAACCACTTATCTTACATGTGCAATCTATGTGTCTTCCTCTGCAACATAAATATCAGGGGTGGGGAACCTCGGCCCTCGTCCTGAAAGTTTCCAATGTCTTACCGTTCCAACACACCAGATGAATGAATTGCATTACATTAAAAGTAAAGCCTGCAGAATCCCGGCCCTCTGAGACCAGGGTTCCCCAGCTGTGGCATAAATATTGCACAAAACCAGCAGGTTTTGTTCTAAGAAACCAAGAGACCAAACTAACTTTAAAATATTGAACAGTAAAAACGAAACACCAAGGTCTACCACTGTTGTTTGGTCATGCTGTGGGTGTAAACACAGCTTGAATGCAAATGCAATGATGATGCTTCCTGTTTGTGTTTACAGGATTTAGTTTGCTTTTAAGAAAATTTTACCCTGAACCCTGGTCTCAAACATTTGCAGTTTTGTAAACCTATAATGTGTACTGTTTAACCGAGAAGCCAAAATATTTTTATTTTACTATCTCTGGGATCAAGCCTAACAAACCTGTACGCACATTGGTTTTCCTACTATGTAGAATTTATTCAGACAATATAGGTTGGACAAATTTTGACAAGGAATTTTGTCTCTACTGCTAGCCGCCTTGTTAATTTACAGGATGGTGAATTGGAGAGAGGATTTGACACAATCTAATGCTTTACTCATCTAGCCGATTTTTATTTACCCATTTTCATGAATATGCCTAATAAGTTGAACTAATGTGGCTCAAGTGACTTTGTTGTGAATTGACACAATACAGATACTGAATTAAACTCATGTCTGAATGGCCAGCAAGCCTCTAGCAGGAGGCCGAGTGGCTACCCTTAAATATACAACAGGGATGTAAATCTTTAAAAGCTTTACGGATATCATTACTGGGAGTTGGGAAGATATAGCAGCTGACGGTAACATCTGGTGGAATGTACGCCAGACACAGCTTAGACTGTGGGCAAAAGAGTTTCAACTGCAGGCATGGAAGTGACAATTAGGCACACTTACGAAGGCTCACCAATAATAATGTCAAGACTCTCCTCTTTCTAGTGGAAAGATCCGTTTGGTGGTGTTTGTATTGTCATTAGTGTGTATTATAGACATGCCAAACAGATTATGTTAGAGTGAAGGAACTTCTTCAGTGACGAGCTTTCCTCATCTGCATGCTTGATTACTGTGATGGGAAATCATGTGGTTACATCCATATGCACTGATCAGTCAACGCAAATTATTGTACAATAATGTTGCATTAGCTCGAGGTGAAAAAAAGTATCATAAAGCTGAAATGAGTTTTTGTCCTTTTTCTCCCTCCAGAATTTCAGGTTTTTTACCTGACAAGTAAATTGTGAGGCAAAAAACTCAAATGATGTCTTAGGCTCAATCTTCTGGAAAGCTGGCAATGCCGAGCACGTTTGGCAGAAGCACAGCAGCTCAGACAGCTGTTGTCAACTTGTGATTAGTTTCCTGATGAGTGCCACTCACCGTGTTATACAGCAGAAATAAAAAACGGCACGCCGCGTGCAGTGATGTCGCCTTCCACTGTGGACAATGCTCAGGCAGTACCTGCTGAGGCTGGAAGCAGTTATCTTAGGGAGTAGCAAAAGCATGCCTGCAGGTGTTCCTGCAAGGAAAAAAAGAGACAAGGAGAAAGAAAAGAGGTCTTTTAAAGATTTAAATTGCATGACATTTCACAAAGTGACTCCTACACTTGAAAGAAAGAATTAACAGGTATTCTGCCCTTAAAACGGAGTATAGAAGACCCATAAACGGGGACCCATTTGATAAAGACTTCAATCATTTCTCAGAATCCAGAAATAGCGTTTTCTAGTCATTTCCACAGCCTCACTGTTTCACTGTCTTTCTCTCTATGAGGACATCAGTTTATAGAAAGACCTAAAGATGTCTGACATTATTGCCATACCAATATTATCGGCCGATATTGGCATTAAATTTTAATGAGAACTTTTACACAACATGTACATGTTATAAATCAACTCTGTAGCAAAGTCTCCTTTAACTCAAAAAAGACCATATATAAGAGATATCCTGTATAGTTTTCCAGATATCTTTGTTTGTCTGGCACAACTTACAATAAATCCTGTGGCTGTGATATCATCAAACCATGTCGTCACTTGCAGGATAAGGAGACTCATACATCTTGCTTCATACATCATGTTTGCTGTGAAGTGAATATTATCTTCTTTACCTGATATGATTTTGTTTTTCTTTTCCTCTGGTAGGGATAAAAAATATATTATTGGCTGATATTGGTATCAGAAATGAAGAGTTAGACACAAAATCTCTACAACAAATACTGGCATGGCTCGATGAACAATCTCTAAAAAAGAAGCGTGATTAAACCTCAACAGTGTAACAAAGGACCCCCGAGACTGAACGGGAGTTCACAATGATTTATTAGGGAACAGAATTATTAGGAGAGAGAGTTTGTAGATAAAACGGGATGATCCAAAGAGAGAATACCGGAAAACAGGCGAAGGCCGAGTCCAAGAGGTCCAGAGAGGAAGTAGTAGAGCCGGCTGGGATCGGAGTCGAGAGAGCAAGCAGGAGTCAGAGCCAGGTAATCAGTCCAGAGGTTTAATCCAAAGGGCGAGGTAAGGGAGCCGAGAATGGGGAAGGGAACTGGGAATCTGCTGTATTGTTGTTACAAGGTCCGACAGAGGATGAACGATCTGCTGATGCTTTTATGGCTGGAGAGGGAACTGGTGACAGGTGGATGTGATCAATAATCAAGGGATTGGCTGCGCAGGAGTCTGGCTGCGCAGGAGTGGGCGTGTCAGTAGCAGAACCTGGTGCAGGTGTAACAAACAGCTAAATGAACTATTGGATGAAGCGGCATGGCCTATCATGCAAAGTTCACATTAGCCATAAAATAGCACTGATACTATTTCAAACAGATCAGGTGTGTTTTCTTCTGATCTTCCTACTTTCAAAGCAATGTTTCTCCTGTCATCACTCAGCCTTCATGTGTGTTTTAGATGTTCTGCTTCAGCAGACCTGATTCAAATTAATCATCTTCCTCTGCAGGCTGTTTACAAGCAATGTTTCAGGAGGGGTAATCAAACCTTTTGAGCCACAATACATTTCATTAGTGTTTTTGATAACCATGATAAAAATCCCACATTTATGTAAAAGAAAAAAAAACGCTATTTTTACAAATATATTTAGATTTGCCCAAAATTCTCATGTGACCGCTATGGGGGCCCTGACCCCCAGTTTGAGAACCACTGGTTTTAACCCTCCATGCATATTTTTGTCTGGAATATGCATCTTCCAAGTGAACTACAAAACACTGTATGCATCCATGGAAGCTGCAGTGGTTGTCAATCCATCCAACAATGTTTTCAACATGTTTTTCCTGTTAGATTTTTTATTTTTAACCTGTTCGGCAGATGCTTATTGGGGCCAAGTTCAAGCATTGTGAGGATCCTTTTAAAAACGACCACAGAGTGGGAGGCTGCAGAGAAAATATGTTCCTAAAAGCAGCTGCCCCGACACCAACTGAAATTAATCAAGTTTCTGAAATGGATGAAATGGACTCATACCGGTTTTTCTCTCACAGGCTTCTATGTTTTTATTTCACAGTGAAATTTAAACTACCATTTGAGGATGTATTAGAGATGTGTTTACTGCTGTTTCCTTTTACAGAATAAGTGACAAGGACATAGACTGTTGCTTTAGTCTTGTATCTTTTGCACATGTTCTTTATTTTAACCAAGATAAATAGTTATTACAAACTCCAATACTAAAAAAAATCCCTCCTACTTTGCAGAGTTACTCAACTTTGTTCAACTAATTTCAAAATCAGTCATTACATTTGTTGAAGTCAGATTATTTGAAGCATTCAGTGTCAGATTTAAATGCACATCAGTGCATTGTTTACATTTTCTACTCAGTTTAATTAATTATAGCTATGTATATGGCAATAATCCATGTGTTTATTTTGAAAAATACACTCCAGTCAAATTTGTATTCAGTTCAATTCATTCAATTCCAACAATTTCATTATATACTACATATCAGTTTATAATACATGTGTTTATATGAAGATAGTTCATATAAATAATTCTCATGCAAATGAAACTGATGTATTGTGTAGAATTTTTTGTCTGATGTAATTCCCATCCTGATGCATTGGGTAACGATGAAGAAAAACCTCACATTAAATAAGAGAAACCTTCTGCATAACCAGATTACTCAGCATTAAAAATGTCTCTTTCTTTTTGGAATTTGGGTTATAATAACACTATGCGTCTCTTAAAAGGTAACTCAAGTAACAAGTCTAAACAGAGGGAAGAAGAAGAAGCCTCTATGTATCAGGATGGAGATGGCAGGCTTGGATTTTAACCCCAGGCGGTTTCACAACCATTCTCACCTTGAAACATGTGACCAGAACATGTTGTGCAGGCAGGTTTGGTACTGAAAGGTGACAGTGACCTAAGTGACCCGTAGAGAGGTAAATGGGTGTGTGACACACATGTGACCTTAACAGCTTCTGAAGTGTCAAAGTTTTGCCTTTAGATCTTAGACTCAGTAAAAAACAGAGGAAAACATTTAGATCTCCTTTAATGACAAGCATTTTTTAAACAAGGGATGTTTAATATTGGTTTTAGCCAACTCAGAAAAAAAAGAAATTTAATTGGTTGACACTAGTTTAGATTTTACAGTAGGTAAGATTAAATATTAAAAATGGATTTTAATTGTGATCACAATTAAATAGACCTGATCGTCAACAATATTTATATTCAAAATGTGAGCTCTGTTACATGCTTCCCTGATCCCACATGATTTCAACCAGTAGTGTTCCAGGGGTCAAACACAGGGCCAAACCTTTACTAAGCTGCCTAAATCCCAATCCCAACATATTCTTTGCAGTTGCAGCGTGGCGAGGAGCTTGTGTCTCAAAACGAGTCGACATCTATTGTCTGGGCTTGTCTCGGATTCTTGGCAAGTGACATTAAACAGGAAAAATATGCAAAGTTGGGTCTGGAATAGAAGGAGAGCTCTTAACTCATGAGTTTTAGTTATATATATATACTGTATGTATATATGTATAAGGTACGGAAAGTCCGAAGATAAAAAACGGATTAAACTCACTTTATCACTGCAAGAAAGACTGCTTTTTTTAAAATAAAATTCCTCCAATGGAACAATAAAGTAATGCAGCTGAAAGCAATGTGTAAATAATAATTTACATACACAATATTATTATCATAAGATACATTTCTGATGTAATTAAAAATGCACAGATTGCATCATTATATGACAGCTATCTGTTATTTTGTATTCATTGAAAAAATAGTATCAATGTGCAACAAAATGGAGGATACAATACATACCGATGCATACAGTTTGGACACACTTTTATCTGATTTAATGGAAAAGTGTGTCCAAACTTTTGACTGGTACTGTTTAATGTCCTGGAAATAGAGTTTTTCTGTATAAGCTGTAAGTGTTTCCATTAGGTTGCATTTTGATGTTGCACTCTGCCAGAACATGTTCAGTTATTATGTTTAGGTTTTCAAATACTTGGTCATTTTTTGTATTTATTATCATCTGTTTTATGATGAATAATCATGATTAATAATTGTGATTACAATACAAATAAAAATGTTGGTCATAATCGTGCAGCCCTACTTTACAGTCTATGTAAATGGTAAATTTAATGTCTGGAGACACTTTGAAGTTATTCTAAATCAAAGACATGCTGTGAGTTCACTTATAGGCTTTGTGTGCTTAAAATGATGACGTGGTTTGATGATGTCATCAAGTGAGCATGTTTACCGTAAAGGTAAACATCTATTGCAGATCTATTGCATCTTTATTGTCCCGGGCGGTGGACCTTCACGGTTTCGAGTGAGAGAAGACGGTGAAATTATGTGAATGTGTGTAAAAATTTTAATAAATTTTTTTTTATATATATCATTTCCAATATTACAATTTTTGATGATTTTGGATTGATCATGTTAATCTACATTGTCCAGATGTATCATAAAAGACCTATGATGAGACCGAATACACTTTTACAACCTCTTCCAGGCCAGAACTGATAGGCTTTTATTGCATATGTGTCATGTGTAAAAGGTAGCTTGCCTTGTTTGAGTTTTCTCTCATTGAGCCAGCATCGTGCTCAGCATCTGAATGATGCATGATGTATGCTGATTTAAAACCATTAAAAAATCTGCTCTGAATCATACAAACGACAACCTGAGGAGTCTAAATATGTTGACTTTGTGTGGTCATCCGAGGTTGCATGGATAAATGGTAAAATGGTATTGGGAATGTGTCAGATGCACTTTTTACCTGCCACACTATCCACATTCACTCATCATTATGATAATATGGTACAACTGATCTGTGAAATGAGCTCAGGGTTTCTGTGTTGCATTCAATAAAAAGTTAACTTCCCACAGGAATTTCCTCAAGTTATCCCTTCAGGTGATATGAATATTTGAAAGAACTCAAATTACGGCTGTTTCTAAAGCTCAAGCTCTTTTTATATGAGTGAAATAATGTTACATTGATTGATACACCAGCTGCATTCAGGAGTGTGTCTCATGATAGGATAAATTGTGTCTTTTTCAGAATTTGAGTTAACCAGAAATCCCAAATAGATCATTTTGAGAAGCATTTTGACTGGATAAGTTAGTTCGCCTAGCCTCTTCACCATATCTGATTTTCAGTATTCTGCTGGTTTCTTATATCCATTGTCCTGATGTTGAGCTTTGTGCAAATTAAATCTGCATTGAACAACAGGCCAAGTTTGTACAGTTTGTACAGTGAATGTGCAGAAACTAGCGTAAATGGAAATCCCAATCCTTTAACTGATTAAAATCTCTATACCAGAGTGTGTGGTTTCCACTTCTCTGTTGTTTTGCAGCACTGGATTCACACTTTGATTAAAAAAATACAATAAAATAGAAAACTGTCTGGCCCAGATACACTGATAAGATTATTTTGAAATTTTGATGCAAATTTGAGCTCACTGTAGCACCAGTAGCAGCCTCAGTTTAGGAAAGGAAAGAGAAATCAGCCACTCATGTTCCTGTTATACAAAAGTGGGTCAACATTTCTGGCACCTCATTGCTGCCCAATAAAGTATTCACTCGCTCTGAGACATTCTGGTTTTAGGGAACAGAGCTATATCTTTTCATGATTTAAAAATGTATCTGCCTTATAAATATTCATTTGTTTATTTTATTTTACTTTGAACGGCTGAACCAGTGACCGTTGTACCATTTTAGTTTCAAATGTTTATGAGAAGGTGAAACCTGAAATTTTAATGTATCCATCTTGAAAATCATTTTAAATGATAATAGAAATATCTGCTTCATCCATCCCTTTTTCAAACCATGCATTTGTGCCTGTAATTTTAATGGTATAAAAATATGTGCAGGTTTGAGATACATTTTTTTTCAATTTAATTCAATTCAAAATATAATTAAATTAATTTTAAAACACTGTGAAGATTAAATGATGAACTCTGGAAAATATGGAAGCCTAGAGGGTCCATGATCAATTAATATAATTTGTTATTATCTCCATAAAATAAGTTAATTTTCTTATTTCGAGATAACTGTTTCCTCGTAATAATGAGATATTTTTTGTTTTTACAAGATAAAAGGATGATATTTTGGACTCAAATGTAACTGGGTACGGTGTTACACCTGATTTGATAAATCAAAACACACCCAATAACAGCTGAGGGGGCTGCAGCCATAGTGTGTGTGTGTGTGTGTGTATTTCTGGTAAAAACTTAGTATTGTGTCATGGTGCGATTTAGGCCTTTGTCAGCCTTTATGGAAGTAAAATTGATTGTGTTAATTTCTGATAGATGATAAGTTTTCTGATGTCAGTATTGCTGACTTCCTGTACTGAGGCATCCCAGTACAGAACAGCTTTGCACAGATTTTTTAACTCATTGACTGCTAGACATTATTATATCATAGAGCCTCCTGCTGCCTGCATTTTGGAGCATTTTGGCTCATCTGATCTATTCAGGACTCACTGAATATCCCATCCTGGGACTATTGGGGGGGGTAGATAATGGATGGATGTAAGTTTATATGGGTATTATAGTTTCAGCAACAGTGATTTCAAAGTGTATTTCTCCAAATGCAGCACTGTTTTTATCTTTAGTGTTACCCACAGAGTCTCTGGTGAGCTGTACTGAGAATGAGCTTTTTCTGTGTCTAAACCTAAAAGTATTGTCTGCACATGCCCACTCCATGATGCTCTCACGGGAAAGGATGCAACTATTGAAGTGATTTTTGAAGGCAGGCTCAGCGGGGGGGTGGGGGTGTCAATGGCAGTATCCACTAGAAGGGTGTGTGTGACTATTTCCCTTAATGAGGTCACAAAGGGAAAGATCTGAGGCTTGCCTGTTTGAGCACCCCCTTCAAATTTTTGGTCGTCATACTCAGGCTATGGGGACACATGTGGCTGTTGGAAAACTTTTAGGAAGTTTATTTAGTATAATATGGAAGCATTATCAAGAAGTCTGTGTTTGGGAGGAACCTGTGTAAAGTTCCCCCTTTGTATGGGTTCTTTCCCATCTTTATCCCAGTACAAAGTCATGCATGTTAGGCTGATTAAAGTGTAAATTCTTGTTAGGAGTGACTGTGAATTTGATTCTATCACAACTAACACAAAAATATAAATTATGGGGGAATAGATATTTTCTAAGGTTAAACCAGATGACCGAGCCACCTCATCTGGCTCCTCTCCATGTGGAGGAGGAGCGGCTCTACTCTGAGTCCCTCCCGGATGGCAGAGCTTCTCACCCTATCTCTAAGGAAGACCCCGGCCACCCTGTGGAGGAAACTCATTTCAGCCGCCTGTACCCGGGATCTCGTTCTTTCGGTCACGACCCACAGCTCGTGTTCATAGGTGTAGGGACATAGAGCAACTGGTAAATTGAGAATTCACCGGAAAAGGCTCTTCACCCTTTTCCGGTTAAGAACCACGATCTCAGATTTGAAAACAAATTATTAAAAAAAAAAGAATTAGGTGAAATGATGTAGATCCGATTTACAAAAAAATATACATATGCATATTTATGTTTTCAACAGTATTTCTCTTTTTAAAGGATGACAAGTGTCACGACCCGGGCAGTCAAACGTGACAAATAAAGAGGGGAGGACACGCTGCTCCAAAAATACAGATATTTATTTA
>JBAMHV010000016.1:18699990-18712013 GCA_037177535.1 Pseudomugil gertrudae | reverse complement strand
AGTTTAACTGAGTGAGGTTAGGGGTTTGAAGGCCAATAACCTTAGAGGCAATATTGGTTGTTTTGGTGAGTATGGTCTGATTTTTGACTGTCAGAATATTATAAAAACACACAGAATGGGCTGAACAATACTTGTATACAGCAGGAGGAGATGAGGTGAAACATCTAGTTCTTTTAGTTTACGGATGGCTGATAGTCTCTGATTGCTCTTCTACTGAATGTCCTGTGTGTGTTGAGTGAAGCTGAATTTTATACCTTGTAAAACATGTTGGGAACTTTTCCTGTATTCAACCTGACCATTTATTGCTATACATTATTGCATAAATGTTTAAAATAACCCTATCTCACAATGATGAAACATAAAGCATTCCTGGATCCAGGTGATAACCCGGATTATTCCAAAAATGTGCAATTTAGGTTAAAAAACCATCCATCCATCCATCCATTTTCTACCGCTTGATCCCAGAGCGGGGTTGTGGGGGGGCTGGAGCCAATCCTAGCTGTCCACGGACGAGAGGCCGGGTACACCCTGGACAGGTCGCCAGTCCATCCAGGGGTTAAAAAACTATTTTGTAGTATTTGTATAAAAACAGACAGACACCAGCAGAAACATAACTTCCTTGTTAAAGTTATTAGAGAAAGACAAACAATATGGCTTGTTTGGGAGGGTTAGAAGAGAAAGGCTGTCTCAATGCCGTAGTGCACTGGAATGTAGTGTGTAAATGTGAATGTAAACGTGTAGACTTAGTGCGCGAAATAGTGTTAGTGTGCTGACTGAGACACAGCCATAGTCTCTCTTTAAAAAAGTAACACAGGTTTACACAGCTGCATGTAAAAAACACAAAACTGGAACTAGAAAAGCACCTAGAAAGTTTTAATGCAAAAAAGAAAAAAAGCAAATGCAAAAGAATACATTTTTTTTTTTTTAAAAAGCCCTCTGATAGCGCAGACCTCCACAAAGCTTATTTTCTCATGTTAGATGTGCTGAAAATGGCCCTATCTTACAATAATAATGAATCATTTGAAACATTCCTGGATCCAGACGGTGATCCAGATCTCTTACCAAATGTAATCATTTGTTCCTTGTCCCATTTCGAAAGTTTCCTGAAAATCAGTCCAGGACTTTTCGAGTTATCTTGTTCACAGACAAATGAACAAACAGACAAACTCTCCTGAAACAAAAGCTCCCTGGTGGATGTAACAGATCAGACTAACATTCAGCTGTAATTCTGGAAAAAACAAAAACACACACAGATCTGTCTGCACAAACAACTTGTTATTGTTATACTTAGTATGATTTTGTGCTTGTTTCTTTTTCTCCACTTCCTCTGCAAAAGCTGCATGTTTGTCAAAATCGAAGTTCAGAAACATTGAATGTGCTGACATGTGGTTCTGACATCGCTCCCACATTGTATCGTTTGTTTCTGAAGACCATGTAGCACTGAAACATCACTCCACCTGAACCAGAGAACATCACACAAGCTGATTCAGATAAAGGGACGGTTTCTAGCAACTTCTCCCTCTGCGTATCACATTCAAACGAATAGTGCAATTTAGCGTCTCACCTTTTTTAACCCCTATTGTAGCTGCCAAATATTAAAAAGCTGATGAAACTAAGTCATCCCATACTTCATGCATTGTTCGCTCAGTTGAAGAGGTTTGTGATGTCATAACTGCACAGCATTATTGGTGTGTGTGTGTGTGTGTACATGCTACGGTATGTAACTATACAATTCTGAACCAACAAAGCTAGTGTATGTCAGCTGGATCTACTGTTAAACAGCCTATAATAACAAGCAACCCTGTCTAACCAAAGAAAATGAAAAAGTTTGCTTTAGGCTAATTTATGCTGCACAGGGAAGCGGGAACTTTCTCCACCTTGACTTCCTTCCACCTGGAGAATGCTACCCTCAATGCCATCCTCTTTTTTTGGATGTTCTCTTCATGCTGCCTTTTAAGTCCTTTATCTCTTGCTTACAAACGGCTCAGGCCCAGAATACATCTGTGATATGTTCAGGGAATATAAACCAAGCAGCAAATGTAGACATTTATAAATCAGGTTGATGTGCCTGTGCATTAAATCTGCACAGTAACTTTATACTAATTTTGCTTTTAAATGTTTGATTTAATTTATTGTGATATTTGCTGTTTGTTGTAGATTTTTACTATATTTTAATGTCTTCTTTGCATCATATGTAATTCTTTTACCATTTTAAGTAAAGCATTGTGAATTGTTTGATGAAATATGAAAATGAAGTTGCCTTGCCTTTCTTGGCTATGTTAAAAATGTTTTCCTGTACGCTTGCCGCGTGGACATGATCCAGTATTTTTGTAAATGACAATTGAACAGATTGTCCAACTTGCCAGAGTAGTAAGGCTTTCTCGCTAATCTTCTCCTTCAGCATCTCAATCACTATGTACTGGCTCCCAGTAACAATGCATGTCTCTTAGCAGTGACTGTCGTTTAAAGATGGCAAACTGTCTAAAAACATCATTTAAAATGCAAACTGTCATGGCACTTTATTCCCTGCTTACCCCTCATATGTACACATAATTCTAAAATTCACACATGAGAATATTTTCATGTTATAATATTTAAAATGCCACGTTTAAGGGAATGTTGCCAGTAAATCCTTGATCACATTTTCACCAAGTTGTAAAACTGTCCATAGAAAGGTATGTTGGTTGTTTGAGGAGGGGGTGTGTGGACCTTGATGTGGCTTCCCTGACAATGCCTTGCTCTCTGGTGGTAGCAGAGCTAAACTGGATACTTGTGTCTGACCACAATGTTGTTGTTTCCATGTTGGAAGCTGTGGAGGTGCGTACATTAGGGCCGAGGTCTGTCGCTGTCCTTCCTCTAAAAACATAGAAATATCAGCAAAATGAGGCAGGTTCCGGGTTATTTTTTCCATGTGTTTATAGCTTTCATCCATATTTTGTTTGTATTTAAGTATTGTACTTATAATTTATATTCAAATTTAGTTTCGTCTGGTGTTTATTTCATTCTCAGTCACAATCTGTGAGCTACTACTAACTGTATGTTTACAACAATGTAATCCCCACAGAAGAGTTAATTAAGGTTTTCTTATTCTGATTAAGCAGCTTTGCGTGCCCACTGTTTAAAGTTAGCACAAAGTAACATACTGGACTTAATCTTTGAGCATTTTTAGAGTTTCTTTTAGCTCTAATATAAAAATGTGCGTATTCCTTAAAAAAAGAACATCTTGGCAACAAAATCTCTTCTAACAACTTGCAGCTGTCAATATTTTTCAAAGATTATGAATCCGGAAAGCACTTTGCAACTTACATCAGAGAGCTTAACAGCCGTAATGATGCATGTCTACAGGGACATTTCCGTCCTCCTTCAGTGCCCTGTAAACAACCCAAGGTGATACCTGGAGTGTCTGATCAAACCAGTGGCAACTCGTCCACCCCTCCAGTTCCAGTCCTGGAATCTTTATGTTTAAGCCATAAGCGGGCTTATAAATATGTTCATCAACCACACGTATAATATAGTTATAAATAAGTACAAACATATAATACATCTATAAATAGTTGGAGTTGTAAATTCCAGCTTGGATTTACTTTATTTAACTGAGCAGTAATAAGGTGCATTACCATTTCCTTACTGCTGATTTGTAAGTATCCCACCTAATTCTTCATAATTAAAGCAACGATCAAGCAAAAGCATGTTTTTCATTGAACTCTGGTAAAACAAGGTTCTCGTTTTATCCAAACAAACAAGGCCAGTAAAAGCCTTTGTCATTTGTTTTGCAGAATTGAATACTCACTTTGTCTTTCTGAGTTCAGCCCATTTGCAAACAAACAAGTCTTGGCAGGAATGTTTAGACCTTGTTTGGATGTGGAAGCAGCAAATGATACAGTTTCATGGGTGAATTGATTTCTTAATACCATCAGGTCAGTTTTTTGTAGTCAGCGGTCAATGCCCCCCTTTAATGGCTTATGGAAATGAGCATTCTGAATCCATGCATATTGTTACAGCCTCGGCTATCTACAGCTGGGCAGACACTTTTTCAACCTGCCAACATTTATATATAAACCCTATCCGGGTAAACCTTAAACGTCTTTAAGGTCATCAGTGACCTGAAGCTGCAATACATGCAGTTTCCATCATTTGTCTCCTCAAACTATTATTTGAAATGATTAAATATGTTCCATCTGCAGCTTAAAGTGTCATTTTAACTGAGAAAGTACTTTTTGTTGGTTTAGCAGTAACTTTTTGGCGTCCCTTACTGGGTGCTCATGGTCATCAACGCATCATCGTCTGTACTAGTTGAGGCTTTTGATGACATCTGAGAACTCTGATAATGAATAACTGTTTATGCCAGCTTTGAATCAGATAATGCAGACACTGAATCTGAGTAGGAAAATGGACAAAACCACAATTAATGTCCAAATACAGTCCCATGAGACGAGAGGTCTGATGGGAGAAACTAGTACTTAATCTGACGTGGCTCCCTTGACCCTGTTGTCAGTGCAGAAATAGTTGTTTTCTAGGACAGACTTCAAACACACATCTTTCCTCTACTGCCAGAAAAAAGCTAAATACTGCACGACGGGTTTGCTGGAAATCAAAAATGTAAATTATACAGGATAAATTAATCTCCAGTTTAATCAGAAAGCATCAACACTGCAGCAAATTGTGAGCATTCAGCAGGATACACCCATTTTCCAAAGTGAGTGTGTTGGATTACACATTTAATCTAAAACAAATCCCGGTTTGAAGTGTATGCTGTGTCAAACCACATTCCCTCAATGTACATGATTTTTCTTTTCTCCCATTTAAATTACACTCCCACTTACCTTTTTCTTTTATTTGAATGGAAATGTAGCTTTAATGGATTGACAGCTTTTATAAAAATGGCCTTCCTCCAGTGTGAAAGTAAAAGCACGGATTGTCATCAGTAAAAGAGCTTTTATAACCATTTTTATTGAGATGTTTTATGATGCTTTTGTTTGTGCACGACAGCTTTCAGATGGAATAAGATAAGTGACATGCATAATTCAAACTGTTCACAATGGTACTTTTTAAAAGTGCTAAAACTGAACGTGAACTTTGTGGTAAGTCAGATATTAAGTTTGACTTCAGTGCATTTCAGGAAGATGATTTATTTTCAGTCTATTCACTAATTCATGCAGATTCTCACTGTCATCAAATATGTTGAAAATCCGAATGTTTTGACTTGCTGTTTGGAATTTAATGACAGCAGATGAACAAAAATAACGTGTATTATTTTTTTTATTTCAACTGCTAATTAGCTCCAATGACAACATGACAGTAAGGTGTCAGCAAATGTCTCTCCATAATTTAGGTGCAGGTATTTTTAAATCCCAATGTAGCATAATTAGAAAGAGGAAAAAGTTTATTTTGTTTGCTGCAAAAACGGCATAAACCAAGTAAAAGAGCAGGACTCTGTGGCTCCAGTAATGATGCATTTTGTCCTTTCACAGCAGCTCTGCAGAGGAGAGGTAATTGTTTAGGTCTTATGGGACTGGTCAGGAACAAAGTGCCCGCTCCTGTAGTCCATGCAGAGCAGCCTCACTGCGGAGCAGAACCCGTGTGCAGAGGGCATGAAACTTAGCATGTTTTCTAGCCTCATGAAGCACCGGTACAGATAGCAGTATGTGCATGGTGAGAATGCTGCTGCCAGTGGAAACTGAGTTTCATTTATGAAACATCATATTTTTAATATATTTTCAAACTATTTGAGGATTTTTTTCAAGACATTAATGTCTAAAATGAGCTTTTTATCTGAGCACAGTGGAACTGTGCCTCTTCAGAAAAGCTCCATATACATATAGCATGGTGTGGAAACACATGCAAAAAAATAGAATCCAGCCTTGATTCACATTTAAACCACATGCAATTAAAACCATGTGTTTGGCATATATACCATGTTTAAACTGCATCTGTCAGTTGATCGCATGGAATCGTTCCAAACCCACGTGGTTGCACACGTAGTTTCCACTGTGATCCATTTAGATCACATGAGGAGCTCTGTTGGTTTTTTTGTAAGTGTTTTGTCTTTGCTCTTTATAGTGAAATCTGAGCACTGGACAAAGGAAGCTGCACCAAAACACCTCCATTCCATGTCAAAGGATATTGCTGCACTAGCTTCCATATTTCAGCAGCATTTTGTCCCATGGGAAGCAGTGAAAAGAAAGTGATGGTGGTCCTAAAAGGTCATCAGAAAAAGATAAAGACTGTGTCAGAGACAGCAAACGTCCACATGTCCTTCAACACCCAGACTGGTGCCTCAGGCAAAGAGGTATTGGTGGAATTTGACAGCAAGGTGAGGGAGAAGCAAAAAGGCCAGTGGCTTGTGTCAGCAGGAAACCAGTCCTGAGGGAGACAGCATGCGCAGTGGGATAGCTGAAGTGTCTAGCCATCAAATGGACCATGACTTGTTTCAAGTACCGTCTGCTGAGTTTAGAATTCAGCTTAGAGATGACCACAGGGTTTTGCAACAGTTAGAAGCCATGAAACTCTCGAAACACCTGCAGATACACTGCTTCATATCAATTGTTCTCAAGTGTGTTTTTTTGAAGGGGGACAGAAACTTCCTCTCAGATATCCCTGCTTTTTACGTAAGCAGCACAGCTCTCAGACACGTGAGCCACAATTTATGACCTGTATTCTTGTTCAGAGATAGGAAGACAATTACTTATGCAAAAGCAACTCTTAGATTTATCAGCCTGTTCCAGTGTCTGAAGATGCTGACAATTACATGGTGAGATTAATGGACTTAACCTTACAAGCCACAGCTTTTCAAATAAGTTCCTTCACCCATGAAGATTACCATTTATACTGACACAATTCACATTCTCTGCATATCTGATGATTACAATGGCATGTCGCTCATTTAATCCTTTTATTTTCAGGTATTTGATTTAGCTCCTCTTGCCAATATTGTGCCCAATAAAACTATTTTCTTTTAATTGGCTTTCTTTTGCTTGAGTTTAAGGCCAGTGAATTGCCCGGGTTATCTGTTTGAAGGCACTTGCATTCACTCCTGTGTGTACAGTTTACCTGCACACACTTGAACAAGTGAGAAATTAGAGGCCAAGGCAATATCACACAAGTCAGCCTCGGTCAAGAGGTTCCTCTAACTCCAAGTGTCTGTTCTTGAAGTATCCTTGAAATAGACAGTCCTCCTCCTGCAGACCATCTAAAGTGGGCTTGTTCACTTAGTGCAGAGTGATTAAATGAAGAGAAGAGCCCGGCCCTGATTAAATCCAGAGGTCGTCTTTTCCTTTACGCATGCCAACAAAATGGACCCGGACAGGCCTTTACAAAATAAAAGTACAAAATATGGAGACGAGTGAAGAAAAATGAAATATTTACTCAGTAAATTGAGGATGAGCTAAACCCATCAGTGCTTTGGGCTAAATTGTTATGCCCATACAGCAGCACCGTCGCGCTAATGATTAACACTCTACTAATTATCACAGTTTATTACAAGTGTGTTAGCAGGCCAAGATGTTAATTGGCAGGAAACACAACGCAGAGCTCATGTTGATGTAACTGATGTGCACATATTTCTTAAAAACAAATTAATTGAACAAACTAAAACCTTTGGTGGAGAAGTTGAACTAAAATAAATATATTTAAACTTAACCTGGTTTAGAAGATGATTAATCTTGTTATATATTGCAGAATTAAAGGTTTTAACAAACTTTATGCATTCCATTTATTAGGTTCTGGGTATATTTTATATAAAAATTATTTAGAACTAAAGTTTATGAGAACATGCAATCTGTTTGTTTTTTTAAGCAGTTTTTGGTAGAAAACATTTGTTATTATTCACTAATCACCTAAAAGGAGCAGGAATGTAGCAGGTAATGAAATAAAAAACTTTGATTTTATTTTTATTCAAATTCACAGAAATTCACATGTAAAATGTCTTTTTTCTTTATGAAAAGAGTGATGTCATGAAGCTGTATTATTAAAATATTAAAATAATAATCAAAATAATTTTCATTGCTGCATGTTCAATAATTTTGTTTTAGAATAAAATTGATCATTTTTTTACTAAAACTAAAAATTGAACAAAAAATTTTCCTTTAAGTTATTTAAAAAAAAAAGACGTTTTTAATGTATTCATCTGACACTTAAATTCAGTGATATACCTTATAATGCATCAAAAAATAAATATTGTTATGGCTTTATTCCCAGCCACCCAAAATCTTTCACCTTGAAAATAGCTCACATTTAGTTAGTCCTTTTAATAAAACTAGTGAAATGTCATCATCAAACTGGGATTTAAAGGATTAGAATTAAGTAGATTGAAAGATTAGAGGAAATAAATGTAAAAATTATAGTAAACCAATACTTGTTTTTGTCCTCTATATTGACCCATAAAGGTTGTAAAGTTTGATTGTGAACTCATTAAAATAAGGTTAGTCACCTTTTGCCAGGTATCACCTGATCTTCTGTGCAGCCTCATAAATATGAGGCTGAAGCTTTTAGTATAGAATTTAACTTTGTCATTGCAAGTACACAATGACAAAATGCATTTGCATCCATCCAGACGTGCTTCAGTGATATAGATATATGTACACCGTAGAAGATATAAACATGAATATATACAGTACAGTATGCGTGTTATTAATATGCTATAATTATAAGTATATACAGCCCACAGTAGAGTGTAACAGATTATAAAAAGCCTTTTTTCTCCACCTGTCATCAGCTGAAATCCATGCTGTTTTAGTTTCCAATGTAATGCTTGTAATTGATCCGCAGTAATCTTTGTAGAAAAGCTTCACTGAGTTTGTGTCTACGCACCAGAACTCCTGATGCTAATGGCTGTTATTGTTGAGGTTCTCCGCCAAGTGCTTGTAGACGCTCATTTGTGCCGGCTACCACCCAGTATTTTAAAGGCGCTCTTATTAGTCATGCAGTCAAGCTGCGCTGACACTGATGCAGTGTGAGAGTTATGGCCACTGCCACAGACCGCTGACATGGGTGTCGATGATGATGGTGATTGTTTTTAGATTTGTGCTTCCAAAGTAATACGCGATCATTACGGCTTCTATATTTTTGTTCACAGGGGTAAATTACACTGACATTTATGTTGTTATATTTATGCTGCCACGCTGTGTAGTCATTATTTTTTACATTTGTTTGAAGGCTTTTACATTCTCGCTGTGCAATCATCAGGCTTCTCACCTGGAATCAGTGTATTGATAATGTTTCATTTAAATGGTTATTTGAATTGTAGTGCAAACAGTGTCATGATGAGCGCACACACACATTGATGGCTGGTCGCAGCAGTGCAAAGAACCCACACACAACGAGCTGTCTTCACTTTGTGATGACTAAACCTTTCAATTTCAACCTTTTAAGCAAGCATTCAGTTTGGAAACTGCTGGAGAGAAAAAAAAGACTTTTTTTTATAGAAAATAATTTATAACAGTAAATATATATAAATGATTGAAGCATTACTCTTTGAAGCAGCTGTTTATTTTTTATGGAGCAGATACCAATTTCCAGACAGATGCAAATAAACTTTAAATTGCATGTGTTCAGGTTCAGCATCAGGTTTAATAGCAGATGTAGAAATCCAGAAATAGCTAACATTTACAAAGTTAATACCCTTGGGCGGGCAAATTTAGGCCAGGAGTCATGCACTCACTGGGGCCACACACACATGAACTAAGTATTCACCAGAGTTTATTAATGTATACTAACATTTACATAAAACTACAAACATTTTGTTCAGTTTCATTCTCCTGTTAACACTCAAAACAGGTCTCATGTATTACTGATGGTAATAATATGTTTGGTCAAGCAGGACCCACCAAATATTTCATGCAGTAAAAGACATATCATTGCCAGTTAGTGTTGTTGGAAAAATCCTTCAGGCACCAGCATTTAATCTGCAGACACATCGTTTCCAGCCAGATAAACACACTGACTAAGCTAAAAGGTTCCATCATTGGTATTTAACCTGGACTAATAAAATGTTGCTCATTAGCTGAGGTTCGCAGCTGTTTCTGAGTTGGAGGAGGACACATGTGGACCTCTCTAAGTAACCAAACTTTCCACCTTAGCAAAGTTTAATAAATAGGACCTACTTTATATCCAAGGCTGGAATAACCAGTCATTTTATGTCACAGCTTTAATAGTTCTGTTACAAACTACAGCGAGAAAAAAATGAATTTTTGACAGTAAGTAGAATCAGAATCAGCTTGTGATAATCACCTGATGTTCAGATATAAATCTGCAGCTCATCACCAGCTGTCTCACCTGTTTTATCCTCACACATCTCATTCATTCATTCACAGGTCTTTAGCTGCTGTTGGTGGAGTTGGTTGGCTCTTTTTTTTATTTCATTCCCCACATTCCTCATCCGTCTTGGTGTTTTGTTCTTGATGATTAATCTCATAACAATCTCAATTTGGCTACTGACTATTTGGGGTTAGCCTATTTGTACTACTACCAAGTAAGAATCATTTAGCTTGTGTGTGGATGCCAGCACTAAGCAGGCAAATCTGCGCTGTTATAGAGTTTCATTGTTTTATTACCTGCGGCGAGGAGCGAGAGAGTTTGTCTGTTTGTTTGTCTGTGAACACGATAACTTGAAAAGTTATGGACAGGACAGATTTTCATGAAATTTTCAGGACAGTTCTGAAATGGGACAAAAGATCCAATTTTGGATCCTGTCTGGATCCAGAAATGTTTCAAATGATTCTTTATCATTGCGAGCTAGGGCCATTTTCAGCTAATCCACGGTGAGAACAATAATAAGCATGTTCTATGCTCTCCAAGTGTTTTTTTTTTTACTTACACAAACAGGCAGGAAGCCGGGAACTGTCCTGCTCCTCCAGTTCGGGCCTGCACTTGTATCCGCTGTTTGAATGTACTCATCAAAAAGCGTTCATGTAGGATTTTCACAACCAATTTGAATAAGCAACAAAACAAAGTACTTGGCATTTTATGTCAAGTAGATGTATGAGAGCTGACGAGTCAATTAGATTACTGTAATTTGACAATAAATTTCCTTGCACCTTTGCAAATCTCTAGAGAAGTCGCACAGTCCCAGTTCCAAACTCAGCAGCAGCAGTTTGTATCACTAATATAGTTATTCATGATGAAAATGTTCAATTAACTCAGCTAGCAGATCCCTTGGTTATATGCAACAAGCTGATAATCCCTTGCCCACAACCTGAATCCCCAGCCAGCTGCAGACACCGCTGCAGCAGAGGATTTGGAGAACATAATGATATTATGCTAATGTAGAGGTATTGCTGGATTGACATTTCTGCTGATTGGGATTAGTGCTCCTATCCATTTTCACACCCACGCAGTAATAGCCTAAGGTTTCCCTGTCATAAGTACACAATTTAAACATTGCTGGTGGCAGGGGTAGTGTGACGCTACTTTGGTGGCTTGTTTGGATGTAATTACATCATTTCCTTTATTAAATGAGCGCTGATTGGATTCAGCTGCTCATGTATATTGCAGGTTTTTCTCAGTGTAACAAAGTTCTGTTTTTATATTGTAGACTATAACAGTTCTGAGGACATCCAAAGTCAATTACCTATAACCATGTATTCCCATGCAGTCAGACAGAGCAGAAGCTAGAAGGGATGGAAGCTAGACAGTGGGCCACGGTGGCACTGGCCACCTCTTTAATGGTTTGAGCACTCCAGGTGCCACCTAAGCTGACTGAAAGAAAAAGGAGCACAGTATTTTTCCAGAAAGTTTCACTAATCTGGTTTAAATTCAGTTTTAAAGTAATCTGCTTATATTTATCAGGACATTTCTAGAATACATTTTGTCTTTGTGCTACTAAGATTATGTAAGGCAATGCTAGCATGGAGCTACATTGCTATAACAATGTAGATAATGTGACATGACCCTTTCATATTTAGTCTTTAGGGAGATATATGATGCTTTTAAATCCTTCCTTTTAACATATAAATCATGAATTTATTGTCTGTATAAAGCAGAACTGCAATGCTTTGGTCTGAATTCCTGCTTATTCTTGCTCCACA
>JBAMHV010000016.1:18685892-18697205 GCA_037177535.1 Pseudomugil gertrudae | reverse complement strand
CCCCAGATGAGCTGGTGAATGTGGCTGGGGAGAGGGAAGTCTGGGCTTCCCTCCTTAGGCTGCTGCCCCCGCAACCCAACCTCGGATAAGCGGTGGAGAATGGATGGATGGACAATATATTCATTCTGTTCTGTTCATGTCCTCTCCACAGGAACCCATAAATTTTTGACTGAAGGGGAACATCTGGAGCTGACGGGCATCACCAAAGAGCAGTCAGGATCGTATGAATGCATCGCCTCTAATGACATCTCAAACCCTGATTCCAGAACGGTGCAAGTCACAGTCAACTGTAAGTACAAAACGGTTACTTCCACGGTCAAACTGCAACCACCCCATCATTATCATCACTCTTCTCATATGAATTCAGGGTATTGCTTCTTTGATATTTTGCTGATTTTCTTTTGTAGAAATAAAACAATCAAAGCTCTCTAAATAAAAGCCAAACTAATGTGGCTTCGTCATTTCTGTGAACCTTTTGTGCTTTGTTTATAGACCCTCCCTTCATTTCAAAGGCGAGGAGTACGGGTACTCCGGTTGGACAAAAAGGAGTCCTGCAGTGCGAAGCCTCTGCTGTCCCGAGGGCAGATTTTGAGTGGTACAAAGAAGACCGCAGGCAAGTTTCTTCTCTGAGCTCTGTGCATCTGTAATACTGACTTCAAACAACTCAGAGCCTATAGAAACACAAAGACACCTCTCCTGCTGTAAGCCATAGACCAAAATAAGTCAGACTGAATCTTATATCGAGACTGGTTTTACATATTTTTATTTGAAATAAGTCTTTGAGTTAATGAGATAATCAGTCAAGCATACCATTTTCTCATGCTTTATATGGAAATCCCTAGTTTTAATCAAGTTATGGAAAAATGAAAAAACATCTTTTGTCAGAACATTAGCGAAAAAGTTGGTTACCAAAGGCAACTATTGATGTTTTTATACTGTATTTGCTTTGTGTCAGCAGGGTGTGGGACTTAAGGGTTTATTCTTATATAATGCAGCTATTTCCAATCCATTGCTGAATAATAGAAATATGTTTATATGCAGCTGTAAAGCTATAAAATGGATATAAACATTAGCTATTTTGCACAAGCTTTTTGTTAAATGGTCCCTGACAAAAACAACACAAGTTTCCCAAAGTTTAAAAAAAGACTGCAAAAACAAGAGACTGAGAAACTAAAAGAATAAAAATCCACATACATATGAAAGTTACAAAGAAACAGGAAATGCAGTAAATGAAGGACGAAGAACTGAAATATCTGAATAATTATTTCAGCGTGCCGGTGGTATGAATAATTTCTTTTTAATTTAATCATTTATAGGTGTTAAATATGCTTCTAATGTTACTCAGACCTAGAGTTGAATTATGCATGCTGAAGATCTGATTTAAAAGAAAATGTCTTTGTTTTTCTGAAATCCTCTGAGAGGCTGTTCGTCTATTTACAAAGCTTTTTTTCTCCACTTCTCATCACCAGGAGCTTTGAAATCTACTCTACTCTTTTTTCCAGGCTCCTCAATGGAATAAATGGGGTTAAGATAGAGAACCAAGGTAAACAGTCACTGCTCATCTTTTTCAATGTCTCGGAGGAGGACTATGGAAACTACACTTGTGTGGCCACGAACGAAATGGGAATCACTAATGCCAGTATAATCCTTTATGGTAAGACTACAAATGCATGTGAAGAGTGAAAAAATATAAATTGATTAGATTGATTGTAAAATTAACTCATTTTTTTGCTATTGCACATAACATTACGCTCATCTCATAAACTGTATAACATGAAGTGGTGGTCAACCCAGTGTAGACCAGAGTGAGTTAACGTTAAAGATACTGTGCAGATTTCATGTGTAGACACATGAGAAAGGAAATGCTTTTACCCAGAGCAGATAAATGTTGCTTCTTCATGTGCAGTCTGGACTCCGGTCTGTGGATGTAAGAGCTCTGCATTGTTTATATTCTCTGAACATATCACAGATGCATTCTGGGATTTGTAAACCATCAGTCTAGTTTTAAAACCTGTTCTGGGACTGACTGGAAGCCAGGGTAAAGATTTTAAATCTGGTATGGTGTGTTCAGATGTCTAAGACCCTTAAAGCAGCATTTGTGATACACTGCAGATGTTTAATCCTGTTTTTGGGAAGTTCTGTTAAAAGACCGCTGCACTAATCCAGTCCACTCGAGATGAATTCATGGATGAGTTTCTCCTGGTTGCTTGAAACTCATCCATGCATCCATCTCGAGTCGACTGGATTAACCCCCTTATGACCACCATCCAAACTTTATATTTGCGCAAATACTTCAAGAGTTACTGACGCTCCCACTACAAATATGTTACAAGTTTGTGACACCCAACAGAATCTGGCCTGTGATTGGACGGTCAAAGCGCAGGTGTCCCAAAGCCTACCGTAATGACAACTAAATGGGTGAAGAGGTTGATTTTTTTCTTTCTGGTTGTTTTTCCAACTGATAAAATATGTTATACTGTTCGGACGTTATGATCATGTGAAGTGCGTGTGTCACATCCTGTTGGCGCTGACAGGTCTGTCTTAACAGGGTTAAACATTAAACATCTGCAGCTCATCCTGCTGCAAGGAACTAAACTGACTAATCTATCATGAACAGTGTTGGGAGTAACAGTGTTTAAGTATAACGGCATTACTAACTGCGTTATTTTTATAGTAATGGGGTAATCTAATTTATTACATCTGCCATCGTTACAACGCCGTTACCGTTACTAACAATATAAAGTGTTGCGTTACTATAATATGAGTAAACGCAGCACAGTCGTGTCAGGCTTCCTGACAGCCACACATCAGCTGCAGAAAAGCATGAGTCTATAATGATCGATGACACGCTTGCAAATGCGATGATTGGCTGGATGGGCTGGGTGGGCGGATACCGTGAGTGCTCCGCTGAGGTGTCGTCTCTGCTCCTCTGACCGACTGCGGCCGGATCCGCCTGTGAGACTGACCGCCTGTGAGCGCTTTAGGATGGCCCTCATGTCCTAAACGGGCTTAGGCTGCTGTTTCACTAACTGCACGCTACAAACTTTCCAAAGTTTCCGAAATTCCAAAGTAGCGTTTTCTAGCTGGAAGTACTGAAACTACTTCATGAGTAAAATTAAAGGCAAGAATATTTATGTTACATGTAGCTTATGCTCAGGAAAAAGATTTTATTCACGTCTGCCTCAAGCAATTCAAACCTTATGAAGCACCTCACATCAACACATCCGAACAAAACACTTGTTGCTGCTGCAAACCCAAGATAGATGCAGGCTGTGAGCTTTTTTTTATCCAAGTTTACAGTGTGTATCAGTGTGTATGGGTTTTGTCTTGAATACAAATTTAATTTTATTTTCAATACTTAATTTTTGGATATTTTATTTCTTTGCAAACAAGTGGCTGCAATCTGAGTTAAAAAACCAAATGTTTTTAAAATACTTATCTAGTTTTGTTTTTATTATTCATTTGGTTACTATTGACACATTTGATTTAATAGATATTATATGTAATAGCACATTGGAACAATAATATCAGTTACTTTGCTGGATAACTAATTACTTTTACTGTATAGTAATACTAATCGTGGATGACGTAATAAACACTGTCATCACATGGTTGAACTTTTTAAGGTATCTGATCCATAAACTTGCATCTAAATTTGGTAAATACTCAACATCTTCTGTCTTCCTTGCACCAGATTGGCCATTCACCACTTCATTCTTCAGATCGATACAAGCCTACAAAACTCGTGACTGAATGCAATTCCTGTCTTGGCACCATTATATTGTATCGGGGTAAAGCCACAGAAATATTTGATGTTATGGTTAACAGCTTACTTCTTTGGCAGGTCCTGGGGCAATGCATGATGTGAATGGGGCTGCCATGCTGCCGCAAAGCTCCTCAGCCCTCCTGCTAACTGTAACCGTATTCTACCTTCTCAAGTTCTGATGCAAAACGGGACCCTCTTCACGCTTCTCTCAGCACTGAATGGCAAGAACAGACTAATAATCCTACAAGAAGAATGGGAGACCAAGATTGCCACTGGTTCACCCTTTGTTTTCTTTCTATTTTCCATCTGGCTTTACGTCAGTCTGTTCTCTGTTGGTTTGCCAAGAGTGAGAGGTGTCAATCGGAAGAAGAGAAAAATTTTAATCATGCACTAATTTGATGATGGTAGAACTACAGAGTTTGTGTGTCCCAAACCGTTTTTGTATGTGAAAAGGGAAAAGAAAAAAAATAAGTGTAACTGTTGATAGTTGACTGTTTATTGCCCAATATTGAAGTGTACATTCAGATTATTACTATTACTGTGTCACATCCTGTTCAATATCTGTACAATATCATTAAGCTTTTTTAAGTAAATGACAAAAAAAGAAACAATGCAATGTGATTGTTGAATTTTACTGTATTTTTACAGTTGTATGCAAAACAGATATTGGTCCTTTGCGATGAACAGTTTGGAACAATGAGGAGTACACCATAATTTCTCAGGCAAAGTCCTTCAGCTTAGTGCATCCAAATTTTTATCTCCATTACTGTGTGTAGAAAAATGTACAAATGTGGTCAGGCTATTCCTGCATTGTTTTTAGAAATGCATTCATTAACAAATGGCATTTTAGACTCGCCTCATCACGATGTCATAGCAGCTTCAAGGTGGATTCATACTTGAAATCCGATTTTCAGACATATGCTTGTGAAAACGTAAAACCGAAGTAATCATCAAAAGTGATGCCTGGTATACGAATGACAGAGTTCGTGCCGATAGCATATCAGGGTGATTTGGGTCATAATTCAGCATTAAACCCACTTGTTATCAGGCATTTTGGGTTATTTTATTCTTTTTCCTTATAAAAGGTAAAGTCTTGATTTAACAGTTTGCAACCAGGTATTTCAATCCCATAATAAGCTACTTCTCCTTTCTCTTAATTAAACTAAAAATACTCTGGGTTAATTTCTTCTCAGTCAGCCACATATTAGTGGATTTTTACACAATTAGGACTTTTATTTAAAGCAAAACTAAGAAATGTACAGTCAGTACAAAATATATGTAACCCTTTAAAGCCAAAGCCAAAAAAAATGGGGAGAAGTCTTTATTTGGCCGTTTCAGGAAGAAATAATGAATAAAATTATTTTTGTATACTGTTTGTTGCCATGTGATAGGTCAAAGTTATTGTAATACAGAAGGTAACCACCGGGGGCAGATGATAAGGATCAGATTATATAGCAAGTACAAAACGAAGTTTGGAGCAAAGTTTTTGCCATAAAGTGATGCAAGAAATACCTTTATGCATTAAATATGGTATTAAATGTTTCATCAAGGCCACATACATTTACAGAATCCTCAGAAGAAAAAAACTAACTGTGAAGAAAGAAATTTCATAGACCACTACTGTGTTTTTGAAACTTTTAGCTTAAATTTTCATAGCATATTTTTTCTTCCCGCCCACATCTGTTTGACTTTTATTTGAGTTGGTTTTAAGTATTATTATTATTATTAATGTTTGCATGATTTTTACCTGAATGTGTAATTGCTGTGTTTTGAAGTATGAAAATATAATCTAGATATCTGCAACCATGCTACAAGTGAAAAACACACATTATTGCTATTTATTTGTATTTCTGCATAAATGAGCACATTTATGCAGAAAGTGTCCATATTTAATATGTAGATTTTGTTACAATCAAAATTTTATATACATGCATGCTGTCAGGCGGCCATTTTTTAAGTACACGTGTATTCCACAAGAACTTTTTACTGGTTTATGAAACAACCTGGGTAAACTTCCTTCACCCAAAAGTTTCTGAAATTAATTTTTCAAGATTTTATTTTCTCTCGAGACACAACAAAAGCAAGATGAGTCAACCTGGATGAATCTCCCCTGAAGCTGCTATGAAGCTTTATTTTTCAGGTGTTGTGAATGTGTGCTTTTGACCTGATGTGCCCGAGGTAAACGGTGGACGCTGTTCTCCAGATCACAAGATAAACAGTTTTATTCAACGGCTGGTGAAGGTATTTTTCAAGGGACATTTCTCTCTCTCTCTTTTTTCCCCCAGCCAGCCTCTGATAGAATTTCCCAGTGAAAAGAATATACATAGAGCACAAGTGATCGCTAACGTGATGTTCCTCTGTTGTCCAGTTCACTCTTGTGCAAACCTACGAGTAAGACGTGTTGAAGACTAAAAGAACAAGGATGAGACTGAATTATGTGGGAGTGATTTTATTGTACTCACATGTTAAGTTATGTGCTTGTGATGATGATAGTGAACCAGTCAGCTATGGAAAATGGAATATGTTGCAGGATAGAATTTCATTTTGCAGGCTTTGTTTTTTTGCAAAAAGCACAGATGAATCTCCTGCAAAAATTAGATTAAAGGTTACTGTCATGCTTTCCATCCCAGATAGATCAACAGAACAAATATTGATGTCAATAATCTTGAATCAGTTTGTTTTAAATCCCTATTAAAGAGAACTGACACTGGAATTTAGGTGTATTTTTGCATGGCAATGGTACATTAACATTTTCAGTTAATTTCACATCAACAAAAGAACCTATAACAAAAAAGCATTCACACATCTAATTTATTCACTAAGATTGTTTTTAAACCTTTCTGTTTATGCACTGTTCTTTACTTTATATGTTTTCCGACATGAGGCCGAGTCTATCAAAGTGATTGTGATATTTATAGTCATTGTATCATTTGACTAAGAGGTTATAAAACTGTCCATAAACTGGTTAAATGTGAATTTAAATGGCCAATTATTTATCCTATATTCACTGTTTTTTGTTGTTTTTTTACACTATGTTTAAGAACAGGAAGCAGATTTTCAACTGGACTGTTTTTTTTTTTTACATGCAAACGGAGAGTTTTTAAATCTATAAGTGAAATAGAAAATAGATTCTGGACGATTCTGGATTAAAGACAGAAATATGGCCCCATAATATGGTCTGATGTGCAAAAATGTGCAGATATAAGGGCCTTTACAGTAAAACAAGATTTTCACTTTTTGAGGTAACTTTGATTAACCCGGGGTTTTCTGTACTGCAATGCCCTTTTGCAGAGTAAATCACCATGGTAACTTAAGGTGAAAGGTTAACCTGCTCTGGAGCAGGTTATGTTCTGAACGGAGCTGGAAGCACCACCTCAGGAACCTCACCTCAGTATGCTGCTCTGCTGGCTTTCACCATGTTTGTGAACTCCACCCTTTTTATGTGAGCATACACTGATCAAGATGGAAAACCATGGGTTGAATTACCAAGTAGTACCGCTTATCAGGATTGCAAATATCAGGGTAAGTCAATGAAGCAGCAATACCCCAGGTATGTTTATCCTGCTCCGATGTACCGGCCTCAGAATGCACGTTGCAGGTTGTCTGACCAAACGGTTGTTTGACATCATCTATGAATAGTTGCTGAACATTCAGCATAATACAGACAGGTTTATTTTTGTCTTTTTTTTAAGCGGAGATGAAGATACTGTTAACAAAAGTGATGTTTAAGCTGTTAAGACAACACTATCTGAAACCCCTCTCTGAGGCACATGCCTCGGAGCTGAAGAGCTATTTTCCAATTGGCAATGAAACTACCCAGATGTCCATCACCGCAGGTGGTGGAGGTATATAATTTCAGCCGCCACAAGGCTCTAAAGATGATGGCCAAGTTACCAGAGACCGGATGTATGAAAACGGTTTTTAATAACCAGAGATGTAAAATCTTACAGGCGGAAACGTGGATAAACATACTTTTTATCAGATTATTATTGAACTTGATTTCCGCTTCCATTGTCTGTTTTGAATAACCAGGAACTCCTTGATTTAACTGTTCCCACTTAGAAAATATTTACACCACAGAAATGTTTAAAATTTATGGAAAATGCTTCACTATGAAACTACTGCCTGAATATAATATAATTACTCCACTGTGGAGATTGTGGAAACCTGATTAACACATGGAGCATCCTTTGTAGACTGCTGTCTTTGAAATCCTAAAGCATTTTATAAAGCACCACACACACACACACATATATAAACATTTTTCAATGTTTTGTGAGTAACAGGAGATAGTAACAGTGAGGAAAGGATTAAAGTTTTTAGTGACCAAAAAGAACGACTTGACATTTTCCCACTTGGGGGATAAAATGATTATAAAACAAAAGCCATTTTATCTTTGGATAAAAGCTTTGTAGACATTTATAGGCCTAATTATTTACTAAAATTGGAAGTTTATTAATTTGATTGAACATCGCTGTTTCTTAAACCATAATTGCCAGTACATAACAGGGCAACACAGAGACACAAACAACCAGTCATTTCTTTTCATCTTTCAGGATTTTTCCTGATGTTTTAAACATTTTTTTATTATGATAAATAATTCTACCAATGAGTTGAGCTTTATACTGGTTTCAACTAATAGTTCAACAAGTGGGTTTCAACCCTTTTCACCTTTTATGCTCAATTAAGTTAAACATTGCACAATTTGAATCAGCTTTAAACATCAGGTCAAGCTTTCATGACTTCAGATATTAAATTTCATGACTAATTTAGCATCCGTCTGCATTACAGTTCAACCATTTCAGCATGAAAGCATTCACACAGCTGTTCAGCAAGAACGGCAAAAGTTCTAGTTTCAAAATATTTTTACAAAAGTTGTCCATTTCCTCTGAAAGCATCTTAACCAGGCTGAGCTGCCTTTAAGCAATCCCTCTGAAGCCCAAACACTGTACATATGTGCTATATAGAATACCATAAAACTAAGCTGTGTAAACAAGGTTTCAGTTAGAGCAGATCATTTAACGTGAGTTATTGTAATTTCTGGACTACTACCACTACTTTTTTCACACACTTCACCCTGGGCTGTGGCGAGCAGTAATTCCCTGTTGTTGCTGATGGCAGCTTCAAGTACCATGCACATACTCACTTCCATCATTCAAATCACAACTTAAAACTCATCTGTTTAAACTGGCCTACACACTTCAACCTTTATTAAATTTTTTTTTATTTTAACTGCTTTATGAGGTTTATTTTTTATGTTTTAATCGGATTTTAATTCTCATGTTTTTTTATTCTGTTTTTTATGTTTTATGATGTTAATGTTATGTTTTATGATTTTAATTTGCATGTTTTTTTTTATTCTAATGGTTTTGTAAGGTGACCTTGGGTCCTGAAAGACACCTAGAAATAAAAAAAAAAAACCAGAGAAACATTTGGCCAGTACGATTGTACATGTAATCGTATTTCTGTCCAAATGTTAGTTATTTCCGGTAGCCTACTTGGAGCTGCCATTAGCAGCCAGGGTGCGCCGATCAAACGTTACCCAAAATGCACTCTCCAGGTGTGTACACAGGATGCTTCGAGTGTCCTGTGTCCTATGCTACAACATTCTGCAGTCATGATAGTTCAGCAAAAATGCTTCACGGCTCTCTAGGTAGCAGAAACCCTGCAGAGGAAACACATTTCGGCAGCTTGTATCTGGGATCTTGTTATTTCAGTCAGGAACCACTAAAGATCCTTTTTATTTACCTTTTTAGGGGACGATGTGTTAACACCCACAGCTTATAAATTAGGCGCAGTTATGCGTGTACAAAATTAATTTCTCCATCCATCCATCCATCCATCCATCTTCTACCACTTATTCCCTGAACGGGGTCGCAGGGGGGCTGGTCGCAATCCCGGCTGACATCGGGCAAGAGGCAGGGTACAACCTGGACAGGTAAAAAATTAATTTTATTTCTAAAATTAGTCTCTGCGGCTTAAATAAAGGTGCGCTCACTAACCTGAAGTTTACGATAATTGTGATGACATGTCCTAGGCATAATGAAAGAATGGTAAAATGCATTTGAGCCATGTTTCATGACTTTTCTCTAACCTGCAGGTTGGGGATAATTTACAGATAAGGCTCTAGATTTTTATTTTCCTTGACAAAATGCCTTTCTGCAGTATTTAGCTTGTCTCTGTACGAAGCAGTAGAAGTGATGATGTGAGTAAACCCCACCGATGGGATGCAAGACTAAATCATGACAAAAAATACATTAATTTTAGTTCCTGCTAAATATATTTTAACTTCTCGTTAAAACCCAGATATTGTTCAAATTGCATTTATTCCTGAAAATATTTTAATTCAAATTTCCCTAAATTTAGGGAAAGCTGCAGAAATGGCATAACGGATGCTGCAACCTGCTTCATGTGTGATTTGCATCACAGCCCACACACTATGTTAAATGTTCCCTTCCTGTCTGAGCAGGAAAACTGAAAAGTTTATGTCACTCACTGTTATGCCTGTGGTGCTTCTGTTGTTCCTGCCCACTCCACTTTTTAACATCCCATCAACCCAGCATCAACATGTAGGTTCTAAGACCAAAACCCCATCATTGGTGCAACATCGCATGGAGAAAATATGGTTTTGGGGTGTGTTGGTGCCTGGATGCCACACAGAACAATCTAATGAAACTTCACATTAACTTGACTTGTCTTCACAGGTCATCATTGTTCCAGACTGTCTAGTCTGAGTAAATGACAACACATGATACTCATCTATTCTGTATTAGTCAAAAACGTTAAAAAAATTCAGAGACAAAGTGTGAACTAGATTGATCCTGACTACATTCATCCTTACATACATCTTCCAGCCTCTCCTGGGTCTTCCCCAGGACCTAGTCTCTTTGGGATGTGCCCAGAGCACCTCACCAGACAGGCAACCAGGAGGCATCCTAACCAGATGTTGGCTCATCTCAGTGTGAAGGCACAGCTGCTCTACTGCTCTACTGTACTTTGAGCCTTCCCAGATAAAAACCAAAGGCACTCAAAGCACTTTACATTGAATTCATTCACATCTTGCTGATGGTAAGTTACATGTGTAGGATCAGGTCCCCATGGCAGCCAATCCATGCTAATGATCTTTCCAACCACCACCAAACTTTCATACACATTAGACATGTTGTAACAGAGATGTTATAAGAACTGTTTACCACAGATTTCTTTCTAAAAACTGCCTTTCCAGGAAAACCGTTTTACTTTGCATTTGAGTCGGGGACCTTTATTGGGACCGATATGATGCGACCATCTCCAACAGTGACATGTCCACTAGCGTCATCTCGCAACAAAACAAAACCTGCAAAAAATAATAGGAAATCACCACTGAGGAGCAAATAGAGAGAGATGAGGCCACTGTGTTCCATGTCTGCATGATGGGATTATTAATCGATCACATCAGGCGGCTAACATTAAGCGCAGAATATTCAGAAAGCTGCTGAATGTGCCGAGGTCTCGGCGGAAGATGTGGGGGGACAGAGCTTTCTCTGTGGCAGGACCAAAGCTCTGGA
>JBAMHV010000016.1:18650456-18663319 GCA_037177535.1 Pseudomugil gertrudae | reverse complement strand
TACATATATACACAAACTTAAAAGCAGCAGTGCTAAACTTCAACCAAGGCCAAATGATGCATCTGGTCTCTTTTCTAAGCTCTCTGTAATCAGTGAAAGCATTCTATTGTTGATTTTTTTGTGTGTTTTGTTATTTGAGGAGTCCTCTTGCTTCTTTTCTGAACTTTATCTTTTATTTCTCCATCTCAGATGTACTGCACTTTAGCTGCTTTCTGAGCAAGAAGTATTAAGAACACAGTTCTAAGAACTATTCACCACGTTTTTTGTTCTCGGTGCTGCTCTTCCCCAGAAGAACCGTTTCTCTTTGCATTCACACGAATCAGGGACCTTGAGAGGGACTGATGCGACATAACCTCACACACAACCATCTCCAACATTGACGTAGCGCCACTCAAAACAAATGAACTAACAAAACAAACAAAACAAAACCCACAAAAAATAAGAAGAGAAGAAAACACACAGAAGCAACAATGGAGATCGAGAAAGCCCCTGTGTTTTTGTCTTCATGATGGGATTATTAATCATGGACAATCACAACAAACATCGAGGCTGGATGAGCACAGAGAGACAGAAGAAAAAGAATTAGGGGCAAAGGAAACTTGTTTCATGAAGGAAGAACACAGCACAGCGACACAGACAAAGGACACAACGTGTTAGTTTAACATATTAAAGATGTGCCAATTATTTCCATGTCCTAAACATATCAGAGATTAAGCTTTTAAGGGGCGACGCTACCACTTTAAATGTGTCCCTACGAGACCCTTCTTCAGAATAGGATCTAAAATGGTTATAGGAACTGTGAAAAGCAAGAATATTCATGAAAAGGTTGTAAGAACTTCAAAAGGCTCCTACAGTCGGAACGCCCCTTTTTTTCAGCTGTGACTGGTGTTAACTCTATAAATATAACAAAGACAATAAATCAGCTCTGGTGCACATGGTCTACTGTGTTGATATTCAGTTGCTGATGATGCAGTTTTGTAACGCAAAACTCAGGTGTCATCTGATGCTGCGGGCTGGATAAAAAAATAGTTGTGAAGTGCAGTTTCTTAGCCTTGGGTCACTCCAGGGCAATGATGGATCTTGGACTGTGCCATCAAAATCAGAAGCACAGAGCTTAAGGTTGGAAAATACATTTTCTGAGACATTTTCCTACCCGAACATGCCCACATAGTGCAAATACATGCAGGTACTACACTTAAAAAGTAAAGTGACTCATATTAAAATAAACCCTTTCCCTCATTTTAGCTGGTATGTAAATGTATCGGCATCAGATTCTAAAAATGACACAGGATGATGGGAAAGCCCAGAGCAACAGAGGAGAAAAGTCCACGAGCATATATTAGCAACAACAATGCTTAAAAACTAACAGAGTATCCAGAGGAGGAGATTGCTGCATAAATTGTTGTACATTCTTCTACAACAATAAAGATTTTTTTAAACTAAAAAATGTGTCTGACACTGTTTTAGCCTCTAATATGTTTACATTGAAATTGCTTTATGTTTTACTAGAAAGCACAGGCCTCTTGTAGCGCTTTTTCACTAGTACCTACCCTACCTGACCTTACACGGCTATACACGGAAACAGTGCGTTTTCATTAGTAAGTGTCAAACCATGTAGATATTTTTGTCATACTTACTTCATTGCAGTTCCAAGTCAAGTTGTGCGGGTAGCGTTATGTCCACAGGCTGACATCCATTAATTGGCCTGATGTGATCCTGGGTGTTTTGTCTTGCCCTCCAATGACATCTCTTGATTTGTTCCATGAGTCTATTCCCCCATAAATAACCACAATCTGAGCCCCAGTTAAAAAGATACCGTGATGTCTTCGTGTCGGTTTTCTTCTGTGTGCCGGAGGACCCCTCCCTCATTAGAGGATCGCAACTTGTAATGGAAAAGCAGTTGGGTAGATTATAGCACTGCCGGGCCAGTAGAGTCGAGCCGCGTAGGTACTAATGGAAAAGCACCTTTAGAGAGCTGGCACCCCACAGGTCCAAGGACCACCCATGCCCCTCCGCAGATGCCTCCCATAATTCCCAGGACGGGCACCAAGGGGACAAAGATATGCCTGTAGCAGCTCAAAGGGGCCAGAAAGTGCCAGAAATCCCCCTGGCCCCTTACACTCCCTGGCACTTTTTATATTCTTTAGAACATGCTTGAAAAAAAAGCCTACGTCAAGTCTTCACAACATATTTGAGAGAACAACATTTAAACAAAAACCATCTCACAAGACATTGTATCACACAGATCTGAGTGGTCTTCTGCACTTCGGTTAACTTAATCTTAAGGCTGTGTTCGCAACATCTATTTTATTTTACCAGCACCGCTGTGGTGGAATAAGCAACACTCCACTGCAGAGAAACAGATGTTTGCATGAATTAAACATATCTAATGTTGCTCAAGAGCTGCAGATTGGTGCACTATCTACTGCTGTGTTACAGCTTAAAACAGTTGAAAAAAACATAAAATATGAATTTCTGCACACACCAGAGACACAATGTCACATTATTGTTCACACCACAAAGCACAGACAAGCATTGCTCCAGGACATAGTTATCTTCGTCAAAGATAGCTTACTGAGAAACACAGGAAATCTAACTAAAATAAATAGCTTTTATATGTGTTACAGTATCGTGCTCAGTTAGAATTCAGAAAGGAAGAGAAACAGATTCAGTGTTATGTTAGACCTCCTGGTGCGGTTGTACATAATTGATGTACCGGAACCCCTAAAATACAGTGTTCAGGGTAGGAGACACATTGGTGTCATTTAGAGAACTGCAGTCAGTGGTTGCTGGTAATGTAGCGGATAGACCACAATGAGCTCAGTCCAAGGTCAGGACTTCTTAGGAACAGGAAAATCAATAAGGGTGTCTTGGCCTGGGTGGATGCCACAACATGGTCGGCTGCAGTATCTGTGCCATGGAAGGGTGGGATTAAAAATAAGAAAAATGTGGATTAAAACACCAAAAACACAATCAGAACACAAGACATTAAGATACAACATTTTATTATTATCAGTTTTAAATATAAGCACACACTTTTCATCAAGAAAATACATATAAACCAACAATCCTTTACAATGTTCCCTTCCACATTGGGAGCAAGCCATTCTCTAGAAGAGCCCTGTGAACTAGTAGCCAGGCATAGAGCAGAGTTTTGGTTCTGTGAATTAAATCCCGACAGATTGTGAGTTAATGTCATGCCTCTGCTAAATGAAACCCCTGGCAGCCGAAACAAAGGTTCACATCTCTTCCAGGCTCCAATGCAAATCACACAAACATCACAAAAACACTTCAAATTAACAGCACTGTCTGGTAGGTGCCATATGAACTCAAGTCAGTTTTCTGGAATGGTGTGTCATTTTTCTTCAGACAGATTTTAGCTTTGAACATATGGAGACAAAAAAAGAAAATAAATATAGCCAGAGGTCTACATTTTCTTCACTCAGCCCAACTGGATGTAGGTTTAGTTTGGCTGAGAGGAAGAATGAGTTCTGCAATCCTTCTGCTGTCCTCAAACAGGTGATGGAATTGCTCATATCAACATAAATATACAATGCTACAGCCAAAATAGAAGCCTTCATGGGCTGCCATTCAGATTTGGCTGGCTGGACTCAGGCACATGGAAAGGTGTGTGTACCAGTGGTCTTTCACTGCAGTTCCATGTACAAAATTTGGTGGAGGATAAGACATTTTTCATTAGTGTGTTTCCAAGATTCTTTTTCCAGTTTGTAGATTTTATGTGTGTAAGTTTGGTTTGAATAGGACTTGCATATCCTTTTTAAAAGTCATGCTTGGTGGGAGTGGGAAACATTTGCATTTGCTCTAACAAGTCGATACAGAGCTTGACTTTGTAAATGCCATGCAGAAAGAAACTTAGTCAGAAACTGTCTTTCACCCCCACCCCCCTCTCTCGCTCGCTCTATGGGATAATGAATTATTATCAATGACCATTTTGTTTACTTTCCTTGGAAGCTGCTGTCAGCTCTTCGTATGTCGTTGTGCAACTTTAAAAAAAAAGTCTATTAGTTTCCTGAACACACTGTTGTCATCTAGTAAGATCTTCCAACCACTTTCTCTATTGATGGCTAATTAGAATTTAAAATAAGTGACAGAACATTGCAAACAGCCACACCGTGCATCATACTGTTACACTTCTCACTAAGGTAATGCAGATACGTAACTTTAATTACTCTTCTCTATTTTTTTTACAAACACAATGCAACTGAAGATACTGCTGTTAATACAAAAGACATCAGGCAAGCAAATAAACCAGTTTGTAAAGATTTTCTCCAAATTTTACCTAGGAGAAGGAGGATGCATTAACATCTGAACTCCTGATTGAGTGGAGAGTTCTGCAAAATGTTCCACTGGTTTGGTTTCTAACTGCACATGACTACATAGTTACTGCTCACAAGGAGTAATGTTGCCTTAAACAACCACTGGTAAAGAAGGAAAAAGAAAATCCAGCTGATAGGCAGCGCTGCCCGAAAATGTCTCGTTTAACGACAATGAACAGATTTATTAAGTCTTAATGATCCATTTTTGCTTGACTTAGCTAATTCATATGCAGACATATGGGTAGTTTTTGTTCCTCCCTGCATCGGTTGTGCATTTTATTTACCGTAGTTTAATGCCTTGAAAACACATGGCTGAAATAACATGGGTCCTGTTGAGCTATATAGCTGACGTGTAACTAGCATAAACAACAAACCACTGAAGAACAATACAGGAAGAAGACAATGAAAAAAGCATCTGAAAAAGATGCAAAAGAAGTTAAAAACAGCAGTGTTGTGGTTTTATTCTTTCCTTATTCTAGTGTCAACGGATGATTGTAAAACTTTATAAGCATTACTGCTACCCAGCAGTGTCAGAAGGCAGAACTGAACTCCGAACTTAGCACGGCCCAGAGGTGAATGAACTGACTGAACTATAGCAACACGGATAAACAAATAAAAGTTTATTTCAACCCATCATATGTAAGCCATTTGCATATAAAAGTTGGCATAAATGGGCCTTCAGATATAATCAGTATTTTAGTCTGATTTTACTCCGACATTCAAATCTAGTGCAGTTTTCACAAGAATCTTTCCAATATGAGGTCGCCCACACCAGTTTGTAAATGGGCATTCATTTTGTTCTAAATCTAAATCTGGGGAAGTTGGCCAGAGTTTACTAAATTAATAATAAAAAAACACTGGTGTAAATATGCCCTGAAGGCTTGGTTCCACCAAAAGCAGAAGCATCACGAAAGTAAAGTGGAGTAGGCACGGCAAGCTTTCAGCCCAGCACCCTGTCCCATCAGGAGCACTTCAGAGCACACATGGCTGGATTCTGTTGGTCATTTGAAGGTTACATGATAGCTTGATAGTTGGTGGAATTGTTGAAAGAGAACCAACGAGAACTATCTTAGAGAACAATAAACCAGATAAAGGTTCATTAGCAAGCCCGACCTTGGTTGTGTCTTGGTTATGTCTTTAAAATAGGGATGACGGCGCCATACAAAACACTTCCTACTTCCTAAATAAACGCATCATTATTCAATAGTATCAAAAATCAAGTAAGACTCACTTGTTTCAGAGTTAAGTATGATTCAGATTGTTCACAGTCAATAATAAACTAGTTCATTCAATTTCCCTATCATCAGCCTTTCATCGACTGACATCCCTGCTTAAATGATCTACTCTGTTCTAGACTGACATGGTTCCAAATGTCAAGCGGCAAAAACAGCTGAATCCTTTTTTTCTCGAGAAGTAGAGCGTCACAACACTGTACACATGCTTCAGAAATGATGCATGACCGACCTGGTGGGATGAGTCTGGAGAAGAGTAGAACAGCTGGTCCTTCTGCTTTCTGTGGAACCAAGGAGTAGGAAGGAACAGGAGAGGATGAAGTCATGTCTTTTTTTAGCCTAACTCAGACCAAATTTGAGAAAACATCATCGTAGCAGGTTTTTATGCAATGATGTAACAGGCACTGGTGTCTATTCACCTCAGAACATGTTGGATCAAGCCTCAGTGTTTCAGTTTACCATCCAGTTTGATGTTGACAAAAAGCTGGGTTCTGAATTACTGCCAGAGGAAACACTTGCATTTGCAATCATTAGGTGCATTATTATAAAATTTTACAACTACCTCATTACGTTAGGTGAAGTCTAAATGCCAGAAAAAAAAGGTATTAGATAAAAGCCTTGCTGGTTTGTACAGATCTGCCTGTGCTCCCAAATGTAGCACTTAAAAGACATTGTCTTCAGAATTTGATGTGCTTGCCTCAGAAATTTTCCCTGTATTGCATTTGATAATATGTAAAGAATAACCATCAATAATAATTACAAATCCTTGACGGCATTAATTAGGACAAATCTGTATGTTCACAAACCTGTGAATCGCTGTGATCCTCCAACAAAAACACAGAAATATTGCAGCGTAGGTCCTCATTTACACCTTTTTTACAGCTCACACAAATGCACAAGAAGCTCTAAGCATTACATTATGGCAGTAATTTCTGCACCATTAAAACAAGTGAACCAACTGTTGAGCAGCTACTCAGAGGTAGTAATTATGAAACAAATGAGCCAGTTTAAAACGTGTCCTTATGTTCTCCAAAAGAAACGTAGGCAGAAATACGGTTTTCACCTACACTTTGTGTGATGAAAAGACAGCAACTGATGTGTTGATATTTTACGTAAGGTTCTTTCCAAAGTAAACAGTGTTTTAACCTTTAAATTGAACCAAAAGGGGCGAGGTTGTGATCACTTGTGCATGCCAACAGCAGCTGGTTGATGTGAACCCCACCAAAGGGATCTCAGCTCAGACCTCCCTGGGAGGTGATCTAACTTTGCTTCATCTTTATTGCGGTTAATTGTGTGGCAAAATGACTGTGTGGAATAGACATGAGATTGTTACCATCCTTCAAGCCAGGATGGAATAATTACCATGTCATTTCCAAACATCACTGTGAGATGATGATGAGCTTCTCCCCCTCTCTCTGTCTCATGAGTGGAAGCAATCCATGATTAGCCTGTCATATTCTGTTGATTATAACCCTGATCAATTTCAATAATGGCCCTATCTGTTTCATGCCTTTATAATTTAATAAAGATTAAAGGGGCAGTGAACATAAAAAATGTTATTTTGGACTGTAAACAACATAGTGTTATTTAATTATACTGTTGTTTACATTTATATTTTTTAAAAGCTCTTTAAAAATTGGGATTTTGTGGGTAAAATGGCTCAAAATGTTTCCTATAGGGTAAAACAAAGTTTTGTTTTTGGTGACAGAGGTAAAATTGGTGTTCCTCTACGTCACAATTCAACTTAAGAAACTCACAGCCCCTCCCTCAGTTGACAGATATTCACCTTGCAGGTATGGAAAACACTGCCATTGACCCAGATGTACGATGTGAGCTTGTTATCTAACAGATTCGATATTTTTAGACCAGATGTGCCCGTCCAGTCTTTAAGATCTACTGCGCTGCAACTTTTAAATGCAACCTTACCAACACACCACACTCAAGTGGCTGAAGTTCCTCTTCTTCATGGCATTCAGCTTTGCAGAGATGATGAGAAATGTGGCCAGTTAAAAAATCCTGAATGATTGTGATTGGTGATCACACATTTGGTGAAACAACAGTGAAAGTCATGGCATTTCAACACACAATGCAAAAGGAAATCAAGGGATTGTGACTGAACAGCTGTGTAGCCCTAAGAAAACTCCGAATAAGTGAGCCTAACCAGAAAAAAATAAGGCTTCATAAAGATTGGACTCTGGAGCAATGGAAGAATGTGGTCTGATGAGTCCAGATTTACCCTTTTTCAGAGTGATGGGGCATCAGGTGAAGAAGAGAGGCAGATAAAGTGATGCAGCCATCATGCCTAGAACATACTGTACAAGCCTGTGGGGGTGGTGTTAAGATGTGACAGGTATATTCCAGCATGATAACGCCAGACTTCATCGGGCTAATATCGTGAAAAACTGGTTCAGGGAGCATGAGGCATCATTTTCAAACATGGACTGGCCACCACAGAGTCCAGACCATAACTCCATTGAGAATCTTTGGGATGTGCTGGAGAAGGCTGTGTGCAGCAGCTGGACTCTACCATCAGCAAAGCAAGGTCTTGGTGACAAATTAATGCAATGGAAAGAAATCTTGTGACATTGCAGAAGCTTATCTAAATGAATGCATACCGTAATCAAAGAGAAAGACGGTCCAACAAAATATTCCTTTTGGTGGCAACTATCTTTTTTTGTTTGGCAGGCAGTGTATCTTGAGGACTGTACTTGGGCACCCCTGTTTTGGACTGTTACAAAGCTTCTGAGAAAAAAAGGCAGCAATAGGATGGATTTGTGCTTTTCAGGGTGTAAAAGTAACATCAGGCTTTATTCGTTTCCTGCTGGTACTCAACTGGAGACAGACAGCAGCTTATAATGTAGCAGCTGGTGACGCCACGACTTGAAGCGACACTTCCTGCCATGAACCAGAGCTAACTGGAGTTAATGCTGCAGACCAATGTGACAGCACAAACAGCTAAGACTGATCCAGTTTTGGATCACCTTGTGTGTGCTGAACAGCACTGGGGATGTCGGAGGAGAAAAGTCTTCCACCTGATGGCTCTATCGCATAGCTGCAGTTAACTCTATATTCTGTATTGGTTTCCAGCTTGCTGGTAGCTGTGTGGTTGGTAGTCTGTCATGTAATATGTCAATACTCTGCACTGGATCCCCCGGACCTCACACCACCACGCCGGTAGTGTGTGGCATTTTTCTAAATTTGGTGGTGGATGGCATTACACAAAAAACAGGGTGTGTACTTGCTCTTCAACTATTATCTGTAACAAAATCTTTGTGATATTTCAGAATTATGTAATTTCTGCCTTTTATTTTTAAATAATTCCAACGTAGACCTTTTTGTTATTCAAACTGAACACTGCATGTCTGGACCTAGGGCTTGCCAATTATTACATTTCCTGAGTTCATAACATTGTCCCCTCTCGGTTTACTTTTTTTTACAGATTATACGTACAGTCGTGTTTTTCTCAATGTAGATGTGAAACAAAGTCAGGATGTGTATTTTATTCTGTGTATTTCTCATAAAGAGCAAAGACGTTCAGCACAGATACACATGTAGCTGATGCAGTGGACACAAAAAAAAGGTCATTTCTGATCACGTGTTTCAAACTAAAGGAACATCAAATCTAGATATTGATTATTTACTCCTTCCATTTTAATTCTAAAGAAAAATCTGAAACAGTTTGTTACCTTATGGTTGCTGGTTTGAGACTGGACTATTTAGTATGAAAGGAATGCTTCACAGGAAAGAAAAGAATAATCCAAAAGTCCCATACTCCTCGCCCGTGTTGCCTCAGCAGTGGATGGTTTCCTGTTAGAAGCTCAAGCCAGGACCTGATTTCACTGCTCTGTTCGGGTTGAGAATTGAAAGTCAACTCGAATCAGTAATACTTAATATTTCTAACTCTTTGAAAAAACATGGTTTAATTTTAAATCAATAATGAGTTAAAAGACAGCTAAATGTAGCTTCTCCAACTGATTCAAACCAACATGCCCATGGGGACGTAGTTTCTGAGAATGTATGCATCACTTTGTGTTCAACAGGATTTGAGCAAAGGTTTCATCATAGGATGTTTGTCTTCTGCCCTTAACAGGAAGCGGAACATTATACTACAATATTTTAACATATCACATAGTGAAAAAAAATGTTTATTCATTTATTTATCACACTTTAAGGGGCCAAATAAAGACCTGATATTAATTCAGTGGCTGCTACACACATCTTCTGAAGTCTTATACAATCTCAACGTTTACTGCCAAAGACAACAAAAGGAGTCTTTTGCGGTTTCAGTAAATGAAAAGCTAATTATAATATGTACATGAGTCAAACCAAAAATGCGTGCCCTGGGTGCACGCCAACCATGCATTGTGGTAAATGTGCTAAGGTCATGATGTCCCTGCCTGCAGAAGCAGGCTGATACACATAGGTGGAGGCTGGAAATAGTGATATAACATGACATTGATAGTGGCGCATTGGGCTACCTCGTCTCCCTTGATCTCACCATGTTTGGTAACATCATAGAATAGAGTGCTGTGTAACCAGAGCTGGCTATAATCATAACCATCTATGAAGACATCAAGAATAGGACTCCCTCAACAGAAAGGTCAAACAGCCCTGAAAAAGCTGAGAGGAGAAAGGTGTTCAGCCTTCTGTTCCGAACCCTTGTCAGTCTGACCCAAAATTATAATAAAGTATTTGCTGCGAGGTCTTTTCTACAACAGCATCGACCGCCACCCTAAAAAATGCCCAGACACACACACCCGGCCAAATCGCCCCTCCATGTCTGTCGTCCCAGAACACAATCCTCTGTGGGTCCTGAAAGATGATGATGTGCATCATCAAAGGTAATCACAGATATACTGATTCATGTCCGGAGTTTCTCTGTTAATGCAAAACAAACACTTTGCTTCGATGCTTGGTATAAAGATGAATTTTCTGTTCATTTTCTAAACCTTTTTGCTGGGAACTGAAATTGATATTCATGTTCTAATAATTCTCAATCCAGCCAATCATAGATCAAAGCCTTTCCTCATCTCGCAGCCCCCTCACAACAGGAGAAATATGCTATAGGTAACAGATGCAGAAAACAAACTAAATTAGATCATTAAAAGAGAAACACTGAATCACAACTCAGACACACACTATCTTCATTAAATTTCTTTGCGTTTGATGTCATTTTCATGACTTCCACTCAAATGCAACACGATGCAGAGTGCAGCTCTCTCGCGTAGCTTCTCTGTGGTTGTCACTCAGCACTCCTCCGCTGCCGGAGTGTTGGCCGAGCGCCGGCTAACAGATGAAGATGAATTACCGGGTTTAATTCCTGCTGTCGCCCGGTGAGAGCCTACTGATTTTTGCATAAAATTCCTACTCTCACATCATAATAAAGTAAAGATTTGTGTCTTGTGCCTTTTGATCTGCCCGTAAAAACAGAAGAGAAAGGATTCTTCTGGTTTCTCATTATGCTCTTTTTTTTCTCACAACGCCAGGCAAATATCAAAGAAAAGTGAGAGTTTTAGCCTTTTTGCACAGGCCTCTGATCGATCAGGCTTACATGCTGAACAGTAGCTCCTGGAAATCCTTAAATGCCATGTCCAGGAGGAACGTGACAATCCAACTCATTTTGCCACCGTTTGTTTGTGAGAAAAAACTTTTCCAAGAAGAGCAAACCAAAGGTAATAAAATCCCGGGGTTGTGAGAAGTGTTTAAGTCTTTGGGTTATTTGTGTCTAAATGCATGCAAACACGCTTATTTTCTCTTAACTGATCGGACTCAAACCCTCCAGTGCTGGTTTAAAACATAAACAAGTACTTTTGTAAAATGCATTTTTCTTTTCTTTTTTTTTAAAACAAGATGTCAAACAAGTAGCAACGGCATTAATTCATTTGCATTACTTAAGTTAACCTTTTTCCCACTAGCTGTGAATACTTAAATCTACCAGAATTATTTCCAACACCTTTGATTTTTTTCTGTTTGTGTACAGCCGGTGCTGGTAAAGAAAAATCAAAAGACAACAAAGACAGAAAAACTAGATATTTTGTAAATAATTACAACTTCATATTTTTCCCTTTCTCAAACATATTTAAAACTAAATATATCTGAAAAAAGTGAGGAATATTAGCATAACACAACTCCAAATATATTACTATAACGCTGAGAAGGAAAATACTTTACGTTCAAATATGGTTCTGCCTTTAACAACCCGACTAAATAATGATTATTATACATTGAAATATGCTAATACCGGGCTTTCAGTCTCGGGTAACCTCAGTTCCTCCTGCTTCACTTTCTCACTTTGAGTTAAATGTATTTCACATTCACCTTACACACTTTATCTTTTGCTTGGGAATTTGAAATGACTATGCAACATGATTCAAGCTAAGACATACCCATTTCAGTCCATTTGGGATGAGAAAGTCCACATTTAAAAAATATTTTCCGTGTTGATATGTCAGGATAACATCACACCGAGGAGGATTCTGACAAATAAAATCAATTAAAGGGAAAAAAATCTGCAACATTTTTAAAATGTAGAAAGACAGAGAGCAGAAAGCGATTCTGGACTTTAGTGGGCCAACATCAACGCTTTGCAGGATGCTTCATGCACTCACTGTGCATCAGTTCATGTTTCCGGTTCAAGAAGAAGAAGAAAAAAAAAGATCTCTCACACACACACACACTCCTGCACACAGACAAACACTCGCACACAAAATACTGCTTTTCCAATCCAATCCTCTTCAAAACCAGAGCAGGAAGGGCATGAAGGCAATGAAGAGGAGCCAGGTGTGAGAGTGCACCCCCACTGCTCCACCGCTGCCATCCTGAACTGCTCTCGGTCCTGACAGGAAAAACAAAACAGGTAAGTTTCATGACAGCTTTTTTTCCTGTGGTACCACTTCTTTTCTGCAGATAACTGCATAGCAGGACATGTCACATGTTTGCTTTTGACAATAGGTGTTAAACAATAGGTCATGCAAGGGGTAATAATTACTATCATTTTAATATTTGCATGATTTGTCACATGAGGGTGGAATGGCATCAGGGTCGTACAAAAGCTGAGAGTGGCCATTTTTAATATTGAGATAAAAATAATAATAACCATTAAATTACATAAAATTATATTTTTTTTGTTTGTTTTCTAAACCAATCATAAAACAAAGAAATCTTTACATATGCTTCCCTCAAATTAATGTCATCGATTCTGGTCGACCTCCTGTTTTTTAGGCCCGAGCACCGAAGGCGGTGCGAAGGCCTCTTGTATTTCGTGCGTTTATTCTTATTATTATTATTATTATTA
>JBAMHV010000016.1:18594677-18630798 GCA_037177535.1 Pseudomugil gertrudae | reverse complement strand
ATATATACATACTTACATAGTAACAAACTAAAATAGATGTACTTTTTAATATATGCTTCATTTAATTGTATTTAAATTATGTATTAATTTGATTCAATTGCATACTAATGATTTTAATTTACTTTAATCTACAGTCTCACATCATCTGTAACTAACCTCCTAAGGCACATTTGACAACAATTAAAAAAAGAGGGTGTTTCAGAATATTGCATCCTGGGTGCTTTAGCATTTTGGGTCTGCAACATATAAAGAAAAATGTTGTATATGGATGTGAAAAACAATAATAAGATAATTTACAACAGGTGATTATGGTCATAACTACAGTAGTTGCTAATGTAGTCTCCACATTTAGGAATAATGTTTTGCATCAAGGTTGGACAAAAAATAGCAGTGTGTGTGTTAACTTTTCCTCACTATGGTGCGTATTATCCTTTAAAGAATCAAAGACTGGGAAACACAGCCAGCCTTGACGGGACACCTGTAAACTCTGGTCCTCCAGATGGCGTCCCATCGAGAAGCAGCACCTGGATAGGCTGTGGGAATGATGCAAACTTTACTGTAAAACAAATAAACAGCATGTAAACCCAGTCCAGATGCTTCTTTTGGCTGTGGATCATCAAACAGTGTCAGACCAATCAGGAATCAGCATCCCATTCATAAAAAAAGAAAAAAGGAATGAAGCTCATTTTGTTTTGATCAAAGTTTAAAGGGAAGATCCAGGCAGTCCTCTGTAACAAGCCAAACATTTCTGATGTAACGGCCTTGACTAGTGCTGTTTGCAAAGCTCATTTACACTCCTTTTACAGCAACATTAATGTGGACCATTTTATGAACCACTTTTTGAAATCCATCTTTTTTTTTTCAACCAGACTATGCATGGCTCAAAACAATGTCTTTCCTGCATTTCTGATGGCTAAACAACAAAACACACATGGATTACTTTAAAACTACACCTGAAACAGCACTGCCATCCACCTTCAGGTTTGCAGGTAGAACGTGAGCAAATTAGACTCAAAATGCTTCAGCGCTTATGCCTCTTTTTATACAATGAGCGAAACCAAGCTGGTGAAAGCATTGCTGGCTAAAGCTTGCACAATCTGTTGCCAAAATGGATGTCACAGTATATCACAAAGTCCCAGCCGCCTCTTATTTAGATTTTCATGGAAGATGCTGCATTTATTTTTAGCGCCGTCTCTGCACATATGGTTTGTTTTTACACTTCACTTTTCATTCATTCAAGCATTAAAACCAGCACTGATGTTGGACATTTCTGTACCTACATGTTCATTAGACAACTTATGTTTGCTGTTTAGTAAAGTACTTTTTTTTTTAATAAATAAAGCCAAGAGTTTATTTTCATTAAATAATGTATTCATCAGTTTGTACTTTATTTATCCAGTTTGGGGTTTACTGCGCCTTACGTTGAGTTGGAGTACACCTCCATCTCAGATGACAGATCACAGATGAGACTAACCATTTCCTCCCCAAAGCTCATCAACAACAGATTAAGATCTTATTGGAAAAATAACAATTTGTCATCATCACACTATTATTATTATCATTCTCTTTAATTACCACAAGCATTTAAAGCTGTAACAGGCTCAGTATCAGGTTACACGTCTTCATTTGCATCATTAATCTCATGTGGAGCTAAACTTTCAAATTTAATCTTTAGATTGCACAAAACGCTGCATCATATGTGCTCCAGGCAGGTCTTACTATCTTATACTCTGCCAAAAGGTTTTTATGATCTTGTTTTTGTGTGACACGGAGAAAGAAAGTATTATTGCATCGGTGTGATTCCTAAATTGTTCTAAATTGATGGTTTGTCTTGGTTGCTCCCATGGTGTCAACCTCTTTGGTCATGGGAGGGTGTGGATGGATCCTATTTCCTCAAAAACCTAGAATGAAATATTTTGTTGTGACAATATCTGAGTCCTCACAGACGTGGCCGGGGGTTAAAGAGGACATTCAGATCAGCTTTGTTGATGTGAATACAAGTCCCTTTGCTTGAAAAGTCCACTTCATCTGAATGCACAAACTAATTCTGATTTGAATCAATGAAAATGACTCAGACAGGTCTCGGTTTGTTTCAAGCGGACCAAATACAGGAGGTGCAAAGCTCGGTGGCTCTGGATAGGGGAAATGACTCAGGGTCAGACGGGACAGAAACATTTTTGATAAAATTCTGATCAAACCAAAGCCGCTCGGATCCAATGCTGCTCCATATTTAGCTGTTTTGTAAAAAAGTTGCATTAACCAATAGTTGAATGAGTTTTCTTCTTTGTTGTACATCTCTTCTCCTTCAGGAAATCTTGGTGCAGCTCACCTCTGACCAGGCACTTGAAATGCGTTATTTAAAAGGTGTGATTGGTTTGAGAAGCATTCTCGGTCCAGAAGAATATTGCACATCCCCGTGACCAAACTGACTTCTCAATCTGACACAACTGCTTTTCGACGTATCCCAGAAGTATTGTGTAATTGATTGGCCATTTGAAGTTGGTGTGGTCAACACATGCAAACATCGAACAGCACTGGACAGGTTTAGTTTCTGCAGGTTTGATAATGCGAGGTTGAATGTGGTGGTAAGCAAGTACGAGAATGTGTAGAACACATTCAGCATTGAAAGACATGGACAGCGTCACAAACAACCCCTTAGGAACCAAGTTTCCTGTTTACCATTAAGTAGCCGAGTAACTGTTGCACTTAAATACTCAAATAAACTTTACAGAAACAATTTTATTGTGGCAAGCACTTTTGGGATTTTAAAAGTACTTTATATTTAAAATTGTATTTGAGAAAATAAAATAGGTACTAAAGCAGAAAGTGTAAGATTATAAGTTTTGTTAAATGACTCACTGATACAGCATTTGGGGAGGGGAGAGGGCACATAGTATCCATTGCAACCAAATTTATCCATAAAAGCTTGTTTTAGACTTCCCAGCACCAACTCTCATAGATCCCCTGAAATAGTAACATTTAAACTTGGTGTAAAAAGGTGTAAAAAACGTTATCAAGCAAATTTTTAAAAAAGCTCAGAACAAGCCAGACAAGGCTGCTTTTAATGTGCTTCCTCCTCGGTTGGAAAAAAAAGGATCTTTAAACAAAAGCAACTAAACTTGAATTAAAAATGTGGCCACAGCACACAGAGTAGTGATGATAGTGTCTCGGACGATAGAGCAAGCTGGTGCGCAGACGTAATGTAGATTTTCTACGTTATATGCCTTACAATAAAACTGTAATTAAAATATATGATTCATAACATGTTTTAGCTTAGTCTAGATATTTTTCATGTATCAGACACTCTTAACGTGTTATAATTTGCTGCATGAACAGATATTTTTACTTAATTAATTTAACTTTTTTAATTAACATGAAGAGGGCACATTTTTGCAGTGTGATTGGCTGTTTATCTTTCATGGATATTTACTGATACATACAAACTGTAGTGTCTATCACTGAATCACAGAAGCTGCGGGTGAAGTTTCCAGCTTTGGCTGCTGCAGGCATGTTTGTACAACCAGCAGCAATCGCACTGCAATTTCTGTAAAATTCCACTTTCTACTGGGTGATTATTGTGTTGTGGGTTACTTTCTTGTGGTCGCACCGTGTGAGCAAAGTCACAACAGCAGGCAGGAATTGATTTCGTGGACCTGTACAAGAGACAAGTTCAAAGTTCGTTTCTGCGCCCACGACTCCGTCCAGACAGAAAACCACAACTCATAAAAGCATCTTAGTCTTTTTTCAAAGACCTAAAAGACATTACTTATAAGTCTGTCCTTTTTTCAGGGTGCATCCCGAGATGAAGTGTATTACCTGTGCAACTGACTTCCAAAGTCTCATTCTTTGTTAAATAGGACTGCTGGGTTTGTGACCTAGTCATTAGTGAGATAGTACTGTGTCCTGCACTGCCATCAAAGTGACATGGCAGGTCATCAGGGAGACTGCGCAGAGGAAGGTGGTCAGGAGAAGAAAGCGAAGAGAGGCAGCAAGTCTCAGGAGAGACTGGGCAGAAGATAATGTACCCTTTCTGTGTCCCTGAAATGCCATGTTCAAACTCAAGGGCAAAGAAGAAAACAGGGTAGAAAATGGAAAGCGACAAAGATATTTGTGTGCAGGGCAAGGTGAACAACTTGGTAGTGGAAGAAGGGAAAAAAAGACAGTAGAGCAGATGCTTGAGGGATAGAGGCATTTTAGAAAGGGGAGCAAAAGGATACGGGGAGGTTAGAATTTAAATTGATGAATTCAAGCAGGCGGGGGAAAGAAATGGAAGCGGGGAGGCAGATAGGGTCTGTTAACAGCCAGAATAACACATATAACCAAAGACAGACTGGGAGCGGAGACACTATAACCAGTTCTGTCATGAGAGAAAGGAAGTTGGAGAGAAATGTGTTGAAGAAGAGGCGGTGAAGCCGTCATTATTCAGACAAATGCTGAGCGGGGATGCTTATTCAAATGATGTTCAAAAAGACAAAGGAAATAGGCTAAAAACTCCTAAACTGCTCCTGTTGCTGATGCTGTTTGGGATGAATATATAGATACTTTCCCACTGATTATCAGCCTTTGGCATATGGAATTTCCTAATGTGCCAGCATCCTTTGATGCATCATCCTCTTTGAAGCAACCAAACATAAAAAGGGTGTATAGAAGAAGAAAAAACAGAATCATAGAAAAACAGTGGCTCAGGGTTTTATGCATCACCAACACGGCAGCTTCTCTATCGCAGATGTTTCTCAGTGAAAAGATTTGGTTATGAATGCAGATTTGACCTGTCAATAGCGTGTGTATTATAGAGAAGAAAAAAAAGAAAGACATTTTTTATCTTATAGTTCTAGTTCAGGAGAATCGCTGAAAGAAAGCATGTGAAAACGCTGAATGTGCGAGGCTGAAACAGTGTTTTTTGCTTCATACTTTCTTTTTACAATGAAAAAATTCTACAAAATAAGAGTCATACCTTGCATGTTGTACATTAAAAAACTTTTTTGCACGCTGGGGAACAAAAAAGTATCTTTTAACATCCCACATTGATATACATTTGAATGCATCTATAAATCATTGATTAATGTTCTCTTTTGTCAGCAGCTACTGAATCTTTTATTCATCTTAATTATATTTTCAAGTGGCATCATTCATCTCACTTAATCTTTCACAACTTTTTTGCAATACCTGAAGGCATCAAAATTACAAAAGACTTAATTCTAACACTGATGTTATATTTCGACCAATGAGGAGGATTTGATCACTCAATATTTATATTACAGATGATGGACACACAGATAGACAGACAGTTTCTGTCTCCTGTGTTGGTTTTGAGCATAATTTGGTCAGTTTTAAAGGATTTTGTCCTTTCACTGGTATGCAACCATTCATCCCGCAATGCATTGTTGTCTATATTAACCCGTCTAGTGACCATCGAGACAGCTGGGATTGGCTCCAGCCCCCCCGCGACCCCGCTCTGGGATTAGGCGGTAGAAAATGGATGGATGGATAGTGACCATCGAGGCTCACTACTTTTCAGGATGCATCGTGGGTAATTTTGATGGCACCACTTTTTCTCAAAGTACATTCACCCCTACAAAATGGTGTTTCCATTATATAGGGCACTATGTAGGACATAGGGTGCACATTCAGACACGGCCTGTGTCAGTTTTGCTGTTGGATGGTTGTGAACAACTAGTGGATGAACTGCGGTTACAACCATGGCAATGTACGAGACATATGGGAGTATGAAGGTGGAGAGGCATGACAACGTTTGAAACAGATGCTCCCATTTATGTTGGTAAGCAAGAACAAATTTAGTGTTTGTCATTCTTTACTCATTGGAAGTAGCAGCACATTTCCATGTGATAATTGAAGAGGGACAGATATATGCGTGAATTTGCCAGCATACAAAGGAAGCTGGCAAAGAAACTACCAGAAATTAAAGAAAAACTGTTGGAGGGGCAGCAGTGGCTCAGGTGGTGGAGCAAGTTATCCAATCTGGGTATCTGTCCTTGCCTCCCATGTCCCAGTGGTGCAAACCGGTGTACAAACAAATGTTTCAGTGTTGGTCAGAGACGCATTGGTGCACATTGGCTGCCGTGCTCCAATCGGTCTGCCCCAGGGCAGGTGGAAAGGGCAGTTCAGCAGACATCACCTCGGTGTCATGGTGACGACTGAATTAATAACACAAAATTAGATACTTTGACCAGCTTTTGCAAGCACACTATGAATCTAATCAGTTATCTAACATGAAGAAAAAAAAGCATATTTATTTTTTTATGGATAAATTCTGTCAGGATGTAAATGAAATGTCTAAAGTGTGTAAATAATAAGTGAGTTTAGTAAGAGTGCAGGAATAAACTAGAGCTTTAACTTCTTATTGTTTGTCATTTCCTTAAACCAGAAAAAAACAAACGGAAACACAAAGATCGATTGTTTTGATGCAGACACCGTGCAGGTAGAGGTTGTATTTACATAAACAAACTAAGAGGGCTGCCAAAGATGAGGCACAGTCTCCTATTTCACCATTGGGTAAGTATTAATCAGCCGTATTGATCTCTTGTAGGTCGATTCTGACAGAAGTCCGATTAGTAAGCTCCTTGTCATCAAGCACTTATACAAAGGATTAACACATTTATTTACATATTCGCTTTAGTCTCAGTTGAAATGAGGGTTTCTGTAAAAATCAAGGTTGAGATTAGGAGAACATTAGGACAGTAACGGCTTGTGGTCACACTGAGTGGGAGGGCTAACATATTTTTGAGCCAAACCGACCACATTTTAACATAAAAGTGTCCCATTACAATATACAAGATTTAGGTCACCCTATAAGATCAGTTCACCCTTTAGTTTCTCTTTGCAGATCATTGGGAAACGTTCACATGTGACATCCAGTTGTTTTTGGGGGAAACTGGCCTTAAACTGTGAAAACAGCTCTGGATTTATCAGTTCAAATGACATTAGGTGTCAGGCTTTCTCAAAGCTAGCTTCTGACTGCTCATTATGCTGCTGCAGCACTGAGCGGCCACAGACGTGCAGTCAGAAACTGTGTTGATCCACTTGGGCTGTAAATAATTAGCCCATTTTTACACAATTTAAATTTTGCTCTGTTTCACAGTTTTTAAAAAAAAAATATTGTATTATTTTTCATCTTTTCGGAAAAATCCAGGGAGGGCTAAGCCCTGTTAGCCCACTTATACCAGCTGCCCCTGCATTAGGACACCCAGTACGTGGAAGACAAAGAACATAAACAGCAGCGGTCAGCTTGCAGAAAGAAGTTATTTAAAATCAGTCGTTTTTTTGTTTTAAAATTAATGACTTCACATGTTATAAGCCCCCCTCGCTCTCTTTAATTTTCACCTCATTCATCACCACCAAGCATGTTAAAGCAGCTTATATTTATATTTTTGTGCATGTTCTTTTATTAGAAAATATAGTTCTGTGTAATATTTTATTTAAAACTTAAACACGTCTGAACATCTCACACTTTAAAGTCACTAATTTCTCTGTTTATTCTGGATACCCTTATAATTTTAACCTGGTTTCTGGTTCTGTGTGGCTGGTCTTTCTGTTTTTACATAGTGGTAGATGGATTTAATATTGTTATTTGTTAATGTTGGACATGAGCTGGCTGAAAAAATTCCAGTTGACAATGTGCCTCTGGGAAATTTGTAACAATTTTGAAATGTAATAATAAAACATTGTGTGACTTTGATGATATAGACATAAAAACTGAAGAAATAATTAAACTATTCACTTATATTTGTAATTTATCTTTTCAGTCTGGGCATTTTCCTCACAGAATGAAAATAGCCAAAGTTATTCCATTGTTCAAATCTGGTGACAAAAACTGTTTTACGAACTGCCGGCCGGTCTCTCTTCTGCCACAGTTTTCTAAAATATTAGAAAAAATATATTATATAAATATATATAAATATATTTCTTTCAAAAAAGAAAAGCACAATATCCGACATGTAATATGGATTCAGACTAAATAGAACAACATAGAACTAATGGATTTAATCGAGGAAATTTCAGTAGTAATAGAATAGAGTAAATTTGTAATTGGAATCTATTGATTCACAAAAAGCTGTTGATACTATTAATCACAACATTGGAGAACTATGGCATTAGAGGATTGACAAAAGAATGGTTATAGAGTTACTTGGATGACCGACAGCAAATTGTACAAATTGATCAACACAAACAGGGTATAAAAATATCATATGTGGGGTACCTCAAGGGTCAATATTAGGGCCACAAGTTAGTTTCTTGCTAACTAAAGTTGCTAAATGTGTAGGAATGAAGAAAAGAATAAGCCAATAACAAGCCAGTATCAACAAAATTAACATTCCACTAAAGCCCAGTTCGAGATTACACAAACATAACAGTACAGGATCAGGGAGACTGAGGCGCAGCTGTATGATGTCCTTATAAAAAAAGTCCACGCCCTTCTAAAGATTTGTCTCTATTTGATAAGAGTAATTTCTTCTTGTTCACTACAAAGAATTGTCTTTTAGACCTGGCTCGGTCATGAATTACACATTAATTAAAGAGCATTATTAATCACACATGTCCTATCTGCTGTTGGTAAATGTGCAGGCTAATTTCTGTCCACCATTGCAAGCAGCAGGGCCAGGCTGAGAAGATTCTGCTTTCTGAGGGAGGATTAAACTAGTTATTTAAGCTTTTTACAAGCTTCATATCATTTTTTTCACACAAAAACTACCCGAATGCTTGATTTCAGCTGTGCTCATCATACTCCTCTTTTGCTGCTGTTAAGATGGACATTAAAACTCTACCAATGTAAAGATAGATTAGGAGGTTAAATGGATGGTTTGGTTTAGTAATGCAGACAGAATATGTCAGACGGGTCGAGGCTACGTACAGCATGCTCTCTCATTTTCACCGAGGGGGTTCAAAAGTAAAATCTGTTGTTGTTGACGATCTAGAATATTAGTGATGGCATAACACATTTCTGCTTCTGTAGATAAATTATGTAAAATATGCGCTCTAGTGTCACACTGGTGGGCGGATGAGGAAAATGAAGAGTTGAGATATCTCCTCTACATGTCATTATTGGGTTTTTTTTCTACAGGAAGTTAAAAATGATGCAGGCCGTTAATGGCAATTGAGGATGAAGTGAGGTTGCCGTTATGACCCACAGAGGAAGTTCTCTGCTGGTTTTCTGTCATGGGAAATTCTGAGTGCTTTTCAAACTAAACAACACAGTTTGATCAACTTTTCCACGAAGCAAACAGAACTGACTGCTATGATGAGAAGGATAGGGGTAGGAGGGTTCCTTTGGAGCTAGCAATTTGTCAGAGATTTCTTTTATTTCTCTCTTTTTCTTTTTTTTTGCTCGCGGCTATAAAAATTTCAGAACATCCCTTTGGGAAAGTTTCCAAGGTAGTGAAAGAAAAATTCGACTTTAGATTCTGAATAGCTGACATCAAACTTTTTTTTCTGAAATAAAAGACATAACAAATTAACAAAGCTTAGACATATTGATTACAGATCCACGCTCCCTCTGCCAGGAGCACTGAGACACAAATATGCAGGATATTTGCTTTTAGTTTAAAAATGAAAAAGTCTGCCTCCAGCAAAGAATGTCCTTAGTATAAGTTTGTGGGAAAAGATACATCTTCTAAACATCTAAACCAAGGACAAGATTCTGTGTGGTTCTTACATGTTATTATGTAGGTTTTACATGGAACTCTGCACTGCTTTCACACCTTGTTTTTACTCAGCAATATTAACAGTGCATTAAAACAAATAGGAAAGTGTGTTTCATCTTTGTTCATCTATTTCTAATTATATTTGAACATATAAAATATAAAATACCATAGCTTTAAACTAAACTGTGTATTACTTTGTGTTTCCTATAAAATTGTGCACAAGTTACACAGATTTAACAGGCCTAAAAAAATCTTACACATGTTGCAATTATTGAACACTTTTTAATCATATAAAAATAAATAAACGTGACCACATGTGCAACACTGATTATGTTGGGTTCACATGTATATTTTCGAACAGGGAAATTTGGGCGTCACATGTGAGCAAACAGCTTTAACAAGGCAATTTGCATGGTTTTCACATCATATCACTCAAGATATTAAAATTACACTATTATTATGGCAATTGCCATGTGCATGCCTCACAAGTGCAAAATATGTTCCAGATGCATTGCAGATATTCTGCATTATACAAACATGCAGGACAAAAAAAGGTGACTAATTGTGTATTACAAAATGTTCAATATTGGCTCTTTATCTCGAACTTTTTTATTTAGGACAATTTTCAGCTAAAGAGTTTGATAAATAATACATCTTGTGTAAAAGTTTTCATTGAAAAAGTAAATATAGATTTTTATAATGTAATATTTTAATGGTAATATCGGGTGATAATATCAGTATGCCGATACTTCTGACATCTGTAAAGATAATTTCTTTAAATAGGAAATCTGCATTTGTGTCACATATGATTTAATATTTATGCAATAAATCCTTCTGTTGCACATGGTTACAAAGATTTAACATCTATTTACCATTAAAATATTTCAAAAAATGTTTTCCATGTGGAAAAGATGTGGTTTATATATTTCAAATGTTGTTTTAATGTGTGTCACATGGAGTCACGTGTGGTCAAAGTCCGGTCCTGTAGGGGCTGATGTCACAAGTATCTGGATCATTTTAATGACTGGAAAGCTATCCAAGATAAAAATGCTAGAAAAGAAAAATAGAGTTAGAATCTAACAGTTGAAAATTTCACTAGATGCAGTGAAAGAAACAGGCAACTGCTTTATGCTTGAATGACAAATTTGTCAATGTCAAGTGTTTTCATAGCTAAAAACATTCCTGTGAAAATTATCAGGCGCAAGGACCAATTTAAACAAAAAGGTGTGTGTTTGGGGCGGGGGGGCACAGCTGATGTAGAGAGAAAAACTGAAAGACCTTCAGACAGCTGGAGACTATCTACTTTAGAAGATTACAATAAATACCCCTCACCCTCCACACACACGGGTAGGGATGTAGAGGGTGCGCATGCCGAGTGCTGTAAGGGTGGGGGGCATCAAGGTGGCCCCGTTTGTTGCACGTGGTGTTTGAGGGCCCTCGAGGGTGCCGGGCTTTCTGCATCTGGGTGGCTATGGGGGTGCTGCTCTTGGCCTTCTTGCACTCCTGCCCACTGGGGATGTTGTATGGGGAGCAGGTTAAGGGGGTGGGAGGGGGATGTAGGTGGGTGAGCATTGAGGAGAAGATGTGGCTGGGTGGGCGTGCGTGTGGAGTGTGGTGGTGGGGAAGGAGGGCATGTGGATGAGGGAGGTTGTGTGTAGACAAGTGGGTGTATGTGTATATGTATAAGTGTGAGTGGAGGGCTGGTTCCCGGGTTGTGCATCTTGTGCGCCAGGGTAAATGGTAAATGGTCTTGTATAGCGCTTTTCTCAAAGCACTTTAACACTATTTGACACGTTCACCCATACGCTCACACATTCACACACCGGTGACGCAGCACCCGGAGCAACTGGGGGTTCAGTGTCATGCTCAAGAACACTTCGACATGTGGACGCCTGAGCCGCTAACTTGCAGGTTAGGAATTGACCCGCTCTACTACATGCGCCACAGCCGCCCCTTGTGGGTGTGGACAGGCCTTTGCCGGGTGGAAATCTAGAGGCTCTGGCCCTCTACAGGTGCTGGTCAACTCCTCTGTCTGTGGTGGAGTTGATTCTGGGCTCTTGGGGCCCTGGGCTGGTGCCTGGCAGGCCCGCTGGGGCCCGTTCCCCACGAGTGGAAGGGGTTCTGGCTGGGACCTTCCTCTGCCGCCTCCAGGGCGGATGCTGCGTTGGCTCCGGGGTGAGATGGCTGGGGTCCTTGTTTGGGGCGGACTGCCGTTTGCCCTGGTCTCGGGTTCATCCTGGCCTGCCTCTGACCTTTAGGTAGAGGGGTCGCCTTAGCATGATCACTTTTCTGTGAGCACTTTTCACCCTGTATGTTCTGCATGATGACAGTCATTGAATTGGTCCTTAGGTTTATGTACGAACAATCATTTATCCTCATTTTGTGTGTGTGTGTGTGCGTGCTTCCGATTTTAGTTAAAATGCATATGTTCTTTTTTAATATATGTATTTATTTATATATTTTGCTAGTTCTCTCTGGGTACTCTTGCTCCCAAGACATGCATGTTAGGTTGATATTCTAAATTGTCCTTAGTAGTGATTGTGTGTTTGCCTGTTTGTTTGTCTGCCCTGTGATGGACTGGCAACATGTCCGGGGTGTACCCTGCCTCTGGGTATTGATGGGATCGGCCTCAGCTACCCTGAATTGAATGAAGCAGTATGGAAAATGGATGGATAGATATATTTTTGGGTAAAACCTTATTCTTGCACGTCTCCCCGGTCATCGTTCCACATTTGTGTCCACATACTCCATGCAGCATGACAGAGGCTCAAGGCTTCACACAGTTTTACACAGTCCAGATTGAATAATATAAATAGTGATGGTGGAAAAGCGTTACATGTAAATTATTGATGTATTGTAGGTACTTGGATTTTTTTTTAAAACAAGGTTTAATTTCCTCACATACTGCAATAATATGCTAACTTTAACCTTATTAAATTATTCTGCTTGTTCGAAATCCCTTTTCTGGTCATTATACAATAGTTTAAACTAAGAACAGGAGTCAAGAATAACAGTGAAAAGCAACAGGTGGGAGCATTATGAGGCAGTAATGGCAGCTGACTTTAACCACCAAACATCTCTATCTGAAGCTGAGCAGGTCAATAAAAACACAAATGTCTAAAACTGCAGTGAAACGTAATTAATTCTGCTTCAGGTCTGTTAGCATTTGCTCATACACACTGTCAAAGACATCATGAATTGCTTTGCTGTTTCGGGACACTGCACATGAAGGACTTGGGAATTGAACTAGCATTCTTCTGAATGGTGGAGACCACTCTTCCACCTGAGCCACAAGAACAAGAACACAATTCAAGCCCCATTTTTTAACCTACAAAAGGTCAAAAACTGTATCGACTACAACTTTAAATGAATCTTTCCAAGCATCCGGGCTGTGCTAATATATTGCTCCTTGGCCAAAGTCAATCTGTGCATGCTCATTCAGGCTGCCTTAACGCAGCCGGTGTCAGCCGGCCACCTGAGCCGGCAAACTTTGCAGTCAGGTTGTGTGCACTGAGAGAAACCAGGAATCACTTCTGATCCACTACAAGCCCCTGAAGCCATCTATCTATCAAGGGTGAGTGGGGGGGGAAGCTAGGTCATGCCTGTGTAACGGGCCTGGTCTGAAATCATCAGTCTTTATGCGCATGCAGACACACACACACACATAGACACACGCACACGCTCGGGAAGGCTATTTATTAAATTCAGTATTTTTTAACACCCTGGAGTACCTGCACTACCGGGGCCCACACTGGATAGCTTCAGGCTGGAAAAGAGTTGCACAGCAGCTCAGAGAGACTGAAACAGAAATCGTCAAGACTGTGGCCATTTTCTGCAGTGCTGCTTTCTGAAAGTAAACTTAACAGTGTTTTTTTTTCTGCAAAACTTTGTGAAACCTTCCATATGGAGCAGGTAGAGAGGAAAATATAGACAAGCAAGGCAATGTAATTTATTTGCATTGCACGCTCATGTAGAAGATAAACTCATAGTGATTTGTTTAAAATATTTAAAACATTACAGCAAGTTGCAAAAAACCCTTAAACTTAAAATAATTAAATAGAGAAATTTAAATGTTTCAATACATTTATCATTATTTTTTCTTTCTAAACACACGTTCACCATTTCTGTTCTCCATCTGCACTGTGTGAACAGAAACCCATAGTTCCTTTCTAAAAAGATCTAAAGAGTCCTTTGTCCCGATAAGTAAATAACATTATTTATGCACATGACCAGCTACATCGACAAAGGACAATGAGTCACCACTACATTTTGGCACTTCAGTAGTTCCACCAGGTTCAAGTGAAAATCCAAAACCACCCCCAGACTCAAGCAACGCATGTCATTAATTGTTCCTGTGTTGCTTTTTCCTGGCGATTGGCAAACAGCTCAGTAAACTGATGTGACTTTGTGGTGTTATTAATCCATCGCTAACAGGTTCTGGTTAACAGCAGAGTTGTATAATATATGAAATGGCTCTAAAAATCATTTTGTTTTGGTCACACAGGTGTGACAAACAAGCACTGATAAATACCAACTTTATTTATAAAAACACTTCCTGACAGCAAGTGCTGAACAGAAGCTAAATAAAACATTAAAATAATAGAGACAAATGATAATGCAGATGTGGCATGGACATTTGCAATCTATGCAACAGCTGGGCTCTTAGATCTTAGGTTTTTTTTATTTAGTAATCAAAACAATGAAAAAAAACATCAACTTCATTATATTGGATTATTTTACTAAACGTAAGTCTGCATATGTTTGGCACACTGGTGTTGCTTCATCATGACCAACAGCAACAAACTCTGCTTGTGTTTCTTTATGGCTCAGAACTCCACTTCTTGCTGACCTAAAAGTCTAAGTAGAGAAAGCAGGAGCCACCCATGGACACAAAAACCACACAAAAAAAAATCAATCAACAAATCTTACTGTGTTTCTATGGAAAATTGTGAAGCAGCAGGAAAAGCCTCAAAGAGCCAACAACCATACCAACACTTAAACCTCCCTGTCTGTCCATATGCTCATGTGGAACCTGCGGTGCATGGATGAAACTAGCAAAGAGCAACGAACCATACCGGACACAAGCAAGGCTCCCGGATTTTTCATACACCTGGATAGAAGTTGTGACACAGAAGGAAAACCAGCATGACAAAAAATGACTGTGCCACGTAAACAAGCACATTATCCTGTGTTTTTCACTTGCATAAAAGGTTTAAACATAACTATGCAACATTTGCTGAGCAGTGGAAACAATGGCTTCTGTGGCTACAAATCCTAATTACTGGATTCTCGTGCAGCTGCATGCTGGGAAAGGTTCTGGATCACAACGTACAGCATAAACTACCAATGCAATGAATGAATTCACCATCACAACACACAAACTTTTCCCCCTTTTTTCATTTCACAGTGTGTGAAAGTTGGCTTGAAAGAATAAGAACAAAAAAAAACAGCCATTCTGATGCACTCCCTCTTTTCTCTCCAAAACAGAGTTTATTTTCTTCCTCCACTGCTCGTTTCTTTCCCAGCTTTGGGATGATGTCTCCACATGTTCTCTGTTGCAGTTGATATAATTTAGATTTTCTTCTTTTTGTTTTTACATAACTTTTCCTTACACTTAAAATTTTCCAGATGCTAGTGCATTATGTCAGATGTTTCAACCTGATGCACAAGCAAATTTTCATTTCCATTCCAGACAAATGAAACTCCTGTCAGACTGTTCAGTGCCTTCATCTGGGTTCACGATGATCTTTAAAGGAGTAAAAAGCTGAAATATTTCACCGCAAGTTTACAGTTATGCACTGACTGTAAACCAAAACTGTGTCATAGGCCACACCTCTTAGTACTTTGTCTTCCAATTACCTCATCTGCCAACGAATGTGCAAAGTGCAAACACAACTATAACTATGTCACTTTTGTGGAACATATTGAAGTAACTTTATAACATTGAAGTTGTTGCTGACAGGAGAGCTATCTCCAAGACAAACTGCAGCCCCTTTAGCTCTCGCACCATCTCCACTTTGGATTTTCATGGATGCTACAATCTTCATAAACATTTTATCCAAACTCTGATCACACAAGAGCCCAAATGACTGTCACCAGGGATGAGGGAGCCTTGTCTTTACATCAGAGGGCAGAAGATGTAATCATGATCTGAAAACATTAAGAAAAAACCTACATACTCCTCGCAGCAACATCATGTGACCCTTCTAATGGAGGCTACAGGATATAGTCTACAGGACTACAGGCTACAGGATAAGTCAGGCATAAAAGCTAATCGATATTATTTTCTATAAGTCTCACAATAAAAGAAGCTTTTAATAAAGGTTAAAAGTAGAACGGTGAGTAGATTTATCTTCAAAAATGGCTTTTAAACATTTTGCTATAAACCTGGATTTTAGTTCAGTTTGCCAGTAACCTCAGCTGTACAGGGATATTCTCACGATGAGCAGGTTGTAACACAGGAACCTGACCAGCCAGTGTTATTTGCTACTAGCTTCAACCCAACTCACCTGAAAAACTGTGAAGGAAGCCTCAAACAAAAAAAAATTAATCCTTGTCATTTAAACTTTGCACTTAACAGATACTAAACTTTGGCTGTACGGTAGTGCAGTTGGTTAGCACTGTGGCCTCACAGCAAGAAGGTTGCTGTGAGGCCGAGAGGTCCAACCAGTAACCTTCCTGTGTGGAGTCTGCATATTCTCCTCGTGTTAGCGTGGCTTCTCTCCGGGTACTCCGGCTTCCTCCCATAGTCCAAACACATGCACCTTGGGGATAGGCCGATTGGAGACTCTAAATTTCCCATAGGAGTGAGTGTGCATGGTTATTTGTCTATGTTCAGGCAATAAGCAAGAATAGATGGATGAATAGATGGAAGATACTAAACTTGTGTGATCTGACATCCTCCAATTCACTAAGACTGTAACCCAAACACAGAGCCAACCGGACTCAAACCAACGGCTACTGTAGTTTAGAACAATATAAATTATTTATTTTTCTACATAATTTTTTTTTTTTACAATTTTACATCTAACTTTGATTTATTTATTTATCTATTTATTTGTTTTGTCTGTTTGATTAAAACACAAAAGCTATTTGGTCATTTTGTGTCCAGTAATTTTATCAATCTTTTTTAAAAACTTTTGTTATGGATTGATTATTCTGTTTAACCTCTCTAAATGGGATCAGTTAGAATCATGTTTTACACAGCCTCTTTTAAATGAACCTTTGACATGGCACCTTTCCTTACACTTATATACAGTATTTATTCATGTAGTTCTGTATATATGTAGCCTGCAGACATTTGTAATAATTGAAAACAGCTGCATCTGTTTTGCAACAATGAGCTGCACAGAACATCTCCAATATTCAACAAAATTCTACGTTTTATTACTGAATGTTGCACAAGCAGTTAAAGCCTGGAGAAAGTTCAATATAGCTTTAGTACCAAAGATTCAGTTTTTGACTACTTAGTTTATCCGATCAAAGGTTTTTAAAAAAAAAAGCTAGAAGTCCCTCATTTTATAGCTATGTCAACTTTCAATTACCAAATACCGAAACAGCAAAGGTAAAGGTTTGGGCCAACATTGTCCCTTTGCTTGTGCTGTAAACATACATGTGAGGGTAGGTTTGTTTGTCTGGATAAATGAGTTGATTAAAACTTTAAGAGTCTGGAACTTCAATCAGAGCAAATTGATTGAAAAAAATTTAAATGATCAGCTGTTTTGGCCTTTTATCCTACAAATATCCTCTTAAAATGTACAGTTTCTCCTGAAAAATTGAATGTGTAGCGTTAAAATGGTTGTGATAACGGCTAAACTAATACAATGAGCATCTGCATCACTGCGTTTAAGGTGCATGTCAAACCAGGACTGTTGGGACACCATGTAGCCAAATCATTCATTTGTAGATTTTCAGAAAGAAGGATTTCCTTAGGTGTTACCTCAGATGAGGTACCCTGGATAAGGCAGAACCACCTTCTGGGGTAGGCCTCCCCAGAGGACAAAACATGGTAACTTCACCTTGCTCTCCAACACCTCCAGGTCAGCCTGCTACAGGCAGCCAGCCTTTCTCTGTTCTATTTTGCAGCAGCAATTCAGAATCTGCAGAGGACTCATTTTCAAAGAATTTTTCTTCCAAGAGAGCAATATGGTTAGCTTTCCTGCTAACCTCCTTTGACCATGAAGAAGGACCTAGTCTCCTTCTGAAGAGGCACAGCTGAGCACAGGAGACCCAATTATACATAACAAGACCTTAGATTGACAAAGGAAGCCTTTTCAACCCACTCCTTCTCAAAGGCTAGTTGATTCCCAAGGACTGGTAACAAATACATGGACTTTAACTGTTAATCAGCATTAGCTAAACAAAGCAGGGCCAGCCTATTGTTAATAATCACTAGTTAATGATTTTCATAGAATTTCCCCTGAGTTTTTATTCTACATGATAAAATATTAGTATGTCATGATATGTTTAGAGATTTGTTTGTTTAAAGATGCTGTTTGTGGTTCTTGTGTATGTTTGTTGTGAAAACAGCTGATTGTGAACATCAGTGAACATTCATACCCTTTATTATCCTATTTGGGTCATGTCATGTACATCCAAGATTCACACATACAGACGGACGCTACAAACTGTCAGTGCTTAGTTATTACCCTCCAAGGGTTCCTTCCTGTCTTTGCTGTGCAATTAATGTTATGTATACATAATTTGTACTGAATATTAATAACTGTGACTGTACGTGGACACTTACTGATGGGCAGAATTGCTCTTAGCAGAATGAGCACCACATACTGTTCATTTTAACCTTTATTGTCAATCTGCAATGTGCTGTGGAGCAAATAAGCTTTTACACATTCTGTCATCATATATTGTTGTTTATCTAAAGCGCCCTGGTTGCCTGAAGACAAACACAGACAGGAGTCTGACTGTGAATTGTGGCTGATGTTGCTGAGCCACAGGTGATTCATTTATGGAAAAAAATAGTAAATAAAACCTTTAAAGTAAATCAGCCAACCATTACAATGCACCCGAATATAAGACAATTGGCTCTAATTTCTAGGAGACCACATTGGCACAGGAGTGTTTGCACAAGCATGGGGTGTTTCACAAATGGAAGCAACAGCTGTCCTTTATCCATGCTTATCTCCTTACAGACAGGTCAGTCACACTTGTGCCATGCTTGTGCCATGTTAAGATTTCAATTCCCAAATCCCAGCTTGAACAATAGACAGAGGGAAGCTTGGGCCCTTGCAGGAATATGAATGCACGCGTTTGGCCTGATTAAGGAAAGCGGTGCTACACAGGCGTACATAAACACATTGTTTCATTCAGTCTCCAGGAAGCAATAAAGCAATAATGCCATTGAGAATATACAAAACAGAAAGACCCTGTTTTGGACGTACTTGGCAAAGCATGCCAGTCTAATACATAATGATTCTAGTTGTGTTAATCTTCTCTGCATTAATCCTGTCATTCAAAGGGCCTCCACAACATTTACATCCATTTAATCATCCTAATTAATTAGTCCAATTACAACCGGGTAAGTTTATTTTCCTCAGCGATCCCATTGTAAATGACGATGCAGAACCAGGTAATGATGGGAAATAAGTGGAGCAAGCAGAGGTCAAACAAAGTCACTGATGGGTGAGATAAACAGAGGGAGCGCTGTAAAGAGAGCGGGAAGCATAGCAAACGTCTGATGCATTGGACCAGTCAGAAAACTGCTCGGCATCTTTCCAGATAAACATACCTAAATTAGAGATGAGTTTCCAGCTGACGGAAGGTTCTGGTTTGCCATTGGCCTGGCACATCAGGGTGATGTTGGAGCCTTCGTTTACCACAATATCCCTGGACAGGTTGATAATTTTTGGTGGCACTGAATGAAAAACAAGAAAACAATGACATGAGAAGAAAGTTAGAACCTACTTAACCATCAAGCTGATGCGTTTAGCAAAAAATTTTTGTTTTTTTATTTTACAATTACAAAATGAGGAAGAAAACAATTATTACAGAAACTAAAACAGAACTTTCTTTTAAAAAAGACATCTCAGTCTGTGCTGCATCTTTTTTGCTATTCTCTATATTATTTACCTTTTGGGAACTCTTTTAGGTGTAAACAATGACTTCATCTCAAGTGTGGTGTGTTAAAAAAAAGGAAATGCTGTCTGTAGCAGCTAAGAGATCCAGGGAATGCTGTACAAAGTTCCTGTGGGAAAGGTTTCCGTACATCGCCAGCTTTAGGATTCTGCAGCACATATGTCTTACATTTTTTACACTGTGAATAGACACGGTCTGATACGGTTTCTGCTATTAAAATTTAAAAAGTGGAGGCATTCAATGATTCTACATATTACTATTTGATGAAGTAAAAAGGTAAGAAAGCTTCAGAGCTTATAAAAATATGATACAGTAATTTATCATACATATCATTAAATCTTATGGAAGTGGGTCTAAACTTTTACTGGTACTGTATATAATATTAAATGTTTAACGTCTGCACACTGGGTCCCCTTTGGTTCAAATAATGTTGGACACATGAACCAGACTGAGTTATAATACTTAAAAAGTGTTGGTCCAAATATGTACAAGTTTGTGCAGTTAAAAAGTTTTGTGTTTCATGGTTATTTCATGATCTTCTGGACCAGGTTGCACAGCCGGAGTTTCAATTTACAGGAGTTGCAAAAAGAAAGACAGTTTAAAAAAAGACACAAAGATGCAGCCTGTTGGAGGAATACAAACTAAGATAATTATGTTTTCCAGAGATTATTAGGAAAATCCTAATACCACCAAATGCCATTTAAATAAACATTTTTAAACAAATATTAAAGTATGTTTCATTTTAAAAAATACAAATGTTCACACAAAACTTCATGCTCCAGCTTTAAAGCAAGCAGTATGGTGCTGTGTAGTTTAGAATAAAAATGCTTTGTCATGCTTTATATAAAGATCCTCTTGATAATTTGGCTTAGTATTATATATTTGTTTATTTTGAATAAATGTTTGCTTTGCCGAGTTTACATAGCACTGCTGGAGTCGAGACAGAAAAAAGGCTGAAAGGGAAAAGTAAGTACCGGTAAAGGGAAAGCAGACGGAAAACAAATAATGTTCAAGTTCTGTGTATGCGTAAGACGGCAGAGACAGCATGAAAAGATGTGTCTCTTTAAAAGATCACCTGTTTTCAGCTTCACTGGAAATTTTAACCCTGGGAGAGAATGTCAGTTCTGAAGATTTACTATTCTGCAACTTTTAGATACATTCCTTCTCCAACACACTCCAATTCGTGATTCTGTGGGTTACGAATGTCCTAAAACACCCTCTACAAGGTAAAACCCAATTTTACATGACGTAGAGGCAAACTTGGTACTCTTCTGAGACCGTTTGACAAAAGAAGGGAATAAAATCTAAAAATGGCAGCTTCTCACCATGCAGAAATAGAAACAGTTTCCCCACCACACATTTGTATGGATGGGAACTTATGTGATTAACTAACTTTACAGTTATACAGAGCTTTTGAGAAAATACGGCTGTAATGGATGTGTGCTTTTGGACTTGGTCCTCATCTGGCGACAGACAGCATCTGAAATTGTAGCAGCTGGCACAACCTACCAGGCCAGAGCCTGCTGGGGCTGTTGCCACAAGCCAGTGCAACAGCGCTAGATACACTTTCATAGTCATTCGCAGAAGCTTGCTGTTTGTAAAATGACTCGATGCGGATACGAACACACAACTGCAACTCAGCACTTCCGAAAAACTCATCCATTACTCCTAGTGTGCACACAGCAGTATACACACATGGTTTTTATTTAAAAAAAGGTTCAAATAAGATGGCATATAGCGCATCTGATTGAGCATTTGCCTCATGTAGAGGTAATTGCTCCCAGACAGGGTCAGCCCACATTCAAATTAAGGCCTGGGGGCTTTTTCAGACCTCTTTCCAGTAGCCAATGGTCAATAAAAGCCCAAAAACTCCCTAAAAACAAGAACATTCTGAAGAAAGTGTGAAGATGTCTGCATGTTAGGGTAACTTTTTATATGTTTAAGTAAGTGCACACAGTTTAGCCCCCTAGCTTTCGCCCCCCCTAGCTGCTTGTCGGCAAAAATCCGACAAGCAGCAGAATTTAGATGTATTTTCTGCCTTCCAAGAAGTTGAGGAGCTTACAGACTTATGCACAGGAGAGAAAAACAGCTAACCTTGATGCAGAGGTTATAGGTTTATTTATCCCTGAGGCCATGAGAGGATGGAGTATACATGTCCATGAACAAACTGACTTTACAATCTGGGACTGTACTTAACAGTGAACTAATGATGATGTTCACATTAGTGGATGTTCAGTGGAAGCTTAATATATAGAATGAGTAAAATGAGCTGAGTATTTTAGATAGATTCACAAGGAGAAAATGGGCTGAGATGGGAGTTGAAGGGAAAAATGTCATAATTGTGTTCACACTCTTATATTTACCACTTTGTTCCTGCGTGGTAGTTTTTTTTGAATACCTCCTTACATCTACAATTACCTTCCCACGCACAGAACCACCAGTGGTGTGTTAGCTTATGTTGACTTCAGAGCGCCTTTCATTAAATTCTGATCACACGCTCTTTAAGCTTCAAACTTTCCGGTTTCTTCACAGAAATAATCTCTAAATAGCTTGGGATGCCTTCCAACACTGCTTCGCTCATTAAACACTATTCAGGATTACAGAACTCTCTGTCAATTGATGACAAAAGGAAAAATGCTAAAGCATTGAACTGTTTTGTTCCGGCAATGTTGGCTTTATAAAAAAAACTTATTGATTAGTGTGAAACCAGACAATTATACGGCCACCAGTCTTTTTCTCACAGAAAGCTGCTTAATCAAGCGGTCTGTAAATGAGATGTTGGACAAGGATCCTTCAAGACAACCATCCAAAAACTATCCAGTTCGTTAATCTCAAAGCAGGAGCAAAAGAAGTCTCTGAGTAACTAGGGTCTATGATGTGGATCACCGAGAGATAGCAGCTCGTATCATTAGCTGGTTTTTATTCTTCTTATATAAAGCTCATTATAACCAAGCTCCACTGTATCCATTTTACTGTAAATCTTTTTTTTCTTAAATTTTAGATGTTTTCTGGTACTCTGTAAACTAATGTGGATCGATTCATTAAAGATCTCATCAATTCTTCCCTACCCAACAGAGCTTTTTGCTGTCAGACTGCAGGTTTGCTCAAAAGCCTCGTTCCCTCCAAGGTCCAGTGTGGTCAAGACGGTGTGGTTAGGGTGTGGGATGAGGCGGTTAGGTGTAATGTTGCGTTCCTACAGTTCATCATGACACCATTGCAGTGCAACACCAAGAAACGAAGGAGAAGAATGGCTGTTCAAAAGTCTGTGGTCTTTCTACCTGCCATGTAGGTATTTATTACCAGCAGCGCTTCATTTTTACTGATTTAAATGGAGCTCAGTGTATGCAGCTCCAACCTTTTGGGTCATATTGATTACATTGGATGGATCCAAAACTAGACAGACGCTTCAGATATAAGAATACCTTCATAAGTTTGGCTGTTGAAGTGCAAAAAAATACACCCAGCCACCTTGGGGACCTTTTTCCATCCATTTTGTTATGCTGTCATAAGCTTAGAGTGTTGAGGGATATCCCATGATGCACTGAGTACCTCCCTGCAGACTTCTGTTGTTGATCTTTATTCCCCTGATGTGTATATATGACATTATTGCCATGTCAGATGTCAAATGATCTGGTCTGGAACTTAGTCTTAAGATGTTTGCATTCATTTTCTAATATGAACAAAATAATTAATCTCAAACGGATACAGATGGATTTAGAGTCCTCTCTGTGGGTTTTCAATCTTTACAGATCTGAAGACACCCTGATACACCCCAAGATCTCAGACTTATTAAATGAAAAATCCATTCACAGAAATATAAATGTGATATATGTAGATTTAATGGTAATTAAGCATCTTAGGGTGTATAGTTATTTCAGATGAATAACATCTCAACATGAACCCTAATTAGTCTCGTGAACACTTTTCTGGGTCAAAATTGCTGTTCATGCTGTTGTTGTGCAAGCCACCAGCATCCATCAATGTCACAGTGCAGTCGATACACTTTTCTTTGTTTCAGTCAATCTGATCTTCACAGCTGACTCCAATCACAGTTGCAGTGTGAAAACTGGGTTCCCCAGCAGTGGTATTACACGGTAAGAGGGGTTAAAAATGCATTGTCCAAGTGCTGCTCCAGTCTTCAGTCAGGAAAGCTCTAAAGATAATAAAACACTCCACAATTTTCAGATTTCTTGTGTATATGTTAATGATGTTTACATGCCAAGAGATATTTTGCATAGATCTGTCAGTTACCAACTGAGAAAACCTCCTTTGCAAACTTTGGATGCTGATATATTTTAGATGTGACCTCATCTTCATTTGGAGGTGAAACTAAATTACACCACGCCTCATTTTTACAGTAGAAAACCAATCTAGTAGAAATGTTAGTTAGCAGCTTCCATCACCACGTGAAAAGCAGCTCAAGGAATGATTTCACCACCGAAATGGCCATTTTTCATTAAGCCTGGCACACTAAATCCAGGATGCCTTCCCTCCTGAGAACCCTTTCATGAATGACCAAACATCTCATTATCTGCACGTCAGTTCCACCAAGTTCAAATCATCGAAACTTTTACAAAACAAATGTTTTTTTCATGAGCAGCTGTTCACCTCGCCAACTTTTTAAAAATGATTTTCTACAGTCATTCAGCAGATGCTTTACTCCTAAGCGACTTACATCTGAGCGCAAGAACAACACGAGCTTGTAGCAACAAAAGAGGAGGTCAGTGTTTGATTTGTTTTGAGATCATGGCAGGGAAAAAACAACTTTTTCTATTTCATTTAGTATCTTCATACTACAATGTCATATCTAAAAATGTAAAATAAAAAAATGCAGGTGTTTTGTGGGGATTTAAAGACCTCAGTTGTGTATCTTACCCACTTAAACTCATTTGTGTAATAGATTAATTCAGTATCATGGACTACAAGCCGAGTTATCTCAGGTTGAAATTTAACAGTTATAAAAAAACTTCAATATAAAAGTGGATGAAACTCTTGTGATGTCAGATATCTTGCAGCTTCTTTGTGGTATCCGTTGCATCTGAGCCCCATTTCTGGCACACTTAGTAGTTGTCAATTAAGCTAAATGAGCTTTACAAAAACCATGTTATGCCTATGGTATTTATAAGTCAGCATTCATTTGAAAAGAAACACTAAACTAAGAAACACAGCAAGCAAACAGAACTACATAGACATGGATCATCCTGGAATGTGAAACTTTAATCTCATTATTATGCTTATGCACAAATTGTGCATTGAATACAAATATCTAAAGACTGCATGCAGATGTGTAAAACATGAAGTCATCTTCAGGCCAACAAGATACAGTACTCACTTTTTAACCTTGCATGTATGCATTCAGCTGGCTCTGACGTGAGTGCAGTTATTCAAATAGCTGCTTATGTATTATCCATGTTAATGGAGGATTCAGGAACTAAGACCGGAAAGAGCGGCTACATTCGTAGGATGTAAATAAGACGATACGGACAGCAGCAACAAAGGTTTGATTCATTTTGAGATCATGGCAGAAAGAATTGTAAATACATTTTGGATAATATAACCAGGACACATGTTTTAAAGTGTTTCTCAAGTTTATTTTATCCTCTGATCTTTTTCTGCTTTTCCAACAGGATAGAGCACGAGATTCTGATCGATGTGGCATCTGAAGTGAAGTGAGCTCTGCTTCGGTCTGCGTGGTGAAAAAGGAACTGAACCAAAAGACAAAACTCTTGATGTACCATTTGATCTATGCTCCTACCCTGACCTACAGCACGAGCAGTAGGTAGTGATCAAAAGAATAAGACTGCAAACAGAAGCGTCTGAAATGGGTTTTCTCCGCAAAGGTGGCCAAACTTGTGCTTAGAGTCAGGGTGAGAAGCTCGGCCACACCAAAGAGACTCAGAGTAGAGTCACCGCTGCATTATGCCGAGAGGAGGCAGATGAAATGGCTCAGGCATCTGGTCAGGATGCCTCCCGGAAACCTCACCGCTGAGGTAGTCCGGGCAGACCCAGGACACGATGAAGGGATTGCATCTCTCAGCTGGATTGGTAACACATCATGATCCCCCCAGATGAGTGAATGTTGCTAAGGAGAGAGATATCTGCCTTGCTTAGGCAGCTGCCTTTGCTATCTGACTGTTAGAAAATGGATGAGCGGTCGTTCCCCTCGGGGTTCCTTGTGAACGTGTAGAGTTATGGTGCATTTGATTCGACTCAGAGTTTGGGAGTTAAGTTGATAGTTACTCGTCCAACTTTTTGAGTCTGACCTCAGGGGATGTGCATTTCCAACTGACTTCTAAGTACAAACTAAATGTCAAACCGTACATTTCCAAGGATGTAGACAAACAACACTTCAGTCAAGTACAAACTGCCAAAATAATCAGATGTATACGCATGGTCATCCAGAGTGTGTGTACAATGAGGTGACCACCCAAATGCAAACGATAAAATAAACTTTTCTTTTTTTTTTCTATATTTGTGACTTGTGAAGTTGTCACAACATGGGAACACATCACAGGAGGAAATGGAATTGATGGCTGTGTCACTGCCAGAAACTGACTTCTCCAAACAAAATATATTTATTTTCTCCCGACAGATCTGTCCAACAAAGCATCAAGTCATTTCCATTTCAAAGCCAAAAATTGTTAAAAAAAGAGACATATTTTTACCTTTTCTTTAAACATTTGAAAGCATCTGTGTAAGCGTAGCGTGCCGCTTGCGCTTTGAGTTGTTTAGTCACATCAGACATGTTTGTAAGACAAAATATCTATGAATAACTTATTGGATGTCAGCTTAATCCCTATTTACCCTTCTAGAGTGACAAAAGCATGAAGTAAATGCGTCAGTGTGGCATGTATTTAACGTTGGATCAGGAGGCCATTGATTCCAAATTTTCTGAAATACATAACAAACAGAAGCTGTCAGGTTATTAAACATCTAACTGCTTTTACAGATTCAGTTTTTCTTATCCTCAGAAGTGACAGATCAGGTATTCGATTAAAAAACTCAGTTAAACAAGAAAATAAATGTTCTATAGATGAAATAAAGCAAAGGCTGTAACACATTCTTGCACATATGTTAAAACGGGCCTGATCCAGTCAGCTCACCAGCCTTTGGAAGAAAATATGACAGGCAAGAAAATTTGTGTCAGGGTTTGTGTTTGGCTTGTTTGGGTTTCCTGTTTTATTTTGGTATCTTTTCCTGTTTTGGTTTCATGCTTTTCTGTCTAGCTTTCTTAGTTCCCTTTTATTGGTTTCCACTGGTTTCGTTTTGGTTGTTCATCCGACCTGTGTCTTGTTTGTTTTACTGTGTATTCATACTCCCTGGTTTCTGTAGTCAGCACGGATCATTAGTCTTCAATAGTCTTTGTTTAGTTATCCTTAGTTTCCCAGTGTTAGCTCTGTTCAGTTGGTGTTATTATAATAAATCCTAAATATCCTGCATCCCATCTGCCTCCTGCCTGTCTTCAGTTCCAACCATTTTTGCACCACCCATTGTGACAATTCATTGACAATGCATGAACTTAAAAATCTGTCTGCAAAAATAAATAAATTCAAAATACATGGAATTTACTGAAATAATACTTTATTGTATATAACAGTCAACTAGAAAAGCTCCCTGACAGCGCAAACCTCCGCCGAGCTTATTAGCACCCAAATGATGTTGTATTAGAGTCCTAAACACACTGATAATGAATCCATCTTAATTTGTTCTCTTGCATTGATAAAAAATTCCAGAGATCACCGATTTTTTCCCGTTCTGATGGTAGCATCTAGAATTTTGCAGGTCTATCTTTGATATCTTGTAAAATCTGTTGGGGACCTCACCTGGATATTCTGGCCAAACACCCTGATCCTTCAGTGTAGAGATGTATGCATATATCCGTTACAGAATAGATTTTAAAACCTTGCTGATTGTTTATAAATCCCAAAACAGTTTAGGTCCAGAATACATCTGTGATATGTTCAGAGGATATAAACCAAGCAGAGCTCTGAGATCCAAAGATACAGGTCAGCTGGTCCAGACCAGAGTCCAGACTAAACATGGAGAAGCAGCATTTAGCTGTTATGCTGCAAACATGTGGAACAAACTGCTGGTGGAGATTAAACTTTCACCAACTGTAGAAACATTCAAATCCAAGTTGAAAACATTTCTTTTTTCATGCGCCAATGACATCTGCACTGTATTTTTATCTAATCTGCTTTTATTTAATTTATGATTTTATTGTGATTTCTGCTGTTTTTATACTTTTCTGTTTCAATGTAAAGCACTTTGAGTTGTCTTGTACATGAAAGGTGCTATACAAATAAACTTGCCTTGCCTATATGCTAAAAATGGCCTGACCTCACGCTGATCAAGAATGCTTTAAAAAATTCCCAGATCCAGATGGTGATCCAGATTTTCTTTGTTACAGTTTAATGTAATTGTCACAACATTTAAAACACCGCTGCTCCGTGCTGGACATCAACTTGCAGAAAAATCTACAATTTACTATAGAATACACTAAAAATGTTTTTTTCATGTACAAGATAAATAAAAACATTTAAATCTGCCTCATCAATGCATTTCTGTAGTTTATTAAAAAAAAAAGTTGTGCATTTGAAGAGCAATATATATTTAATATAATATAACAAAATATAATATAAAAAATATAATAATATAATATAATATAATATAATATAATATAATATAATATAATATAGTGGACTAGATCATTGACCTGCTACCCTGAATTGAATAAAGCAGTATGGAAAATGGATGGATGGAATATATACATTCATAAACAATAATATAGAAAATAATTTAGGAGGAAAATAACAGATTTTAGCTGTGAAGAAGTCATTTTGGCCCACCATTCAGTTGGTCAGAAAACATTTGGTCCCTGACCAAATCTAGTTGCCATCCCCTCTCGTAAAAGTAGTTGCTGCTATCAAGAAACAAAATCTTAAAGAAAAAGCCTTTCTAAAGTTGAATATGTAGTTTTTTTCGCACATGACCCAGCATTATCCTCAACAATTTTTCTGAATTGAGAAAAAGCCCTTAGTCACTTATCAGGTAAGAAGTGTTAAATTCAGAAAAGGAGATTTCCGTCCATTATGGGTGTTTTTGAGATTCCTTGTTTCTGTTAACTGTTTCTATTTCAGATATTTCTAATGGGCCCCAAATATAACATAAAAAATGTGTTTGACTTCATGCCAATCAGGGCTGCAGAAAATAAACTGTTGCATAAACTGAAGCAACTCCAAAGTGGCACCCGATTCACTGCTTTTGCAAAAAGGTGATGTTTCCTGGTATGTCCCAGTTATTTTACTGCAATTTACAAAGTGTCAAATTTGTGCCTTGTACTTCATTTGTTGGTTGTGGATTCCTGACTTCCTGCCAGACAATAAAATCAGTGCAGATATAAATTTGCAACCAGGAAAGCCCCCCCCCCCCTCTTTTCACAACACAACACCAACTAAACTCAAATACAGGGGAATTCCCTTCTTTCCCCACCCATCACCCTTCGACCTTTTCAAGCTATATAAGGACACAGACACAACCTTCCCTCTTTTCCAGTCTGCTAGTGAAAAAAATAGCAGACAGACAAAAGAAAATACCGGCCAACATCTTTCCTCCTTCCTCTTTGTCCCCCTTCACCTCTGAAATAAGTAAAGGTTGTCAAAAATGACAGGACCTCTTCTGATACCCTGGACTTAAGAAAATAGTGCAAAAAGCAGAGCGAGATGACCTTTGACTCAAACAAGTGTCCCCTGCCTCCACTCTACACGGCAAACACTTCCTATACTCATTAAGACGGGGAAAGAAAACACCACCTGCTAACCATGCACTGTCACCTTTCATGGCGGATGTGTTTGCATGTGTCTCTGCTGTGCTTCTACTTAAATTTGATCCCACTAAAATATGTAATACCCTATTAAAATCACCACCATCCAGACGCTTTTCACTCCACTTTCAAAACAGCCAGAAACATACAAAGTACATGTTTTGATGGTGGCAGCTGGATCACGGCGTTTTCTGAATTAAAAAAAAAATTGTATTGATGTGACAAATCGGAGCAGTTATGAACATGAACAACAAGAGGCCATTAAATCCATCAGCAGAGTCTTCAGGCTGTTTCAGTAGCATCAGAGATGTTGGACAACATGCATTTATCTCACTAGCAGCATGCATTGTGGAGAAAAGGTGTGAGGTCTTTTTTTTCCCCTGTGAAACCTCTTAGCGTCCCATAATCAGGAGTGATAATGTGTCTCATTCTATGCTAATGTGTGTGTTTTACAGCAATCAGGCGACAGGTGATGATAGCACACGCTTAGAGATGTTCTGCTGTGTGCGTGTGCCGCTAGTGTGTGTGCTCGCGTGCAAGTGTGGATGTAAGGCACCATTAGTGACTTCCCAGGTCCTCTTCAGGAATACAATGGGCGGCGAAATTGCTTTAATGGAAAAAGGCTAATGTGAGACGCACACACACACACATGCATGAACACACGCTTAAACACACCGCCTTAGTAAATCACTCAAGCCAGTGAGAGGTAGAAAAAGGGAGGATATTATCACTTACACTTGAAAAAATAGAGATGGAGGAGATAAAATAGACAGTGAGGAGAGAGTTGGTGCAGCTCTCCTTCCACTTTATGCTTCCACCCACTAAAGTCAGTAGTTTTCCAAAACAGGGGCATAGATTCACTAGCTAAGATGTTTTTCTGACCTGTCTGATTTCTTCAAACATGCAAGTCTGATGTGTAAAAAAAGAGAACAGAGGAGAAATAACTGTTTAAACCCATTAATGAAACTGTAAAATCTCCTAAAAACAAAGTGTGTAGGTTTTCTAAGATCACTTTTAACCTTATATTCATGTACTCAGCCTGCTTTGTTGCTTTGTTTTTGGTGTAGTTGTGCTCATCCTTTTTTGGCTGTGTACTACGCCTGCTATACTGGACATCTTCACAAAGCAGCACACCAGTAAAATCCAACCATGAGGAACTTGCAAACCATTCTAATGACATGCACAGCCAAATATGACAGATCCACCGGGCCTCCTTCCATTTGTGCACAAGCATGCAAAAACTTGTTTTTAGCAGTTTTTGAAGAAGTACTATGCAGGAATTAAGAATTTTACTCAAAATACCAGAAATATTTTGGTCGGTGAGAGTGAGAAAAGAATTCCCCTGTATTGGAGTTTAGTTTGAGGAGATTATGAATTTATCATATTTGCTTGAGAATATGTTGTCCTGGGCTGTCATTGGGTGTCATGGTGTTCTGGCTTGTGTGCAATGCGTGTGCTAGGTAGGGACAGAGGACTGATAAGCCCTAATGTTATTATATAAGACGAGTATGCCATCAGATCTGCAGAACAGTCTTTGGAACTGCTGTGTGCCTTACTGACTACTGCCTTTCTGATCAAAATTGAATGCTTGTCTTTGAAACGTTTACCTTTGTTGTCATTGTGTCTAAGGAACATTTCCACAATAGTACCTCTGAGTAATATTCCTCTATTCATTTCTATAATACAACAAATATGTTCACAGTGATATGTGGATTGGTTTTCCTGTGTGGGCCCTGCGATGGACTTGTGAGCTGTGCTAATAGCTGGGATAGGCTCCATCTTCCCCATGACACTGAACTGTATTAAGCGGTATAGAAAATTTCATCAGGATTAAGACCTATAAACAATATGTGGGTGGCAGTATTTGTACCCTCCCAATCATTCACTATACTGTAATTCTATAGTAATCTTGTCTTAGTTGACCGTCACTTTTCTGAACTGCCAAAAAGGGGCAAAAAGCCATTTGGATCAACTATAGCTTTATCTTACCAGTTTGTGTCTGTTGTAAAAGAAACTTGGTAATAGTATCAGTTTAACTAGAGTAAAGTTGTTGAAGAGATTTAAAGCAGTAGAACTTAGACATATTTTCATCCTCTTCACTAGAAGTGATATTGACGATACGAGTTGATTGATTCCACCTTTTTGCATCTTTAGACATACATTTTCCTTAGATGTTTGATTATCCATACTCACTATCGCTGACATACAACATGTAGATAAGATGAGCAGGTCTGTGACCTCTTTCTGACACAATGAACAGAGTTTTCTATTCAATGCTCACTGATATCTTCTATAAACAATACTTTCTGTTAGCATCTGGCAGCCGAGACCTCACAGTGCGGTCCCATCAAGCGAAGACAACGTTTGCATAATATCAACACACAGCTCACGCTCCTTTATTGTCTTTGAAAGACAGGTCCACACGCACACACTGAGCACATCGTGCTCCTGCACTGCTCTGGAAGACAAGGCACGTTTTTCCTTTGCTACCAGTGGTCTCATTTGTGCCCTGCTCAAGGCTGGCAAGGCCTGCAGCATCTGTTTGACTGGAGGCCATACCATAAGGTGCCAGGACTCCAAGGATCCTCCACACTCCCTCAAGAACACTGCTCTTTGCCCTGCTAACCTCACTCCACAGCCCCTTTCACCCCGTTTACGCTTCACTGTCAGATGTTGCTCCTCCCTCTTACCTAAGACACCTTGATATCATGATGTTCATTTAACTCTGTGACCTTTTCTTTTTTATTATTTTACTGCTTCTCGAGGATCAAAATGAATTCTCTTCCTCTAAATTTTACTCTTGACATGTCACTCATCTTGTATATTCTCCATAGCCTCAGGCACATAAAAGTAACCCTCCCACCTGGGTTTTTTCTTTTGCTAATCTCTTCGGCCTCCTTCTGTCTCCTCCCCATTGACCCCAAACCCCTCCATCCTCCCCTCTTCTCCATCTAATGCCCCCTCCTGTCAAAATGTGTGACTTGTCCTCCCCTAATTTGCAGCCTTTTCCCCTAGTCTCGCCCTTTCTCCCTGTAAACCTCCTCCTTTGCTTTTTACCCCCTGAGGTGGATTGAAATGTCATCTGGCTGGGACTGTAACTTGGGATGTGAGTGTGTACATAGTATCACAATGTGTTACGTTGCCAAGAAGACTTTCGCCTTGGAGGAACAGACAGATTAGTGAGTCGAGTCTTGCTTGCAGCGCAGTGCTCACGCTACATTCCTAGGAACCTCTCAGCCACAACGAGCATAACATTGCCCTCTAGGTCACTCGTGGCAACCCCATAGCCAGAACACAAGGAAAAGAGAAAGTGATCTGATGGCACTCCCTTTATCATTTTCACCAATCAGTCTTTGCCCCTAAGCTGTGACTGCATAAGAGTATTGCTGTGTGGCACTAACAGGGACCACTGCTTAGGCCTCTTTAGCCCTCAAGAGAGTGGATGGAAAGGATGAGAAAGAGAGATGTAATCAGAGGGTTGTCTTATGACAGAGGGGGTCTGTAGCTAACAAGCAATGTGAAGGCACAGAAGGTGTGTGTAGTCAAGCGTGAGGAAACAATTGAGACAACATGAGCCCATTGAGATGACCGTGGAGTTAATGCTACGTTAGTAGGCTGCTAACGGCATGCCTGGGCTCTGGCACACTGCCTTTCCACACAAATCAGATAGGCCCACAGCACAACGAATGAAGACACCTCAGGCCTTGGGGGGAGGTATTACTAGTGACACATCTTTTGGGCACCGGTTGGGACTCCTTTACCATCTGAGCCTCTCGTATCATGACTCACATGGAGGCATGTGGGTTATATAAAGAAACCCCTAAATCCGATGTGGCATAGAAGGTGAGGTAGAACAGTGCTCGGAGCAGCAAGATAACTGGCACTTCAAGTTGAGGTATACAAAGTAAGCTTTATGCGGCAGGACACCTTGGGTAATTTGACTTGAAGGGCGTTGAGACATCTCTCAGGGTTAGCAGGCATTTACCCAGAGTTCACTATACCTGACATTGTTTCATGTCTTAATTTACCTAGTTTTAAGTAAGACATCAGAGTATAAAAATATGTATTTGTTGTGGATGAAATGCACCAAATTTTTTTGATAACTGTTACATTTTATTGACCTCAACATGTCAAGATTTTTTTTTGTAAAATGTGTTAAAACCACAAAATGAACAAAGTCCGCTGACGATGATCTGACTTGACTTTTTGCCTTGAATCTGCAGAGCATCAGCTATAAATCTGAGTTTAGGCAGCCCATATTTTCTATGTAGAAGATCAAAAGAATCAAAATGAATCAAAAGGGACTGAGTGGCATAGTCAGAGAAGTTTATTTTTCCAACAACTGCTTCACAAAGTTGACACAATAACAAAAGTGCTTAGCAAACAAACCTATTATAAAGTCTAAGCATGCTTTACTATTGCATCTTGTAGTTTTTTTTTCTTAAAAAGCTACTTGTTCTTTTATTCATTCATTTATTTAATCAATCAAATTTATTATTATCACAGCAATTACTAACAAGTGTGTTATAATTAGCTTGCAACATTTTTTGAAGTTTCACACTAAGCGCTAACCCCATTAAAACAATGCATAAACTCACTACAAATAAATGCTGTTTCCTCTATTTATCTTTTTCAGCCAACAGTGAGTTGAAGAGTAGTGTGCATCTGGTTTAAATGCAGCTCATTTATTCATTCATAAAAGCACGCAGATTGACACCGCTGCCATCTTTGTCCAATATTATACTCAGGAAAAACTATATTCATTAATACTTTTGTTCTAAAATGTTAAAAATGCTTCATTTTTACACACTAAAAAGCTCAAAGGTCACTAAATTGCAAATAAATTAATATATACAATTTTAGACATGATTTTAATGAGACAGTAAGATTAACATTGCTTTGAACACCCCCCTCAGAGTAAAAGGAAATATAGATTACTCTTTAGTGTATATGACACTATGGGGTTTATTTAAATAATCTGGATTTTGATATTATCTTTAAATGGCAGATTAGGTGACTGATGCTGTATTAGGTACACTATTTTTCTGTACCGTCCAATTTTTTAGTCTAGTTTTAGTCTGATTCTTTATCCACTCAGTGTCTATATTCATATTTTGAAGCTGCAACTCTCTAAATATTTCCATGCGTTTATGTGAAGGTACATTTTGAACAGTATAAGGTCATATTATACCCCACAGACCCAGTGGCCTAGCAGGCAGTCTATTAGTGACCTTGTGTTGTCTTCACATAGTAATAAGCTCATTGCATCTGTATACACAGGTACAATAATGGAGCACTGATATTGAATAAAGTGTGGCAACGTAGCAGTTTAATAATCAGTTTGCATGCTCACTTAACCTTTAGCTGATTCTGTGCCTTTACATGATATCTTCTACACTGTTACTTTATAACTTCTGTGGATGTTCAATGAATGGATACTCAAGGGTGTTCTTTTTTTCCGCTGCACCCAGACGATTTTGGCAAAAATGCTCAATATTACCTAAAAAATTACACAAAATTAACTTTGCTCTGACTCGACATGTTCCCGTGGTCGCTGATCATGTATTAAAGCAAGACAAAAAAATCTAAGTAGGAAAAAATATCAGTCTAGAAGGATGTCCAATAGGAATGCTGATATCCATCGATTTTGTCTTGAATTCAGAAACCAATACCAACTGATACCGAGATGTTTAGATTCTTCCGAACAACATAAATACATGAATAATTTAGATAAATTATTTGCTTTGCTGTCTGTAGATATTTAAACATTTTCCAAAACATGTGGATAAAAATCTCTAAGCTTCTCATGATGCAGTTTGATGATGTCACAAAAACGGGATCCTTTTGCAAGCCAAAAAAAAACATATCTGAAAAGCTTTACATGACATCTCTGATATTATATTATATTATATTATATTATATTATATTATATTATATTATATTATATTATATACATGTCTTATATTTTGTCATTTTAGGTTAGAGGACACTTAGCTAAAGAGTTTGATATATAATGTGTACATGTTATGTAAAAGTTATTTTAAAAAGCAAAAACTAACACTGATCTTTTCAGATATCACATTTAAATGCCAATGATATCGGCATGTTTATAATATTAGACATCTTTAATGTCAAAGCTCCCTAACAAGTATCCTACAAGTATCAGTTAACTTGGTCATATATGTGTTTTACTGAAACTCCCCCTGGGATAAATAAAGTATTTTTTTTCATTCATTACTCATTCCAGCACAGCAAAACATTAAACAAATATTTATAAAAAATTACCCTAAAAATGTAAAAATAAAGACGTAATAAATTCAGACAGAAAAACAAAAAAAAAACTAAAAAAGGAGAAACTCAAATAAGGTTTCACTTATTTTACAGTGTTGTTCACCTGTGCCCTAATACACTGCTACTTTAATACATTTTACCATGAAGCTTGTGTGTTTCTGTGTGTGCAGTGGTAAGAATGTGTGTGTGTGTGTGTGTGTGTGTGTGTGTGTGGGGGGGGGGGGGGGGGTGTAAAAACCCGAAAAAACACCCCCCT
>JBAMHV010000016.1:18568257-18584830 GCA_037177535.1 Pseudomugil gertrudae | reverse complement strand
GAATTGACTGTGCCCTAATGGATTCACAGTCACCAGATCTTAATCTACACCTTTTCAATGTAGTGGAACTGGAGATTCTCATCATGGATGTGCAGCTGACAAATCTGCAGCAACTATGTGATGCTGTGATAATGGAGCAATGCTGTCGATACCAATATTGATGCTGTCAGTATGGGACAAAATCACAGGAATGTTTTCCACATTTTATTTAATCTATGACACTCAGGATTAACACAGCTCTGCAGGGAAGAGGCACAAACATGGCAATGTAAACATCATAAAGTAGATGGTGAAAATGTCTGCCATAGTCATGAACAAAAGTTTGGTTTTTTTCCACATGTTTAAGGTTTGTCTATAATCACAATGAAGTCATTTTAATATCAACAGCTGTCTTTGCTGGGATAGACTCTAGCTTCCCTGCATCCCTGAATCAGAATGTGGTATAGAAATGAATGATTCAGCTGTCTTTGTAAGAGAAGCTTTTCCCCCTAAATAAATAAATAGCACTACTTTGCATGGAAGTGAAGATGTTGTTGGATAATCCTGCATTTTTTCCTCTGGTACCAGGAAAAACCAAACTTTCCCACTTGTATTTAGACTTGTGGAGATTGCATCTTCTGAGGAGCTCTGTAGACTACACAGATTTGCATATCAAACTGGCAGCTTTGAACTGCCCATTATGCTCTGTGCACAAAACCCTTTGGTGCAATCTGCATCTCTTCAGGACACTATCACAACCCCACACATTGTTACAACATAAGCATCTGAACCATAATTTTCCACTGACCTTCCATAATGTTGTAAACCAGGACTGAATTCCCCTCCCCTGCTTTGAGCAATGCCTTTAGCTTCTAATTGCACTAGTGGTGCAATGAAAGAGGAAATCCGATTCTGAAACAGCCATTAGACGTGTTTTGATTCTCTGGCATGTGCACTTATGTTCTTGTGTGATTGCACTCCTAAATAAAGTGTGTGGACCAGCCGAAAAGAGGCAAACATGTCTCATGTGGAAGACAGCAATCTCTCATCATTTGCAGTGATTTGTAAGGAAAAGTGGCTGGAAGTGATTCAGACTTTGCATGCCTTGGAGTCTATTTTAACACAGCTGCGAAGTTTTCCAGGTGAAATATTTTGCATGTGGCACAATTAGCTTAATTTTTGCAGTATATTTTTGTTGACTGACTTACAAGTCAGAAAAAAAAACCAGTCATGCAAATTGCCATAACTACTTATTATTTCCAATTACCTTGAACAAGGATGTGCACTGAGGTTGTCCTTGGTCGACGGCTTGTCTGGACTGCACACACATACTGCCCTTCATCCATCATGTCCACGTTTTCAATCTTAATCGTAAACTCCTCCTGATTAAGGGTCACCAGACTCACTCTGGGATCCACTGACCACTTCTCTTCTCCGGCAAACAGTATACTCGACCGGTTTAGCCATGCAGTGTGTGTGACAACGTCCTCCTGTTCACACCTGTGAAGACAGGAAAATATAGTTAAATAAGGATACTTTACAAGCAAATATGTACAACCAACGCTTTTAATAGTATTTACTTCTAATACTACTTCTAATTTACTAGTTTCCCTGAGGTGGTCATCCCAAAGGGATCAATAGAGTCAAGTCCAAGTCTAATGCTAGTAGTTTTTGCAGAATCAAAGGAATTTATGATCTATTACACATTTCTGAGTGTACCCTGCCCCCTGCCTGCTGGTTGCTGGGATATTCTCCAGCCCAGCCCACTGCAACCCTGATTTAGACCAGTCAGCATAGATTCCCCCACCCCTCACAAACTGCATGTGAATGATATGTTCCACATGTGGTTTTGTAATGAGTCCATGTGATACACATGTGAAGAAATCACATGAAGATTACATACAAGCTACATGTTTTTCATGTCTGGTTCACATGTTAAACAATCAACCACATTTTATTTACATGTGAATCACATTTAAACCATGTGTAAAACACATGGTGACCGCGTGTGATTCACATGTAAACCTTTTGTGTCAAACATATGATTCACATGTGAGGCTCAGGTAATTTACCTGTAGTTTTTTTGCATGATTCACATGTGTCAGCTAGATATAAATCACATGTGCAATTGTGGTTTTGAAAGGATTTTATAGTATCCACGTGCAACAAACATGTGAATTACATAAATTGTATAAGATTTGCATGCAATCCACATGTGGTTTTAAGCTATTTAAGTGTTTTTACATGTGGATAACATGAAAATTTTCCTAAACCACGTCTGCACATTTGGTTAACGTGTGCATGTACGCGTGGGGCACATGTGTTTTTCAAGCTATTCAAGTCTTAAGTTCATATTTGTCACTCACATCCATTCTAAATGTTTTATATATGTGACATAAATCATGTGTCAAACATGTTTACATTCAATTTTCATGCTCTTCGGGTGATGAACATGTGTGAACCACATATTATTTACATGTGGATAACGTGCACACGTGTGTGGAAAATATTCCAGAACCATGTCTGCACATGTGCATGTACGCATGGAGCACATGTGGAGCACATTAGCAAAAAGAGAAGAAAAAGCTGATGTGTTTGTTAGATGAGAAGAGCAAGTCTCTGATTTAATACGATGTGAGATAATATAGATGATTGTAGCACATAAACAACATTTCACTATAGAAACGGAGGAAATGATAAAAAGGTAATATTATGAAATACACATAAACTGCCAGTACTAATAAAACAGCACGTAGACCTGCTTGGAACACTGACAATTTTTTAATAAGCTTTGTAATGAAACACATTGTGTGTATGCAAATGTAACTCTTGAGCTGCCTTCGGGTCTCTTTGTTTATCAGCCCACACACTTGGGTTTGTGACATTTAAAACTGATTGAGAGAATGAATGTTACTGTGCTCTGTTGCAATCAAATTAAATTAATTTCAGCAGTCACATTGGTACAAGAAGCTCCGTCACTGATCTTTGACTCTTTTGACACCACTGCACATCTGCTGTAGTTTCATTACACATGTTTCAGTCCTGCAGCCTGAGAAGCAAATCTTATGCAGATATTACTTTATTGCATGAAAAAGCTGTCTTAAGATTGCCAAAATGAGGCCACCTGGGGTATTTTTTCTTGCAAGTGTATTTTTATTTTCCATGAACAAGCAGCAGATGTAAGTGGCTGTGAATGGTGGCAGTGTAACAGGAGCTCAACACGGTGCAGCTGAATGACTCTCAGCTCCATTTACGCTGCCATAGCTTTTGTTAAACCATCAGTCTTTTCCACTTCACTGGCAGCAGAGGGGTCAGTGGCATCCTTGGGGCATTTATGATGTTATAGCCGTAAGAAAACATGTATACACACCCCTTACTTCCCCACAAAAAAGAGGGAACAAATGGAAAGAAATGTTTATTTTTATTTATCATTTTTAATAGAAAAAAATAGCTGAGCTGTAAATGTATTTCACACTCTATAAACACTGCTAATGGTTAACCTTTAAAAACAATACCAACAAAAGCATCAGGGTTTGAACTGAGCTTTTACTGGAAGTGCCTGCTAAAGTGGCCAGGGCTCATCAGAAATTCATTTGTCAACGCTTCTAAACTTAGATAACTTCACAATCCATTGCTGGAAACTCTGCAACGTATCCCATGGCTGTTTTCTCAAGAGGAGATTTCACTTACTATGATGGCAAAAAGCATCACGAGAATATGCCAAAGCCTTGACCATGAACGTTTAGTCTTTTCAGACACAAACACAAAACCATGTAAATGGTCTTGTACTTGTATAGCGCTTTTCTACACATTAGTGCATTCAAAGCGCTTTGACACTATTCGACACATTCACCCATTCGCTCACACAAGCACTCACACATTCACACACCGGTGATGCAGCACCGGGAGCAACTGGGGGGTTCGGTGTCTTGATCAAGGACACTTCGACATGTGGACCACTAGAGCCGGGATTTGAACCACGCTGGTTAGGAATTGACCCGCTCTACTACATGCGCCACAGTTCCCCACATGTAAGTATTTATTACGAACCTAACGCTAAACAAACCATAAATCTGCATGTGAGAGCACTCTCAAAAATCTCAGAAGAAATCTTGCAAAGGAAACTTTTCCATCACGTTCATTTATGCTTGATGCACAGACAGATGGTTGCATACAAATTTTGGTACGTTTTTATGGGGCTTACTATCAATACCACAGACATACACAGGGGCAACGATGAGACAGACCCAGATAAAAGAGCAGACGATAGCAGAGGGAAATAGAAGCACCTGAAGAAGAAGAGGATGCAGAAGAAGTTGAGGAGAATAACATGAACAACTGCAGACATGGCACTGCACATGAGCAGAAGACTTTTACAACTATGGCAACATAAAAGACTGATGGAAGTATGACGGAAGTGATGGGAAACAACGTGGAAGTCCCCATTTTTGTAAATACGGTAGCATAAATAGGCCTTTACATCATGTTGTGTTATGGTAGAGGACTCTATGGTTTGTTTTCTCCTACAAACAGCACCATCAACTCATCAACTGTTCAGTCTCTGAAGGTGCAGAAACGGAAACTAGATATAAAATTACCCCTTGTATGTATTTATGACACAGCACCAATTCATCTAACTCTTATATCCAAAGCAACTTACAAGTCAGGACTACAAAGTATACTTTTCACTGAATGAGTTTACATGCTTTCAGAAGAGCTCCTGGCAGAGATAACAGAGTGCTATTGAGCAGAAACAGACATCAATCCAAACTCACGATCAGTTGCTTATTAAACTTGTTGCATACGAGAACTTTGTGTTTCTTGGGGTGGGGAAAAAAAAACAAGAAAACTGTTTAAGTCGGTTATTTCACACTTTTCATACATCGTGTCGTGTGTTTTTATAGTTCCTCACCCGCTTAACCAACTGAAAAAATATCCACCCAACCACATCAGAAAAGTGGAAATGGCAACTTTCTGTTTCATATTTAAAGCAACTAAAAATTTCTCTCCAGTTGCACCATCCTAATACAGCACACGATCCAACCCAGGGTTGCGAGAACAATAAGAGGTCATTTAGTTTTTACAGCCTCGAGAAGAAGAACAAAGTTCTCCGTTCTTGGACACTACCTAACAGTCTTCAGTATGATGACAGTATATGATCCGTTGTGGGGGGGGATACCTGTAACTTATACTGTAAATTTTTAAACATTTTCAAACCATTTTATTGAACAGCCAGTTAGTCTGTGCAGCTGTGGCGAGAGGTTTACATCCACTGACCAATTTCATGCTCTGCAGTGTGAGCATCACTGTACAGCTTCAGCTCAGGTTGCTTTGAACCTCAGCCGAGGAAATGCAAGAGAGGTATTGGACATAATCAGCTACATGATACTGACTACGCTGGAAAGCAAACAAAAAAAAACACACATAAATGGAGAAGCAACAACAATGCATCCTGCCATTTCTGTCAAAGTGAACCTTGGAAGTACAAAGGAATGGGACTTCATCACGTATCAACGTTTAATTTGCCCATGTTAAGTGATCTGTCAGTAATCTTAGATTACATTTTACCCTATTGGACTGAACCTTACTGGACCCCATGGGCATGGACCCCAAGGTGCTAGCCTCAGTGCTCTGCCTCCAGGCCTGGCTCCAGAGAGCTTTCCAGCTGGCCCATGTGCAGGCAAGGAAAACCAGGAGCTATTGTTTTTATACGTCATACTGTGTTTTTGAGCCGTATTTTGCTCAGTCCTTCACTAGAGATCTGTTTGCCATTTGTGACCCTACGAGGGAGATGTACAGCCTGACACTAGTGCTCCTAGGATCTTCAAGATGCACAAACCCCTCCACTGTGTTAAGGTGGTGGCTTGTGGAGGCAGTTAACTTATTTTGACTTATATTCTGGCAACAAGCTGAACAACAAAAAACAAGCTTTGGAAAAGATTTGGTTTGCTTGTAGTGCATAGTGAAAAACTATCATTTTCTCTTTGTTTTATAGCAAGCATAGCAAGTTTCAGGTGACAAAATAGCTATTTGCTACCTCAAAACACTCTGACAGCTATGAACTTCTGTGTCAAGCAGTGTAGAATTGGTGAGCTTCCAAATCTCCTCATCCTATAAATCTAAAGGAACTAATCAATTCCTGTTTGCTGTCTGCGAGTCTTTAAGGTTGAGGCTGTGGTCGGTGCCTCCTGCGGAAATGTAGCCGTCACTGTTTTTCATTTAATTTAAGAGGGTCAATGACACAGTTAACGGTTTCCTGGCATGGTGTTTACACCGACTACCAATTTCCCTTTCAGAAGAATCTGCAGTCACATTGTTTGAGTGGGACTGCTGCTGCTTTGAGTGTGATAAAAGAGTACAAAGGAGGTCGTACGACATGAGAATGCAACTGCCGGTTCTTTGGTTAGTCATTAAATGAGAAGCAAAAGGAAGAAAGATCCTTTGGCTCTTTTGTTGAGTTTTGCAGTGCACACTCTACAAACAAAGTTTCACATTCTTTTTATGCAAAACTCTGAATGAAACCTGGTGTTAAATCTGGAACAGCAGCTCTTTTACATCAGTGAAAGTGCACAGTCGTTACTCAGAATGATCCTCCTCCATGTATTTTTAGACCTTTATTGGGAGAAAAATCTGGTTTGGCTTTGGGTTGTTATTATCATTAAAAAAACTTATATGTCTTACCAAATAAACCCTTCAGAGGAAATGAAGGGATACATGTTTTACATAGCATATATACTCCTCTTATCGCCTCTGCACAGATGGTAAACACAATTTAATCCCAGCAAATTGCAGTCCTCTAAGCAAGCAAGGGAGGGTAAGGGGAGATGAAAGTTTGGGAAGTGAAACTGAGTCCATTAAAAAAAAGTCTTCTATACTCTCGTCCCTGTGCGCTATAAGGTAATGAGGAGGTCATTTCAAATATACTTATTGCTCCTCAAATAGAAGTCGAATAGATGGATAGAGTAGTTTGTTTACATCAGCTCAGCTAACGTTAAACATTTAGCAATCGAATCGATAGCTTATGAGAAAAAGTATATATTTATACTATTTATACACACATATAACAAATGTAGACCAAACATTTACACAAATATGTCCTCTTTTCATAGTTTAAAATGCATCTGGCTGCAATTTTATTCCACTTTGCTCGATCTCGCCCTTAGAAATGTTTACATTAGATTTGTGTTTCACATCTCCTCCCACACTGGCTTACCGCTGTTATCTAGTCAGACAGTGAGATATATGACAGGGAGGGAGTAGGGACGCATCCCCTGCATGCTGGGACTGCAGGGACTGTATTTGTGGTAAACTTCCTCCTCATAGACCCACATGCCCATTTGCAATCATGGTGAGAAGTAGCAAAAAAATTCCATGTTTCCAAGGTAAAGGGGACTAACTTCACATGGTTTGCATGAACTTCAGCAGCTACCACTTATTCTGGATCAGACCATGGGGGCAGCAGCCTGAGCAGACTTCTACCTCCTCAGCCCTCCAGCTTCTCTGTGGGAATCTTGAGGTGTTTGAGATGTAATCCCTTCAGGATGCCCTGGGTCTTCCTCTGGGTCTTCTCCTGGAGGGGTTTACCTGGAACACTAGGGAGGCATCCTGACCAGATGCATGAGCTACCTTATCTGGCTCCTCTTGCTACTGAAGGTTCGGAGGATTTAGTGAAAGTAGATGATCAAAAGAACAAAGTAGCTACACTGATAAATGACTTCAGCCACACACCAACACTGATTACTGCTCAGCCCACATGCAAATATTCTCCCAAAGTGAGAGTCAGCACCTTGACAGGAGGCGTGCTTCATGCTACACTGCATGTTTTAACACACCGTGCTATATCAGCTGGGCCACAGCTGCCCAGTAACGGAGAATCTGAAGAGTCCAAATTGCTGACAAACAAGAGCTTTGTTACCTCAGCGAGACAAAGTCCGACTGAAGCCTTTCTGTTTGAAGCAGACATGAATTCCCTGTGCACATATTTGCTCCAGCTTCCTCATGTCAGCTTCACTGCTGGTTCTAAATTGGCCTGCTGCAGGTTTAAATGTACACATGTTTGTTTGTTTGTTTGCCTGTGACGGTCTGACAGAAAAAGGCCCTCCAGAAAGAATCAGCCTGGAGAGCAAATGTCATCCTATGATAGGTTTACGTGTTCTTACACAAATTCACCACATTTATCTGATTTTATGTACAATGATATAAAAATCTGGGCAAAAGTTAAATTAACTTTCTCTTCGTTATGAAATTAAAATACTTCAGTACACATAAACAACATAAAAATTAGTCTAAAAAAACTACTGAATAAAAGCCAGGGTTACAATATTAAGGCTTTTACAGTTACTCTGACCTGGACAACTAAATAAAATCAAGCTACATTCTGTTGTTTCAGTTTTTCTGTGACTTTCATTCAGCTTATTTTACACATTTCAATTCAGAACATAATGAACTCAATGTACTTTTAAAGAGTCAATTTATAATCCAATTTAGTCCAATTATTGCAATTATGTAATGCACATTAGGTCGGTTTATAGTTATTGTGTTGCTATAAGCCATTTATGAGGACAAAAAGGAAAAAAAAATCATTTGGTTGTGGAAAATATCTTTTTCATTTCAATCTCCAGCCTGAGCATGCATGGCAGAGCTGAGGGCAGAAAGGAGAAAAAGTTTCTTTAAACAGGAAGAAAACCCTCAAACAGAATTAAACGTTCAGATATATCCTTAACATATTATCATATCTTCATACAAGCAGTGGGAGCAGATTCCCTATTTCATAAAAAATCTGTTATTAAATGTGATGTCAGGAAGCTGATTTAGGCTGTTTAGGTTTTATGGACATGAGAACAGACTAGGCCTGGACAACACTTACTCCTTTTGTACGTTTTTGTAAAGCAAAAACACAGTTTAATAATAATACAAACACGTCTCAGCAGCTCTGTTCACAGTCCAGGTTAGAGGAGGAGAAAAAAGGCACTGGTTCTTGTTCCTAACGACTGCTAACACACTGTTCATGTAGATTAATGGATGCTGAATGATGCAGCCAAGGAGTGAGAGAAAAAACTCAGGACTGAAATCCTGATAATTCTCTAGTAAACAAATGGTATCACCGAGAATTAAAACATGAGCTACCTAAGATGCCATCTCATTAAAATCCATTACATGGGTCACACTTGGTGACGTAAGCTACACGTGTAGTGACAGCCACTCTGTGCAGACGGTCAGAAACATTTCAGCCACTCTGAGCTAACAGCCTCTTGACGACAAGCTGTTGAGGAGCTATTCCACTTGAATCAGTTGTGTTTTGGCAGAGGAGCTTTTAAACCTTGCAGCACTGCCTTCCTCCAGGACCAACGCTGCTCAATCCCTGATCTACAGACGATGGATGGAGGGTACTCGACCCTGAAAAACCAGGAAAAGGAAAAAGAAATCCAGAAACAAAACAGTGAGGATGACATGCTAGAACTCAGCTCTGTGTGAACACTGCTTAAAAACTGGACATTAGAGGAAAATAATACCATTTAATAGCAACAAAAGGCCACTATGACACTGTTGTATAAAGTTGACTGATAAAATATCCTCTGAGTACAGCTTCATAGTACGGTGTTAATCCACAACACACCCTAAACATCGAATATTAATGTTCTGCTTCAGGTTGGAAATGCTCCATAGCCTTCAATTCCATTTGTTTTGTTCATTCGCCACAATGTTGGAAAATTGATTTTGAGATAAATGCATTAGATTTACAATCTGATTTCTAAATACCTTCCAACAAATAGGTCAAACTGACATATGATTCCACTGATGCGTTTTCATTTTGATTGACTGTGTTTATTCCCTGTATCATGAGCGATTATTCCTGTTTTCAATGTCTGTGTTGAACAAAGGAGAAAGAAAAAAAACAAGCTCTGTCACGACCTGCTGGAAACAGAGCCACTCAGGCTGCCTAATGTCTCGCAGTGATATATTAAGCCTAACCACTAATACTGACGGGGCCATTAATTTATCCCATCCACACATTGGTTGGGAACATGCCTGTGTCAACATCTCGGTGTATGCGCAACATGTGGGTGGAATAAATCTGCTCTGCGAATGTTGAAGGACTCCTGGTATTTGCATCAGAAAGACGCAAACATGCAGCATCCACTCCATGACAGTTGCAGCGATGCCTCACTGTATAAAACCAAGTAACATACAATAGGGGTGTAAAGATTATTAGTTGGGCTGGTTTAAATATGTTTCAAGTCATTCCAGCAAAATAAGCTGAAATGTATCCAGCAAATATGAAATCTGAAATAAAATCTGAAATCCTACTGGGAACAGGAAAAAACCCAGAAAAGTCAGTAAATCTAAAGACTTTAAAAGTCCACTTAGACCAGTGTGAGCCTTCACTTTGCTTAAAGTCCGGCTGACCTATGTCCTGCTGGTATAATGGATGCTTGAACTTTACCTGACTGGATCAAGAAAGACCCATCCAGGTGGAAGCATTTAATTGAGAGCCAATATAGCTGCATCTGTGGCACTAGCTGACAGCAGTTAGGAGCACAAATGACAATGAATAAGCGATGCTAACATTTCACCAGTATTAAACGTAACTGTTGTATATAAATCTGTAGATGTATATAGATGCAGATGCTGTAGATGAGCATATTTTGAATCTGCTTTTACATAAATGAAAGAGTCAGTGCCTCCTAACAAAGTTAAATTATAATAAATCATCATGTTGCAACATCTCTTACCCCCATGGTACAGAATTAAATGGAGAGACCACTAAGGGCTGATCTTATACAATTTGCACCAGTAAACAAAAAGTAACAAAAAGTTTTAGACTCAGCGAGTGGCCATCTCTGATCTGGCCGCCCACTGAGCTTAAAACACGCTGCTGAGAAAAACAACATTTAGCTTATAAAGAAATGAAATTACAAATCACAAGAAATAAGACCAGTAGTAGCTTAATGGTTACAGAGGCGGGCTTTGCTCTGGAAGACCTGAGTTCAAGTCCCATGAGCAAAGCCCCTAACCTCCAACTGCTCCCCACGTGCTGCAATCTGGCCTGGCAGCCCACTACATCGTAGGAGGGCGGATGTAGCTCAGGGGGGCGAGCGATCGTCAACAGGTGTGGATCGATTCCAGGCTGCTCCTGACAAAACACTGAACCCTGCGGTATGAGTGTGAATGGATGAATGTTTCATGCAATGTAAAGTGCTTGGAGGGGTCAGCATGACTGCAAATGCACTAAATAAGTATACTCCATTTAGCATTTAGTGTAACTAGGATGAGCTAAATGTACAGAAGGAATTTCCACACAGAGTAATATAGTATAATACGATAAAAAAAAAGACGGGCTACGTTGCAATCATGTAGCATTTTTAGTCTGACAACACAAAGAATGTTTTAAAGCAACCCGCGATCATGCATGCATTTCTACACCCACACAACCATAGGTGGACACAACAGGGGACCTAGGCTCAATATTTTGCTCATATGCTATCGGATTGGTGGAAAAATTGCTCAGATTCACCACAGCGAACTTATCCTTCATTTACATTGAGGTGTTGTTTCCTTTAAAAGCAGGGATACAAACCATCAACCAACTAAAAGAGGCAAAGAAGCCAGCAAGCTAGCTGAATACAAAGCAGAAATACATTCGCTGCACTCTAAGTTTTGACTTCCATGAGACTTAAATGGTCTAAATAGATGATAACACAGTAATAAGGCAAAAGCAGAAAAATGTGTTAAAGCTCAGCTTTATATGCTCATGCATCATCCATCTCCTTCCATAACTGCCTAATCCTGCTCAGCACGATGTGTGTGTATGGGAGGGGGTTACTTAACAGATAAACATTAAGGTGGAAAACTAATATATGGCCATGTGGTCCTTTAAAAACAGCTACCTCCAGCTGATATCTGAGAATCTTTGTCCTTAGTGTTTAGTTGCTTTTGCAAGTAAAATACCCAGCAAGGTTTAAGCAGCCTGGATAAACCCTGCAGTGTCACAGCCTTCATATAACTAACTTTCTCAGTATAACAAGATAAGATGACATAGAGATAACAGGTTAATAATTGCAGCCCTCTTCCTCTCTGTAATGGCTCCTTGGGACACTTCTCTGCATCCTCTTGGGTGCTGCGTGTTGGATGGGTGAAAGTGGGGTTGTGTGAATAGCAGTTGTTTGGTCACAACTTTCAGGTCTGTTTGCTTTCTTTAATACTTCTGAACAGATCTGCCATTACATCCAAAGGTCTGTCTTTATCCTATGATTCTTGGAAGTGATGCATTTAAATCCTTACTGCTCCTTTAAATTAAATGATCCTGCATAATAAGACATATTTTCCTTTTATAACACCCACAGCATCTTAATTTATCACAGGTCAATCCACACAGGAAATATCAGAGGAATGAAATTATTGCTAAACATACATTTTTTAAATGTGTAGTTACAGAGAGCAATGTGTAAAACATCAGTCTGGCTGCATTATCTTTAATAGGTAGTTTTGAGATTCATGACAGGGGAAGGAACTTGCACCAGAAAAACCCAAACTTCTGACTCTGAAACTGGTGGAAATAATTCTAAACATTTTAAATATCGTTATAGGTATGACGATGATCAGAAAGGCATCTCAGATTCAGCTCAACTCTCATCGAGACTAGCAAAAAATCTGAAAGTGTAAATGGAAACAGTAGATGCTCCCAAAATGGCAGCAACATCTACAGTAATGTCATGTCAGCATTCTTTATTATTACATTATGCTACATCCACAAAGCTACAGGGGTTACATGTCCATCAAATTTCTCCCAAATTATTACTAAAATGCTAAAGCACTAACATTTACACATTATAGTGCAAACTAATGTTACGGATGCTTACCTAGGAGTAGTAAAAAAGATGGCATAATGCATGTGTGCTAACAATGTGGGATTACAGTGTCCCTAGAAAGACAAAAAGTACACAATGATACCTTTTTAAAGGTGTTACAGGATGGATCCATGCCAGTCTTGGCACACTTTTGTCACCATCAAGATTCAAAGCTTGTGGTAAAACAAAGAAGTCTTTTTCTGAGAATTCAGTGATTATTTCAAAGGAGTCCACACTAAACACACACCTTGGCTGATTCAGCAAAAGTCACACAAAAAGAGCAAGATATAGGACAACATCCGAAATGAAACTGTTGTACTGGCTGGTGTGATCTCAAAGTACAGGATAGTCGTCGATTGGGGGCGTTTCACTGGGAAAAACATAAAATGGCAAAAGTTCTGCAATGCATCCTTAAGAAAGAACAAGTTAATTCCACATGTTGTGGTTTCCTGGACTGACTTCCAGTAATTAGATAATGTCAGATGCTGTACAGCATGAAGCATTTGAGAGGACGTAGATTCTGTTATGTTGGTATGTGTGAAGGTCGGGCATGGGAGATACATTAGAAAAATTGTTTAAATTGTCCCCGACACATCGGCAGCTGCTAACTGGGCATTAACTGGGCATTTTGGACCACCTTAAAACTGCAGAGCTCTGTAGTCAAGGATAACATTTAGGGCATGACAGATAATATATACATGTTTTTATGATTATTTACAGATTTCGTAGTCAACCTTTCATTAACATACTCTGTACTACTACAAACCTCTGACGTTATTAACGATTTTTCCACCTGATAAACCAGTGTTTTCACCCTGTCCTGATAATTCACTCCATAAATGATTTGTGGAAATAAATATTGTGTGCAAAGTGTGTTATGAGCCACACCTCCCTCTTCCGCCAATAGTTATTTTGTCTGCAAATGAACATGCAAGATGAGAACACACTGAGTGAAACAATACCCCAGTTATCCCAGTTATGTGGAACACGTCAAAGAAACTTAAAACGCTGTTACTACTGAAAATTAGCTCCTTTAGCTGTGGCAGCGCTTTCCGTTTTCTAAATACAACCCCATACGTTTGTTGTTTTTAGAGGTAATGTCAGATCCCGGGTGTCATCAGGTACATTCTACTCATTGCAACTTTGATTGAAAAATATGCGGTTTGAAATACCCGCCACTCGCCCGATGGGGTAGGCTCCAGATACCAGCAACCCATCATTTTCAATACTTTTCACAGGAAATGAAGGGTGGCAGCGTAAATCTGAGCCTACAATATCACCTAGATGTAAATGATAAAGTTATAAAAATGTCCCATAATTTCATTATCAGACAATCAGCTATGGGTTCTATAGGAGGAACATTTGTGTAAACACAACTTTCATGTCATAAATTAAAAATAAAATCATTATTGTATGGATTCTACCCATTTTTTAATGGTTTAAATATAAGCAGGACTCATGGTGAAACAGCTGAGGCACAATGTAATGTAAATCAATCCATAGATTTTCTAATGAAGAAGTACTTTATATTTTCTTTTGTTCCATTTCTACAGTAGAACATAAACCTTATTGAGTAAAACCATTTTAATAGAGTCTCCTGGGTGCTCAAGACCTAAACAACCTCCTCATCATTATTAAAAGCAGCTTCCAACATCGCTTTTTATACTGGAGTCTTAATGCAGCAAAAACTTAGCAACTTAATTGCACATGTGAGCCCTTAAACTTGATGTTTATTCCACCTTTAAGCAGCAGTGGCTGCCTTCCAAGTCGTGAGTTTACTCCGTTTATATATTTATTTAGCTTAAGCAGGAATGATTAAGAGCCAGAGCACATGAGAGCAATAAATACTGTAGTTGTAATATATACGCCCGGGCATCTTCCAGGGTATATTACTCCATCAAACAGTCAACTCATCGACGCTGCACAGCATCCTTAATGTAACTGCCGAGCCGTTTGTCTAACTGTCCCATGTTGCCAGTTACCATAGATTTGTAGTTGTCGCGACATGTCAGTTCAGCTTAAAAAAATGATAAGCAGAGGCAAAATGTGAAAGGACATACGCTGCTGAACATGATAACAAGATTCAATTTCTTTTTTTTGGCACCGTTTTGGTGACACTATTATGAAAACCTTGATGCACCAATCAAGGAGAAGTCTTGAGAAGACATGTAGCAGAGCAGAAAGTGAAGCTTTTTTCATGCTAATTTTAGAACTTTGTGGCAGTTTTGCCAGAAACCAACAAAAAAAGACAACAATTTGCATTATGTAGTGTAAATGGCTTGTTACTGATTCATAGTTTTACCCAAACGTGCGCAGGTCTATTCCACAAGCTCTACTAACCTGCAACTTCTAGAAGCATTTCTCCAACACACATGAATCAAATGGCTGACTTGCCTCATCGGCCTGTGGTTCAGCTCTGCAGAGGTCTTGATTTGTTTACTTCAGATGTGTTCAGGAAGGGTTGCATTTAAAAATGGAAGGATATGCTATAATAACCAAAGGTTAATATTGCAGTGGATTAATTAAATGACTAACGTATTGCTGGAGTCAATTGGGGCCCCACAGATATGTAATGGAGCAGCTTATTGGTTGAAGGCAGCTCCGGTTGAATCAGTCTGATAAAAAACCACTACCACACAAACAAATCATGTTGCAGACTAACTACAAACACCATGAGAAGAAGAACAATGCATTAAAACTCAGCTGAGATGAAGGGAAGCAAACATGCTGAACAATCTAACAAAAAGCATCAACATCTGGTCAAATCCTCTGCTGACTTTAGCCAATCCAGTGTGATCATTCCTCACAACTATCCCGTTTAGGTCAGGGGCCTGTACTGAGGATTTCCCTACAGAAATTAGCCATGTCCAGCTTTTATGAGTTACTTTACAAAGACTGGGGAGTCAAAGTACAGTTACCTATTGCATGAGAGAAGACCTGCGGCTGTGTTTAGCTTAGCAAGTTGAGTGGTTGCTCCCACTTACATCATACAGTTCCATAGTGCAACCAGTCCAGGTTCAAACCCTGACATGGGGCCCTATGCGGCATGTCATTTCTTGCTTTTTCGAACTGAATTACTTTTAAATTAGTCTAACAGAGGGTTGCACGATGGCGCAGCTGGTTAGCACTGTGGCCTCACAGCAAGAAGGTTGCTGGTTCGATCCCCGGTGTGAGCGGGGCTCCATCCGAGATCCTTTCTGTGTGGAGTTTGCATGTTCTCCCCGTGTTAGCGTGGGTTCTCTCCGGGTACTCCCACAGTCCAAAGACATGCACATTGGGGATAGGCTGATTGGAGACTATAAATTGCCCATAGGAGTGAATGTGTGTGTGCATGGTTGTCTGTGTCTATCTGTGTTGGCCCTGGATGGACTGGCGACCTGTTCAGGGTGTACCCCGCCTTTCGCCCGTAGGCAGCTGGGATTGGCTCCAGCCCCCCCGTGACCCCGCTCTGGGATAAAGCGGTTGAAGATGGATGAATGAATTTCAACATCTGATGTTTATTTTCTATAAGGAAAAATATCCCACCCAGCAAAATTTGGTTGAAAAGACGTTTAAAAGACGGAACTCCCATACGTTTAAACAACGTTTTAATTTGGTTGAAAAGTGAAAGGTGAAAAGCCGTCATTTACAGACGTTGCAAAGATGTCTCTATATAGACGTCCTTCTGCTGTCTTAATTTGGTTGAAAAGTAAAAAAGCTGCCTCCATTTGGTTATCCAAATTAAGCTTGCAATGTAAAAATAATTT
>JBAMHV010000016.1:18527173-18537763 GCA_037177535.1 Pseudomugil gertrudae | reverse complement strand
AGACAAGACAGGAAGTAAACCAAAATAAAACAGGAAACATGAAACACACACCGTGACAAGAAACTTAACACATGACATTCAGGCCTCAGTTCTTTTGCCTCAGTTTGTTTGTTTGGTATTTGTAGAAATTCTATGGTCTATAAGCATTTTTGAGGGCACGTTTTAGGAACATGTTCTAGAAGTAGTGTTTCTCACCAACAAGGGGGAACTCACATATCAACCCCTCACCCAGACCTACAGAAGACAAAGACAACATTCCTCCCATTAGAATTATAGAGTGATGCCTGCGAGCTAGTCCAAGCAGTCAACTCAAACTGCACTGCCGCTTCACGCGTGATCTGCCTCAGACTCCACATGCAATAAATCAGGGGTAACCCCTTTCAGTCTGGGTGGTCTATTTAAGCTGCAACTGCTACTGCTGCTATACTGCTCTCTTCACTCTGTATGCTGGTAGTTTTTTTTTCCATTTCAGTCCTCCACCTGCAGGCTCTTAGGGCAGAAATTCACTCACGGCTCTGACATCATATTGAGAACATTTATTCATATAGAGCAATGGGATCAGGGAACTCCAATTATCTTCTGCAATAAAGACTACACCTACAAGCATTTTAAACTGATTTGTCTGAAAACCTCCATGAACAGGATCTGCAGTAGACAGAGAAGCTTCAGTAACAAACCGCATCCAGCCGACTGTCTGCTTCACGAAGCATCACAAAGCAAAGGGAAAAATAAGTAAAGGTAGCAGCTTGGTTTGTTCAAGTACCGCTTTGATGTGGTCAAAAATGATTTATTTCCCAGTATGTTAAGAGAGCCAGGCAAATACGTTTGTGCTGGAAGACAACCAGAGCATTTGATTAAACACAATTAAAATGTATTTACTTTTCCTTTCTAAGGGATTTATATTGAGAATAAATGAGCAAACCTATCATAGTCAATAAAGGTTGACAAGGTTTATCATGAGTGCAACAAATGAGTCACTTGAGCAAAGTGAAATTTAAAGTAATTAGAGCTTCGAACATGTACAAGAATAATAACGACTGTTTGTTATTCAAATTGCTCGTGGGGCTGACTAAGACTCAGCGTAGACGCCATGCACTAAGTACATTACAAGCATCCATTTTAAATGTAAAGTGGAAGTACACTACCTTCTTTTTGGATTTGAGGGGTATCAGGAGGTGGGGGATTGGGTAAAGATGGAGCAGGCAGGAGTTTTTGAATGCCAGATAGCAGTTTAGCGGCCGCTAGCAAGATGGGATGATTGGAATGATACAGATTCAACACCACAGAGCAGTTTGAGGTGGAAACTGTTCCCCTTCATGATCCCCTGAATTACACATCGCATAGGTGGAGAACAGGGTGGTCCTGAACCATATCAGTTTGCACCATGCAGGTGCTAGCTAGCAGCAGGTTGATGCAGCTACTGTGTGTCGCCACATTAGAATCAGGAAGTAGAGAATAGAGTACAGTGTTAGTTTTATACCCCTCATAAGCTGAAATCTGTAACATAAAAGCTCTATAAAAAGAAAAGAAAAAGTCTGAAACCACTGAATCTAGGTCAGATAAGTTCCTGACCCCTCACATGAATCAGTGGGTGTCATTTTTATACCTGCATGGTGAGGACCTGCCTTTTTTTAAAAAAAAAAAAATATTTTTATCTCATGACAAAACCTGGTTTCACCCTGTAGAGGCCTTTGAGACATTTTTTAGTATAACGCCCTATATTATGCTATATTATGCATAATATAGGCCCTTAAAATAAATTCAAACTATGCAAACTTTTAGCAACAGTACATGTGGTTTTCATTATAGCCAAGTAAAACTATGATGTTTACAGTTAAAACACATTTTTTGATGGACTGCTCCTTTAAAATTGAACAAAGTGAATTGTCTCAGTTCCACTAAATATTTCATTTCATATTCTTTTATTCAGTGGAATTGTTACTTTATAGTTACTACATCCAGTTCAGAAGTGAGGAACGGGTTAATTGAGGCTGTAGGAAACAGATAAACAATGAATGAGCTTGACACGGCCCAGGTTTGGAGGTAACTTCAGCTGCCCTCCTCTGCAGTAATTTCACAGAGGATTGTCTCCACATGCTAATTCTACCCTTTAATACTCTCCCTCAGTTTCATCCCTCTATTTAATAAGCTTGAAATTAAAATGGCAGCACATGCTGGCCCATTTTACAGGAGAAATGATAAGACCCAACAATGTGAGGAGAAGCGAGTCAGGGGGTTTCATCAAACAACAGTTATATCAAAGCAAAGAGGTATCAAGGCACAAACTGTGAGCGTGAGGGATGAACCTCAGGTTAACGAGATGCCGTTTCCCCGTTCAAAATATTCCTTCATATGACATTATATTTCGCTGTAGCTGCAGCATCTTCACTTTCAGCCTATACCAGCGAGCTTCCCAGCGAATATATTTATAATTAATGCCGAAGAGAAATGTCAGCTGGCTGGCCAGTAGACATCACACATGCTTAATTCAGCATGCATAAGAAATCACTATTATACAAGTGATTTAATTAATCTTTAAATTATATTGTAGTGGATAAAATCAGCTGCAGAAAAAAATCTTTTGCATTTCTGTTGGGAAGTTTGAGGTTTTTGCATCAGTGGGGGTGAGATCATCACACAGGACAACTCCTGAAAAAGAAGTGATGGGTATTATTTATGTGCGATTAAGAAAGCAGCCGATAAAGACGACACACGGAAGGCTATCCAAGAACGCCTCACTATTGTAGCTCAGCATTGAATCACATGTGCTGCATGTTAATACTGGATGATGCAGCACAGAAACAAAATGTTGATGAAAACAAACAAAATAAATAGTTTTCTTTTGTTTCATATTGAAAGTAAATACAAAAAAATGTTCAGGCTGGTCTTATTTCTCTTTGTTAGCAGCTTTATGTGAGAATGTTTATCTACAAGAATGTTTTACAGACCAAACTTTATGCTAATTCATCTAGTTTGAATAAAATGCTTTGTAAAACAAAAGCTATACGCAAAAGTAAAAAATCACTCAAATATAGAGAGAAAAGGTGCTAATGTGGATCAGACTGAGCAGCCCTTTAAATAAAACCTGATAATAAGGGCCGTGCTATAGCTGTAGACAAAAATTCCCATTTTTGCAACCTATGTCTATGTTGTAAAATAAAAAAAAATCTCTTAACATAATAAAAGCAAATCCAGCAGATTAGAGATGAATGATGGGAACGTCTATGAACTTCTCGAGACATTACTTGGATCTCTTAAAATAATTTAGCATTTTAATTTGTGAAAAAATCTTAAACTCCATTTTTCTTTAATAATATAAAAGAAATGGAAAATCTAGTAAATCTTTAACATTTCCAACCTTTGTTTACATGAGAAAAAAACATATTTTTAACTCGCAGATAGCAGAAGATGAGGCTTTTCTTTGGACCTGTCTCCATGCAGTAATGTCCACCACCCTTACAGACGGTTTGGCAGTTCTCACATTTCTACACTGAATCATTTCTTTGGGTTTTACAAAACAATTAAATTTTTTCTGGACTTGATCAATAAAGAATACTTCCAATTAAACGGCTATATCCCAGTTATGATAATCACACAATAAATACAGCATGTTGGCCAACACGTTTCACTCTTTTAAAGGTGAATCCTAAAAAAACATGCTACGACTATTACTACTACTACTGCTGCTCACAAATATTAAGGTGTATTGATTTTCTGGCTGAAATGTCCAGAAAATATAAAAGATTGGCACCATACTGATATGAAGATAATTAGTTTATTTCAGACAATTTATGAAAAAAAAACTAACAACAGTGGTGGGTAAACCAGAACATTAAAAAATTAATGTCTTGATAATTGATCATGTTTCAGGAGTCATCTTGGTTTGATGAGGTCGAAATGTGAACATTATGATGAAGAGGACTGTTTAGATACAAGCTGCCATTGAAATGTGATGGATAGATGGATAGTTTTACACTTGCAGCTATTCATCAATTGGGATTAGAGTACATGTAGGTTCATTCTGACATTATTCAGCACGACTAAATAATATTTAGTAAGTCCTGTGTTTATCCCAATAGAGCCCAAATTGAGACATTGTGCATCACTTTATAAAAAAAGTTTAAAAGAAAAACTTGAAAATCTTGTTTTACAATCTGACTCTTGTCCTCTGTCCCAAAGTAAATATTAGCAAGCAGATGAGATTGATATTTATATTTTATATATACACACATACACATGTAATATATCATCTATTTTGGGAAAGAATAGAGTAAATATGTTCACAAACCAATAACAACCAATACAGTATAACCTGTATTAGCTTTAAGGAAGAGAAATGGGGAGGTTAGATGTCATTTGCTTGGCTCCAGACTAACAACACTGACATGCACAGAACATTAACAGATTTTAACATGTAGCACAAACAACTATTGTGAGATTATTTTTTAAAGTGGGGCATTTTGTGATTTAAAAACACAGAAAGAATATAAGATCAGCTTCGTCAGTTGTAAGTCTACGATGTTGTGTACCATTGTTTATGTCCCCGTAGGTTCTACTTAAGTAGGACAAAAAGTAAACTTAGCTGAACATAAATTGCATATTTATGTTCATTTAAACCAATGACAAAGCCCACACTGCAGTTTAAAGAGAAGAAGTGGCATAATAAACCTCAAGAACACATTTACATTGTGACAGATTTGACAGAACATGTAAGAGAAAAATGTGATGTGATAAGGAGGTGCTGCATAGGTTTGGTGTCAAGAAGATGAATAAGGAAGAACAGATGGTGGTGCATTTGTGAAAAGGAAAGAAATGGCCATAGTGAACATATTTTAGGAACAGGGACAACCATAAGATGACATATATGAGTGGAGAAAGGTGCACAGGTGGGCTATACATTATGCAGCAGGTACAGTCTGAAGAAGACAGAAGACTGCAAGCTGGTGTTGGGAGAGAATGAAGCTAGGCAGTGCAAGATGGCAGCAGGTAGGATGACACTGGCAATGAAGAATGAGAACGAGTGAAAGCAGAGCTTCGGATTAAACGGTGGAATTTAGAGAAGGCTGAATGTTCTGCAGGGTTGTACAGGGAGAAGTTAAAAATATGCTGTGGGTGATGGAGAAAAGATGCCACATGACAGAGAAAATACAGATGATGGGGTGATGGAAATGGGGAAAAAGGAGGGAAAAGAAAGAAGACAGGAGTACTAGGAGGCCAGATGTAAGGTTTGACAAGCTGATGGATGAAGAAATAAAAGAGAGGGCAAAACAAACAGAATGAAGGCAAACTGAATGAGGAAGTGCAGACAGAGAAGCAGGAGTGGGGGTGGTTATGGGTGGAAAGGTACTGGTCTGGATTACATAAGTGTGGAAGTATAGAGATGTTGAGGAGACAGAACTCTAAACCTTTTTAACAAAGTTAAAGATGTGGAAACAAAATATCTGAAAGGATAAAACAGGGGTGATGATTAGCAAACAGGCTGTAATAGTGCGAAGCAAAACAATGCTGGAATGGAGAAAGTTGATGAAGTAACGGCAGAGGCAGATGAAAATGTACGCTATGAGAGTTCAGATTCAATCATTGAATGCTATCTCACAAGTTTTCCATCAATTATCAATGCACATGTTACTGCTCTATGAAGCCATCCTCCTGTTGCTGCGTGGTGCTCTGATGCACCATCAGGGAAATAGTGACAAGGAACAGGTCCTTCAACAGAGCTATATTATACATAAAAAGAAAAAATCTAATGAAAGGTGGATGAGGAAAGAAAACTGACACGACTTCAAATTTGAGACATGTATTCAACTCAAGTCTCATCTCATCTCAATCTCATCTGTAACCTCTTTTTAACCATTTTGCCCTCATATGTGGCTCACTGTGGTGGTCCTATAGCCAAGTGTCTTATAAAATAAATATTATTAAATAAATTATTTAAAGAATTTATGTCCTGCTGAAACAAAAACTATAAATATTGAGGGATGAGTTAGAGTTGATTAGACAAAATGTCAAAGATTATAAACTATTTGTATTGCGTATGTAGTATCAGCGTCTTCCTGATCCTCATGACAAAAGAGAGCATGTGATAAAATCCTACTTCAGGAAAAAATCCAGTGTAAATCTTCAAACCTGCACAAAAAAAAGCACACATTTAATCTTTTTTAAGCTTTCAACCCTTAAAATGACAGTTTAAATTATGTGAATTATTAATTAAAAAAACTAAACATAAAAATTTCTAATAAAATAAATATTCCCGAGGGGGCTTTGGTGGTGATAAAAGGTTTGGATGTATCAAAGATTAATAACAGATTAGATTTCATCAATGTATTTAATGTCTTAGCTGCTTCCTTGAGAGTCTAAACGTTTTCTATTGACTTCCATTAAGACGTTTAATCTCACTCTCAGGAAAAATCATTCCATCTTTAATGTCAGCATTTTATTTTTAGCAGAAGTAGTGATATTTGACTATTTTACTTTTATTCCACCATATTTCACTGGTTTAACTCTGCAGGCAGATGCAGGAAACTCCTGTAATTTTGTCAGCTGCAGTAAAACCGAAACGGTTAGCAAGTAAGAAAAAAAAAGGTGAGAAAAAGAACAAGTCATGAGGATGGCGTAAGGGTTAAAGATGCATTTTTTAACTTTCTGACCTTAAAACTCTGCGCTCCGGACCCATTTGATGGCACAGAGACATCTATTAAGTAAAGCGCAGCAGCTTTCCGAGGCTGAGGAACCGCACCATGCAACTATTTAATCTGGGATGCTGCAGGAGGTTGCAGCCAACATTCACGCACCTCGTCACATGCTAGCAAGGGTCTGTTTTTAATGTGCATCATGGCTGATTGACCAAAGTAACAACAAGAAGACATTATCAAGATTCTTTTACGGGCTGGGAGAGCGCTGAGTACAGGTAGGACCTAAGATCAATGCAGGTTTGTCATGTTAGGGGACACATAAAAAAAATGGAAAACCACTCCGTAGTGCATTGTTAATGAAAATGTTTATATCTGTCTCTTAGATGGTTAATTTAGAAATGTGTATTTCAATTATCTTTGATGTGTGTGTGTGTGTGGGTTGGGGAAAGCAAGACCTTGAGTTGGACTTGTTCATCTTACCATGCTACTTTTTTCAGGCTTTAAAAGTGGTTGATTGGAGTTAAACAAGAATTACCACAGATGCTATAGGTTGCCATGGCAATGTCTTCTGCTTTTGTTACCTTACCAGCTCAGGAAACCAGGCACGCCCAAAAGGCATGTTTTGGTGATATGCACCTACTACATTAAAAAGCCTCCCAACCAAACGTCTGCATTTAAGTGAAAACAGCTAAAAAAAAAAAAAAAGGAGGCCACGATAGGAATTGTGTTGCTGTATAACAGAGATTTATGTGATGTGGGTGAAGGACATGCAGGAGGACAGCCAGGCACTGGTAAGATGTGTGACTGGAGTGACAGATGGGTTCAAGGTGGGGGCAGGATTACATTAGAGATCAGCTTTGAGCCCCTTCTTGTTTGCAGTGGTGATGGACAGGTTGACAGATGTGGTCAGGCGGGAGCCTCAATGGACTATGATGCTCACAGACGACATGGTGATCTGTAGCGGAAGGAGACAGCAGGTGGACAGAGCCTGGAGGAGCCGCGGGATGTGTTGGACAAAAGAGGACTGAAATTCAGCAGAAGCAAAACAGAAAACATGTGTGATAAGCGAGAGGCAGGTGGCAAGGTGAACTAAAGGGGAGAGTGGAAGGGAGGTAGAGGTGATAGAGATGAATTCCTTGTGTTGACCATTCACAGGAATCAACAGTGCACAAGAGAGATGAAGCGTGGCATGAGTAATGTAGAAAGTCCCTGTTAATCTGCCAGAACTTCATTTCCCACCATTCCTTGCAGGGTCACTAGACTGCAGTGCAGGGTGCTGCCACTATCGCTAGACAAACTCTCTGAGCATCAGTGAGAATTTGTATTGTTTTTGTTTTACAAGTGTGGTCACAGGGTACTGGCTTAGTCACCAAACTGTTTGATTCCATATAACATGGGGAGTATTTTTCTGCTTGTATTCGTTATGTAGCAGCATTTGTTTAATCTTCATCTTGCCTCTGAATGTTTTATTTTAAATGCCAAGGTCTAACACCATATCATTTATGTAATTAAACATAGAAACACTGATTACATCTACAAACATATAGAGCGGATTCATCTCCTGTCTTGCAGTGGCGTTTTAAGTATTCATTGCTTTATTCACAGCTCTTAAATTGTAAATACAGCTGGAAGCTAACCTTGAACATTTGCTCCATAACAAACAATTACATTAAAAGCCTCCATTTATCCATTTCACACCATTTATCTGAGGTCAGCTCATGGGGGCAACTGCCCCCACGGCAAACCCTTTCAGTTTTTCTAAGGGGATCTCGAGGCATTCTTAAACTACTCTAGTGTGTGATAGGTTCCCCCTGGGGCTGACTCCCAGTGGGACATGCCCACAGGAAGCCATCCAGGGGGCATACTAACCAGAAGCCCGAGTTACCTCATGCAGTGGTTCTTACTCTGAGCTTTTCCACCATACCTCAATGATCCACCTGCAAATCTCCAGCTCCATTCGTCCTTCATTTGTTAACAAGACCCTAAGATACCTAGGAACGTCTACATGGGGCAGGATGTAAATCCCAAACTGGAGAGGCGATCAGTTTTATTCTGAAATAAAAATCACTGCTGGGTAAAGAACGTAGCAGCAATGGGAAAAAGCCCTTCTTATTTTCCATGGATGACAACATTTTTGTGCTTCAGTCACTCCACATGAGCCTGGAAATGCTGTGACCCTTACCCTAACCCTAAGCAAAGGAATCTAATACATACATCAGGGCGATTCATTTAGGTCCTACGAGGGCTGCAGCCTTTCTGGTTTTCCATGCAGCCCTGTTTCAACACATCAACAGCCAATGAAATTCTGCTCAACGACTTGATAATATGAGTCAGGTGTGTTGAAACAGGAATACATTGAAAACCTGCAGGGCTGCGGCCCTCGTAGGACCTATTTGAATAGCCCTGAAATACATCCTGGTTTGAGATGCAGAAAACCCTTAGATGTTCTTTTTTAATCTCTGGACTGGCCAGACCTCCTTCAGAAGTGTGAAAATGGTTGTAATGTTGTGGCTGTCAAGTACATGTGGACGAGATGCTTTCTCAATCAGTGCTCATCAGATTTCTGCTCAAAGACCTTATTAGTCCTGATTTATGGTTCTATGACTGACAAAGACAATTGAACTGTGTAATAAGAAGCAGCTGCTTACATGATTTGTGGCAGCAAGGTCAAACCGAAACAAAAAACTGACAGCAACAATGACTATGAGGAATAATTCTTTTGTAAGTTTTGTGTGACTGCTTCAAAGCTTTTTTCCATGTGAAAGACAGGAGGTTAATGAAAGAGTCCTAATCTTTTCTGCATATAATTGGAAGAATGGAAGGTATCACTTCTAATAAAGTATGATAATGGAAACTCGGACAAGCAGGTGTGACCCAAGTAATCTTTGTACCACCTTACTTTTCTTTTTTTTCTTCCTATAACTGGCTTTTTGGTTTAGGTCACAACATCTGTGCACAAGAGAAAACAGGCTAGCAGAGTCTGAGGAGTTTAACACGTCCCAGTCTTCACTGTTTAACTGCTATAAGCTCCTAAGAATAGAAATTATTATGCATCTCAGTTGGCTGTCTTTCACATTAAAGTGCCACTTTTAGGTACCAGGATACTAGAAATAATCAAATTCATCAAACTAAGATTAACAGCAAAGCTAGGTAGTATAAAAACAACAACCCCTTACAAAAGCCACAAAAGACTCTTCTATACCACACCCTTACTCCCTATGAGGCCTTATTTCATTGCTGATTCATACTTAAAACGAATATATGTCAAACCTAAAACTTCCATGACCAATTTCCTACAGGGTTTTTTGCTTAACTGCTCCTACACATCTAATTGGAAAGTATACATCTTCATAATAACCCCCTAATTTCTGTTTGGTGTGTTGGAGCAGGGAAACAACAAACCAATGCTGGATAGCATCCTCCTTCATAATGTCTACAACACTCTTGTAAAGCTCCATTAATTCCAGGTAGATTTCCTACACACCTGGATTTATGGCTACCTAAGAGGCAGACCACCATTTCTGAGGCTGAAAGTTGAGTGTCTGAGAATGTGGTTTGCAGCTCCGGAGCACAACAGGGAACTGTTTATGTTCTCTGCAGAAATACTCTGTAAATGACAGGTGTGATAAGTCACGGACGAGAGCTAGTCAGTTTGTGCCATGGTGCAGAAACGATCATTTCATCTTGAATACAATCAAAACAAGCAACACTATTGTTGACTTCAGGAGCAACATGACCAAGTAAAGATACATCACAGGCAACAAGGCAGAGGAGGGGAAAGAATTCAAGTATCAGAAGCAACTGGACAGACAACAGAATAGACTGGAAATGCAACAAAAAAGCAGCAGAGCAAACTGTTCTTAAGAAGATTGAAGAATTAAGGGCCAGATTTACTAAAGGTTTGCGTGTAGTAAAACGCGTGCAAACTCGTTGTGCACGCTAAAAAAAGTACAAACTG
>JBAMHV010000016.1:18498590-18510031 GCA_037177535.1 Pseudomugil gertrudae | reverse complement strand
ATCATAAGTTAGGACAGCCTGTTATGTCATATGAATAAGAAGCTAATGTAGCGGTTGACTTAAAGGTCAGTTAAAATTGAAGTTGCTGTTCAATTGATGCATATGATTTGTTGTGGTGTTTAGAAAAACAACTATTCACTGCAAGTAAACAATGCAGCAAAAATCATTTTTGCAGTCGTAGGGTTTCGTGCCTTCCATTGCATAATTTGCTCTTCACCACAGCAGGAAAGGCAACATGATGGTGCGTTCACTGGATGGTTGGTTTGTATTTACACTGCAGGTAAACAGCACCAGTTTGATTACAAGTTACCTAGAGCCTCTGTGTTCAAGTGGAACCGAGTCGTCTTCTTCTGGAGTTTGATTTTCATGTTCACAACCTACAAACTACCAGACCGGGTTTATCGTATATATAAAAAAGAAACTTTATGAACTCATTAAGCAAAAATAGCTAAAGTTACAAACTGTAACTGAGCTGTTTCACTTGCATGGACCCTCAGCTACATTTATAACATCTATTTTCTTGCTTTATTTTTATGTACTTTTTGATGAGCATTACATCTGGTAAAAATGTCTTTCATGTTCTCTTCATATTCTCTCTTAACCCTTATCTGTTTTCATTTAAAGCAAAGGTCCTTGGATTTTACCAATACTGGGAAAAAGCAAGACTCTTTTATTTTGTGATAAATTGAGAGGTCTCGTTTAGCAAAGATCTACAGTAAGTAAAATATATTTATGTGACTCCTAAGAAGCTAAAATAATAAATAAAAAGAAGCTGCTGTTTGACATCTAATATCAAAGAAAAACTGTATGTGTTGAAATGTACGTTAGACTTAGATGCCAGTGTTATTTATTAGAAGAAAAATGCACATTCAGAAATGTAGTAAATCATTTAACAGGATGAGTAACAGAGTGTTCAAATCAGCATATGGTTTTGGTGATTTAACTGCTGAGCCCTGCAGCTGAAGTTAAAATGTCCCAGCTGGCTCCTCATAGACAGTTTGGGTTTAATGCAGATCTTTGTCTTCTGTTAAATTAGTCTTTGCTGCATTCTTTCCGCTTTACTTGAGCGCAGATGAGGAACTGGAGGTTATTAAAGTGATTTATCCAAGGTTACAAAATGTTTTTCTTTTTTTATGAAAAAGAACTAAATCATCTAGTTCCTGTCAGCTGCCAAAACTAAAATGGAGACACACACAAGACTTCCTTCTGCCAGCACAAAAAATGTGCCTGTAACTTTATTAAGATCAGAGAAGTGATGATTTTTTTCTAACCTGCAATCATTTCTGTAATCGCCTTCCAAGATATTTTTCTGCCTTTTAAAATTTATTTCCTGAACTGTTGTAAGTAATTAATCAATAGACAAAATACTATCTCTGCTTTTACCCTCCTGGTGTGAGTTGGGTCTCCCACTCTGTAGTTTGGCAACTAATGTTGTCAGGAAATGTGTTTTTTTTTTTAAATACTTTGAGCTTAGGAAAATAAGAAAATGTGTTTATGGATGGATGGATCATTATTCTCCATCATTATTAACAGTTTTTATGTGAAGTAAAAATCTACTTAGTTTCTTTTAAGCTTGGATGTGAATGTTTTTATACTGATTTATCTAATGTTTTTCTTTGTCTTTATTTTTTAAAAATTCAAATCAAATTAAATCCTTTTTATAAACTTTTTCATACTAATGCAGCTCAGGGTGCTTTATGTAATGAAAACAAAACTTAAATATAAAACATATCAAATAAAACTTTCACATATTTTATTTATACTTCTTTTTTAATGTTTAGCACAAATAGTCCCCACTGCAGAAGCATATCATTTTCCTAGCAGCTAACATGCAGACAAAAGAAGACATGCACCGGTAGTGAATGGTGCAAAGCTGAACTTTACTGCACTGTCAGTACGTCATTTAATACGGCATTATGGGGATAAAGAGGAACACCACGAGTGATTTTCTTTTTGGAACAGCAAAAAAGAAGCTCATGTGTGATCAAGATTCTCTCCAAAAATCTCTGAAACAAAAGTAGTGTAAGCATCTAATTACTATCCAAACTTTTCAGGGGCTCAAAAGCAACTGTAAAGTTGGTCTTTAATCTCTTAAATAATGAAGTCCTTACAGGTTTCACTAAAAAGTGCATCAGATATCTGCAGTTTTTCCAGAACGCTGCTGCTTGAATCCTCACTGAGACCAGGAAAGTAAATCATAGTAGCTTCAGTCTTCAGGTCTTTGCACTGACTTCCTGTTTGTTAAAGAAATTTCTTCAACATCTCATTGTTTGTTTATAAAGCACCAAATAGTTTAATCCATGTGTTTTTTATGCTCCTCATTTAAACAGCAAACTCCCAGAAACCTGCAGATCAGCTAAAAAACCTCAGCTATATAAAATCAAGGTGAATAACTTTGCAACCTTTTATTGAAACTTAATTCTTCGCATGGTAACTTTTATTTTGTGCATTTTATCTACTTTATTCAGACTTTTGATTATTTTTTTCATTTAAGTTTGCTTTATTGTACTTAATGTTTAATGCTTGTACTTTTCCATGTAAAAAACTCAAATGGGTTTATACATAAAATAACACATAATATAACACGGCGCATGGTGGCGCAGGTGGTTAGCACTGTGGCTTCACAGCGAGAAGGTTGTTGTTTTGAACCTCGGCTGGGGCGGGGATCCAACCGGGAACCTTTTTGTGTGGAGTTTGCATGTTCTCTCCGTGTTAGCGTGGGTTCTCTCCGTGTTAGCGTGGGTTCTCCCCATGTTAGCGTGGGTTCTCTCCGTGTTATCATGGGTTCTCTCTGTGTTATTGTGGGTTCTCTCTGGGTACCCCGGCTTCCTCTCACAGTCCAAAGACATGCACCTTGGGGATAGGCTGATTGGAGACTCTAAATTGTCCATAGTAGTGAGGGTGTGTGTGCATGGTTGTTTGTCTGTGTGTGTTGGCCCTGTGATGGACTGGCGACCTGTCCAGGGTGTACCCCGCCTCTCGCTCGATGTCAGCTGGGATTGGCTCCAACTCCCCCACCAACCCCGTTAAGGAATAAGCGGTAGAAAATTGATGGATGGATAAATCAAAGACAGACCCATAATGAAGCAGCATTCTTTGATAATGAAGCAAAAAAGAAAAAATGGAAAGACCTGCAACTTGGCATGATCCACAGAAATAAATCATATCATGGCAAGGACATGCAAGGCTCCCAATGTAAATTAAAATGTGTTTAGATGATGTAATTGAACACAGCAGCCAGATGAAATTACTGTATTGGTTTTTGGAATTAAAAAAAATGCCTGATCAGATTCCATTTCCGGCAGCAAAGTTGGTGACCCTTCACAGCACAGATGAGTGCCCACATCAAATACAATGTGAAACCATCCAACTAATGAGAAGATGGGGGATTTCTCTAGAGGATGAGTTGGTCAGCGGATATTAATCTTAGTACTTTTTCAGCTGAAGACTTGTGCAATGAAGGCCTGGAAGAGCATCACAATCTCTGTTCAAACTGCAAGCATTTGTTTGCCAGTGATTCTCAAGGTGAAATTAGAAATTTCAAACTACATAGATCTTTTTTTTTACTTCTGGGCTTCCTTGCAAGGTTCGTGTCCCTCATAAGTATGTAGATCTTCATGATATTTGCTCCAGCTGAGTGCTCTGACACACCATGGAAACTAAATGCTTCGACCAAATAAAAGCATTTGAAATTCAAGAGAACAGGTTACGTTTTATTACTAATTCAGTTAGGAATAACCAATTTACACTTGATTTTAAAGTGTAGACAGACCATTTCCAAAGATTCAATACGATATTCTGACTTTCAAAGAGAGGGGGGAAGAGGGAGAGATAGACATGAAAAGCACTGAGTGTCTACACTTTTGGCCTGTCTTACAGGAAATCCATCCTTCCCTTCCCATGAAGTCCTCCCACTCTGTCTCCATATTTTGATAGCACTCCAAGTCCTGAAATTTCAGCTCTACCATAGATTGGCTCAAAAAGAGTTTGCTTAATCTTTGCTCATGACTTAAATATGTGCATCTAAAAGGGGAATAACACACTCTTTGTATAGCACCTTTCAAACTAAATTACTTAAAACAAATAAATCAGGGGGATTTGTCAATTAAATGGCATCATAAGGAAAAGTAACTTAATTTATGGTTATAGGGATACAACATACTGTAGAAGTAATAATCCTGAACACATTTGGAGCAAACCAGAAGCTACAATATGAGCTCAGACAAAGTAAATCCCAGTTTAAAGAATGAATATGCAATCAATACTGACAGTGTGCTGACTCTTACTAACTAATCTGGATATAAGAGGAGCCAAATAAAATAACCAAAGCATAATTTGGTAATGATTGTATAACTAAAGACAATTTAAGTTTATTTAATCCTCAGTGGAAACGAACCAGTCTCAGTAAAGGTTCAAAACCTGCTAAATAAAATTGTGGCATGTTGTAGCACAGTTATTACCTTTATTTGTAGTATTGATCATTTTTGCATTGTGCGCAAAATGAGAGAGAGGAAGTTGCAAAAGATAGCATTGATATGACCACATTTAGATGCTTGATGAGGGTAGGCCAATTCGCTATCAATTTGTCATGATACATAATTTGCAAATCAAACTATGGTACATTCAAAAGTTGCACTTGCTGCCCAAATTTTGGCAAGATAGATCAGAATTTAGTTCCACTAAAGTGTCTGGGATGCAAATAGTAAATAACAGAGATAGTAGGAAGCTAGCAGCTAGCCTTACAGTTATAGAGCATGACATTACTCATCGGGTTTGAAGGCCAGCATCTAGAAACATTTTGTTTTGGACAAGACTTACTCCATATGAAGTTGGTTTAAAGGTAAAGGTACATATAAAAGTAATACTAGAAACGTGAAAGTATCTGCTCCTAGCCTATCTTTGAGGAGAAAATAAAGGTTTTTTTCTTTCCTAAATATGCTAACATGTTTTTGCTGTAGATTTCATGAACATATATAACAATATAAAAAATATGTCTAATCTGTGTTTAAATCAATTATGGTTGCACATAAATAACAGCAATGAGATGGACTGGGCCTGTCCAGGGTGTACCTGCCTCTCACCTCCTAATTGCTGGAATAGGCTGATTTAGCTGACTAAGCGGTATAAAAATGGATGGATATAAATAGCATAAATAAAAGATAGCAGAGACAAATTAGCAATGTTACGTGAATTAACATTTACAGGATGAGGTATAATTTAGTGTAAAGGTAGTCACAGTTAGAAAGAAACAGAAAAAACTATGCATTGAAAAACTGATAATGGTTTAATAATCCATGCGGTAGCAAAGAGGACACACTCCTGGAGCTAAGCGGAAACCATTCCGTTCAACTCAAGTCAAGTCAAAACACTTTAATCGATACAAGCCATTAGGACCCATGTACATTAGTCCTGTTTATAATCACTGTGCTTACACACGCCAAAACATTTCTTATGATATCAACATTCACGGTGTGGAGGACAATGGTAAGAAAATAAAATCTTTTCACAGTAAAGAAAAAAAAAACTTCAGAAACACATGGAAACAAATCATTGGTCACATTTTGAGCCTATTTGTCTGTAAAAACCGACTCGACCTCTTCCGACCCCATCATGGCCTCAGACGGTCTTAATGGCATGGCCTGCTGGAGCAAGGGCATCATGGTGGCAGAAGATGAAAAAACTGGTGAAGAAGACCGGCTCTGCAAATGGTGGGCAACAAAACTGTCATCAATCGAGGACAATGTCTCCCACCCACTGCATGAGACTGCCCTGGAATGCATCATCAGTAGCAGGCTTCTTCACACACGCTGCACAGTGGAGAAGTACCGCAGCCCCCCCTCTGCTGTCAGATTCCATAATCAGGCCTGGTCTCAGCGGAGCTGATCATCCACCACCCACAACGCATTCTCGTAATTGTGCCATATCCGACCATAATACCTGCATATATTCACATTTAATCCTAGTTATTTGATAAGAAACTGTCACTTTGCACAGTTTTCATTCATGGAATTTTCTAGCACAATATTTAAAACCACTTTCTTCTCGTTTGCATTACTGTCATTTATTCTTTACATGAATATATTTTAAGATTTTTGCTCTTTGTATGCTTAGTAAAGTCTATACAGCTGTTTACGACACTAAACACTGAAACAATGAGTGAAGGTTAGTCTTTCTTACCTTACTGCACTAACTGTCCACGGACCTCCAGCCTTAAACGGGCTGAGACTACAGCTAAATTCCTTAAAAGCAGTTTGGAAGAAGTTATGGGATGACCTACATAATAAAATGTGTAAGTAGTAGCCACTGAAAAAGTACCAAATTCCCTTCAAGAGCCTACATAGAAGAGCATAAAGTCTCTTTGACGCACCTGTACATGTGGGTTTTAGTTCACTGGCTATTTTACACACGCTTATGAACCACAGACCTGTAATAATCAATACCAACCTGCTTTAGAATACAACCCAAATTACTTTGAACATTTCCTTTTTTTTTTTTTTACTTTTCCCTCAGCAGGGTGCACAGCTTCATCGTTTCCAGCTTACTACCGAGGTCCAGCTAAAGAAGAGCTCTACAAAATGCCTCAGGACATTCTGCAGATAAGCTTAACAAAATTATTCTAGAGAAAATAGAGAATTTATCCTCTTACTAAGATTCAAGGTGAAGCTCTGGGAGCAATCAAAGATTCTTAAGTCTGTCGCAGTGCAATGAGTTATTAGAGTTATCACAGGTTTTAGTATCTGCGCCTCATAATTACGGTGCGATCCTGCCATGATGACAAACCTTTAAAATTCATGTTAACCCTCATTGAAATCATAATTATCACTCTATCTTTATGGAAATAGTTCTTTATCCCAAACCTGAACTCTTTTTGTGTGTATTTGGTTTAAGATTTTGTAGTGGCCTTTACAGTAGATTCAAGAGAAGTATGTCTAAAAGAGGGGAGGGAGGGAGAAAATACTTCACCTCCTCGTGATGAGAGAAAGAATAAGATAATGCACAACATAAAAGCTTTGCACAGGTGAGGAAATACCAATCTTAACATGCAGGATACCAAAATCACATGTAGAAACTCAGCTTAAAGACCATCATACATTGCTTCCACAATAAAACCGAGAAAGCAGTATAAATGATACTATAAGAGCTATAAAATGTTTATGATAAATGCAGGTTATATAGTTTGTTACAATTATCTGCAAACCCTCTGACATGACACAACCCTTAATTTGATAACGACCGATATCAGCTGAGCATCATTGTTGTTATTATTAGTGATGATAATAGTTTTTATTGTAATTTTGTAAGCTTATAGATCCTATAAACATGATCATGCTACCATGACTATTGTTATTATTATTACTCGTATTGGTAAGATTATGACAAACATTTACATTTTCACCCATTTGAACTTTGTTTAAATGCATGCATGAGTGAGGACTACTACTGTAGTAAACATTAGTAGGCCATCCTGTACACGACCGCTCAATGACGAATAATGGAATATCTAAAATATCTCATATACATTGTTACTGATCACATGCCTTAGTGATAAACAGGAAAAGTAAATGATATAGCTATTTTATAACATAAAAAATGCACAGCTGAAGCATTAGAAGTAAAATTCTGTTTTTACTGTCTTGCACTGATTTTTTTCTTTTTAAATAATTCATGCTTTAGAGGGTTAATGTAATGCTAGAGGCTTTTTGGAGAACAAAAGGGGGAAAAAGCCCAAACTAGAACAGAAAGACTCTTAGCTGTCGACAGAAAGTGTTTACAAGCAGCAAACGGGGACGTTAGCCACAACCGACCATGCAGTTTGATTTTTAGCTTCAGGGCACTTCTCCCTCTTTTTTTATTTTAAAATGTTAAAAGAAGGAAAAGGAAAAGTCATGCTGCTTGAAAGGATGAAGAATTATGTTTTTTTAACTTTTATTTTCTTTATCAGGTTTGATCACAGCAATAAAAACTTGAGAGAAAACTACATTTTTGCATACAACTGTCACCATCAGAAAACCTGAATACCAGTGCAAATAATCTCCTACATACACACACACACACACACACACCACACACACACACAGAGAGAAGTTTCTGATCAGTTATGGAGTGTGTTGGAGCTTTGCCCAGAGCCCTTTCTGTTCCGACTCCACTTCCTCCGTCTCTCTACTTTGAAATTTTAGGTCAGCTAAACTTTTTTTTCCTGAGGACCAGTTTGTAGAGAGAATTAAAGCTACAATAAACACATAAAGCTGTTCTTTTATTTAATGCCAGTCTGCTTTAAAATGAGGTAAACTGAGAAAGTTTCACATCCATCTGATGTCGTCATGCAGTCGTTTGCTGCAACCAGCTGCTGATTGGATGAGATTGACTCTGCGGTTACACGCATTTACCACTGATGCTGCAGTGCATCATCCCATCTGTTGAGACATGTTAAAGAAGGACATGCACATAACTGGAAGAGATGTCAGCTAGTTCATTTTCTAAACATCAAGCTACTCTGAAATGATCCATCCATGAAAAATGTCACATCTGACTTCTTAGCATGGTGGTCAGCGGGCTCGTTGTAGTGTTTGTGTGTGTGTGTTCTGTAAGGATGGAAAATGTCCTCCGTCTCTGGGGTTTTGGCCTATTCAAATCACTCAAATTGTGAAAATGATCAAGGCTGTTTCACCAATTCATTGTGAAGTCATAAAAAGGAAGTACTTAATGAAATGACATTGAGAAGTGCAGCTTTTTTTGTTGGAATCAAAAGCAGCTGAGTCAAAGTGTCTTTGCAAAATGATGGAATTCGGTTTGATAACAGCCGTCGTATGAGACAGAGAAGACCAGCTTGTTGTCAAGTCCCCACTCTGGGCTTTATTAATCTGTCTTTAACAGAACAACAGCAGGAACTGCAGCTTCATGAAAACCCGAGGTCCTTTGAAATGGCCAATGAGACTTTTTATACTTTTTTCCTCTCGGCCCGAGACAGAGCTGCCTCTAACACAGATTTTCCTCCCCACACACACTCACACAAAACTTCAAAGGCAATACATCCTGACTGCTTCTGTGAGCCAATTTCAACTCCAGTAGTGTAATTAATCATTTTTATCTAAAGTTTGGGCAATTTTTACCCACAACTTCTGCAGATTCACTCACAGAAAAGTTACAACCCTCCTGCTTTTATCTGCTTCACCCTGTGGAAGCTCGTCACAAGCACCGCATTGTTCAAGATCACGATGGGAAGAAAATTACTGTAAGGTGACTGAAAGATGGGTTTCTCTCCTATTCAAAGCTCAAATCTTTATTGGAGATGTTTCTGGGAGTTTTCTCCACATGTCCACACTGCGTCCATGTTTAGTTCTCACTGTGGGGACAGAAATTAGACCTGACCCTGATGACCTGAGGGACCTGGAAACCCAGAACCTCCTGAATGTATTTCGGTCTTAAATCATTACTTTATGAGCCAACAGCGGGGTGGACGTTTTAGGGAGACCTGTAAGGACATTGTTACAGTAATCTGTTGCAGTGGTTCTCAACTGGGGGTCACAAGATAGCTTCAGAGGGTTGCCAGATAACTGTAAAAACTATATAGTCAGCATTTATCAAATAAAGTCTGGATTTTTAGTAGGCCTGTTAAATGAATCCATCAATGCAGAGATAAATATGTGCAATCAGAACCTTAAATTTTCAACACATTGATGCATAAACAATAAAGTTAGTAAATTTCATATAAAACTGGATTTGATATTACCTCTGCGGGAGAAGCTGATTCTCTGCATGGAGGTGTTTTCTTAAAGCAATTAACCGAATCCACCAAAAAACACTATCTGTCTTATTTATGAAGATCCTGACAGTTTTCCTGCCTTATATTTAGAGACCAGCTGCAAGACGTCCCATTTGATGTTTCACACGATGAATCACTCAGTTGCTGCATTGTGGGATGTAGAGGTCATCAAGGCCAACGTATGCTTTGTTCGGGCCCTGGCTCAAGTTTGACAACCACTGGTTTAAGCAACAAAAGACAAATGTAAAGTCAATTGCAGCACTAAAAGGCAACAAGGACCTAAATGTTTCAGCTATCTGTGCTCATGTTTGTGTCAATTAAGACCTAAAGATAGCTTTCCCTTTCACTCAAACTAGTTTTATTAATGTTTATATTTAGGGCCAAGACTTGTTTCCTTTTACTGAATCTTTGTTTTAAACTCAGACTGTGTAGTAACCGCTGTGCTATAGCATTAGCATCAGCTAACATAACATATGAAACACTTTCCTTCGTAATAGTAGCGGCAGTTTAAACACTGCATCTATTTTCATCATCATGGCTGTATCAACAGATTGTTCTTTTCAAACAAAAGTTAAGGTGGGAGGTGTTTGTTTTACATCAACATGTTTCAACGGCAGTCTTCGTCAAAAAGGGCGTGGCCATCCTGGTGGATCTGTAAGGTCTGTTAGGTTGATCACACCCAAGAATAACAGCTGATATACGTCACGTTCAACATGAATTGAAGAAAATCTAAAACACTTTTATAATTTTGCATACATATGTCAAACACATTTTCCAAAAAAGGATAAACTACCAAAGAACCTGAACATTTTGAAAGAACAAGTGGTGCTTAAATACAAATGATCAGCCTAATAATGTTTTATTGCAGTAGCTGATTAACTGACAGTTGGGAATTGAGCAGTAGCCCACCAAAGCACTTGAGAGGTATATCCATAACTAATCCTTGTTTTGGCAGAAAGCATGTCTGTCCGTGTAGGTGTGCATGAGCACCATGCCCTGCAGTTTGATGTCTTGGCGTGAAAGAGAAGGGGGATTTTGTTTCTCTCTCTTTTTTCCTTCCTCTTCTAAGTACATAATCCTGAGTACTCCAACTCTCTCCCATCCATCTTCCCTCAGATAGAGCTGGAGCCCCGCTTAAGTCAACAAGATGCTGCAGCTAAACCACATTTGGTGCTGCCCTTGGGCTAGTCATACAGATACAATGTTTACTCTGCAATAACACACTGAAGTTTTTATTAGCTTAATCCATCCGTATATGTATATGCAGATATGGACCTTGTTGTTTCTGCAGTTTAATTACTCCACGTCTAATCATGAAATGTGTAACTGAAACCTGTAACCTGTCTGAAATGACATGCTCAATCTTCACAGCTACATAGGCTGTAAGCATAATGTTGGTCTCAAAATAAAGCTGAGAGAGGAGATCATTAAGCAATGTGTTTATATGTTATTGTATAAGAATACTGCGCCACCATGGGGCTGTACAGTTGGTTAGCACTCTGGCCTCACAGCAAAAAGGTTGCTGGTTCGAGCCGAGGCTGGGGGCAGGTCCAAACTGTGGACTTTCTGTGTGGAGTTTGCATGTTCTCTCCGTGTTAGCATGGGTTCTCTCCGTGTTAGCGTGGGTTCTCTCCATGTTAGCGTGGGTTCTCTCCGGGTACTCCGGCTTCCTCCCACA
>JBAMHV010000016.1:18476297-18498490 GCA_037177535.1 Pseudomugil gertrudae | reverse complement strand
CTCTAAATTGCCCATAGGAGTGAGTGTGTGTGTGCATGGTTGTTTGTCTATGTGTGTTGGTCCTGTGATGGACTGGCAACCTGTCCAGGGTGTATCTGGCCTCTCGCCCGATGTCAGCTAGGATTAACTCCAGCCCCCCCGCGACCCCGTTCAGGGAATAAGCGATATAAAATGGATGGATGTATAAGAATAATTTCACTGGAACACGGTAGAAAACCAGAGGACAGCAGTGAGTAATGTCTGATGAGGAGCAGTATAAACCTGTGCAGTTTTATGGTTTTGTGGGTAAGTATCTCAGGAACCCTTCATTCAATGATAATTGACAAATACATAAATTATAAGGTTCAGCAGAACCAGGGGATGGTCTTCAATATAACCTTAGACCCTTCTGCATGAGGATCCACAAAGACGTATAGACATAACATGGAAAGAGTTCATCATAAACTACTTTCATCTCCATGGAAACTAGCAGGACTTTTCATTTCAAACAAAGGCAAAGTCAGAAGAAAAGATTAGAAGTGTTCTCAGGGATTGGAATAAATCTCTAACCATAAATCAGCTGCAAGTGCCCTGAGTTTTTATCTCACAGTGATAACAGGGTTCCTGGTTTCACATGGCACAGAAGCACACATACAAAGGCAGCATGGTAGGGTAGTGGTCATCACCGCAGCCTTACAGCAAGGTCACTGGTTTGATCCTCAGCTGGGAGGAGGTTTTAACAGTGGCTCAATCTGTGTGGAGTGTTCTCCCCGTGTATGGCCGAGTTCCCTGCAGCTACTCCGGCTTCCTCCCACCCACACCACTCGCATGTTGGGATTTTTGCTACGTTAAGTCGCTTTGGTTACAAGCGTCTGAATGACTGTAGTATGATGGCTGGGAAGTGCAATTCAAGATTACTTCCACTGAAACACTTTTACATTTTTGTAATGCAAATTTACATCTAGTGAAACACTTTTACAAAGATATGACCCAGAAGTGATATCGTTGGGATGGGAGCAAGACAGGCTGTGTCTCAATCAGTGCACCAACACTACTTTGTGCACTATGTTTAAGTGCATTTACATTGACATTACGCACTACATAGTGTGTAAAGCAGGGTTAGTGTGCTGATTGAGACACAGCCTGTGTAAACAGGGAATTACTCAGTAGCAGAGTCAAATCTGAGATGTTTTGCCCGTGTTGTGGAGTCTATTTCCAAGTTCTAGGTCTGGCACATTCACCCTGATTACTCGGTCCATCTGTCTCCTCTTTAATGTTATTCAGAACAATGAGGGACCGTCCATAAAACTCACAAAAAGGAGTCATCCTCTTCAGATAACTACCACAGAACGGACAATACATCCTCGATCACTGCTGATGTCTGCTAATTCAGTGGTTTCCTGTTAGCGCTCTCAACGTAGCGCCTCGTGATATCACTTCCGGGTCAAATCTTTGTAAAAATGCTTTGGAAAACTTGTAAAAGTGTTTTACTAAATGTAAATTTGCATCGCAAAAATTCTAAAGTATTTCAGTGGGTGTAATCTTGAATTACACTTCGCGGCCACCATACTGTAGAGTAGAAAGAAATTAGCAGACGTTTTTGAAAATGTGTATGCTGTTTGCATGTTTTGTTTATGTTTGAACCGTGTTCAGTGGAAATGCTTGGTTGAGTATTTTCGCTGGGAGTCCTTTTGTTATGCTGCATTTTTGGACCATTGCTTAGCATGTGCAAAGATCTACACATATTTTATACTACATCCTACACAGGTATCAACCTAACATTAGGCTATTAAAAATGACAAAAATCCATAATCAGTAATGCAATCACAAAAAAAAACATACATAAAAACACGTTAATAATATTTTGGCACATCATGCAATCAAATCCGAGCTATTGGGGCGGGTAAACTCCCAAGTGGCTGCATAAGCTTTAAGACGATGGAATAACCCAGCTTTTAAGTAGAATATCATTTGTGATTAGGAGCGGTGTCTGCCTGAAATGACTAAAATAGCTTTATGAAAAGGTTTTCAACGTCAGAAAAGTGGCATGAGAAAGCTTCAAATTGCTGCAGGATGGATTGGGTTATAAAAATACATCTTCACAATCAACCTGTCCAGTACTCATCTCCAAATTCCCAAATAGCCATGAATGTTAACACAAAGGCACTTGTCAAATCAGTCACACTTCATTACAGTGGCTTTGTCATTTCCAGGACAGCATTCAAGTGTGAATTAAATCACTTCAAAGCAAGACTGGTGCGAGATGGAAAACAGTGAGAGTAAGAAAAAATACATATATCTCCAAGAAATGACAAAAGATGAACTGCTGCTGTTTCACAGTTCAGCAAGTCCTCCCTCTTTAATCCACTGGAGATATGAGATTATTCTCATCAGTAATATGGAGAGAGATTGTGAATGTAGGCCAAGCTGTTTCCCAGAGCATCTCCGTGAGTGAAAGTCATGAAATCCAACCCCACGCAGTTCCTCTTCGGTCCTACTAATTAACATTTGTGACTGGAATCTGATTGCAGAACAAGCCATGACCTGACAGTTTAAGCTTCGTCAACTGTAGCTGTTGGATTTTACACATTTTTATGAGGCTTTTCCAACTTTCAATTCTTTTAACTTGCCCAAGTTGGCACATGACAAAACAACGAAGAAATACTTCCTGATTAAATAAACTATTTTCATTAAATCCTGTCACATCAAGGGAATGTGGTGCATCCATATGCAAACACTGAGGACAGCTAAGAGGGACGACTGACTGTTGTGAATAAAGTTTTGGTCCTCATGTAGATGGCAGGAGGAGGAAAACTGCCTATGGCTGCAAACTAAGATGAGTAAGAATTTATTTTTAAGAGACACCAACATTAGTCCAAAAAATTGGTGTGAAATGATGATTTTTGCTTTGATGTTGAGTCTCCGACATTAATGTGGAAGAATTTTGTCCCACTCTTGTTTACAACTGGCTCTAGTTCATCAGAGCTTGAGATCATAATATAATCTTTCCTTGGGGCTCTCCACAGCATTGCGGCTGGGTTGAGATCTGGACTTTAACTGGGCCGTCACGGACTCTTCATTATTTTCTGTTTTAACTCATTTTCTCATAGATCTGCTGCTGTGTTTGGGATCATCGTCCTGTTGCATTAGGCAGCTGCAGCTGAGCCAAAACCCAGTCAGAGCCAACAAATGGACAAAAGCAGATGAACATGGAAACTGTGGACAAACTCATATAGTTAAGTTTAACCCTTATGGGCCTCGCATGGATCGACCGACTGGGTCAGGCCACACAAAAACCCACATCTCCTACTTTTTTCTGACTGAGTGTGCTTGTAGATAAAGGGGGAGAGTTAAAGTTTACAGCCCAGACAGCAGAATGAAAGAAACAGAAACTTTAGAAAGTTTTTATTTTATTTGTAGCTTGGAAATGAATTTATTTACTGTAAAGAGTCTTGTAACGGCTGGCCGTGAAAAAGAGGTGATTATTATTCAACAGATGTGCAAATAAAGTTTTTGTTATCACAAAATGAAGCCACAGTTGGTGGTCAGAATAAAAGAAGCAGGATTCCAAAACAGGAAAGAAGCACTGGTTTATATTAAAGCTGAATGTCTTTGTGAATGTCTGAATGTCCTCCACCGACCTCGCCTCCTCTGGAAGTGGATGGAGTGTGGCTTCTACAACTTTATCACCTCAGTTTCTGCTGCTTTTGTCCACATCTCTACAACCATTTGAAAGGACTGAAAGCAGCACAGCTATGAGTCATAAGAAACTCCTTACAGGTTGTCATAGCTCAGCTAAAGAGTGTTTGTAATGAGACAGTCTGATCCCAGGCTTCCCCATGACACAAGTGGAGGGGTAAGACACTGGACTCCACTCGTCCTCGGATTGGTGTGTGAATGATGGAGATTAAGTATTGTATAAAGGCTGCACAGAAAAAGTGTTGTGTGGGTGAATATGTAAAAAAAAAAAAAACAGAAAAGTACCACATGAAAGCAGTCCTTTTAGTCAATGAAGTGTCTTTATGGAGGGGCTTTCTCTGTAATACACCAATCATCCACATCAAAAGATCAGCTTATATGTGACAGCAATCTGCACTTAGCTCAACAAACTCCACCCACTCTGATTTCAGCTTCTTGGGGCAAGTCCGGGTCCTTAACCACTACTATCCTGCTACTCATAAAAGCTTCCCTTCATCAACACAGCTGAATGGCCGAACTCCTGCACCTCCATGCCGTTCAGCTCTAAAGAGGCACGGGGATAGCGGCACATTTGATTCAGGATGCTTCTAAAAGTTGCAGGATACTATCTGCTCAGGACCAGACCCAGTTGAATGTAAGGAATCCTCATTTTCATGAGGTTGGCAGAGCTGGATCTGCCTTCACGATGATGTTGATCGAAGCTGGTCACCTACAAAACTTCACAGGGTTAACAGCAGCCGTCCATTTTTTCTAAAACGTGAACCTGCCATCGCATGTCAGGTTAAAAATCACACCTTTAAGCTATCGTTAAAAGACATATCACATAAATTAACACTGTTGAAAACAAAGCACATTAGTTAACAACTCTCACTCAGTACATCACAAAAACTATTGAGAAATGTCTAAAAAATGTCCCGGCTTCTATCCAAGTATGTTCCTGTCTGAGGTCTAGGAGTCCTCCACACTGATGCTACTGAAAGCTCCCTGATACAGAAGCACGTCCGGATGTAAGAGCTCCTCTGTAGTGACCCCACAGAACAGGCCGGGTTACATGTCAGAAGTCTGTCTTTGCTTTTAAAACATTTGCTTTTCAATCCTCCTAACTTTATTTAAACTGTGCAGCCCTTTGTGCTCCAGCTGTCACGTACGCGTGCAATAGACATAGACTGGAACTTGTATCTGATATATATCTGACAAGTTTTCTAATAAAGAATAAAAGCTTAGAAATATTAAAACCATTGATACTTCTCACACAGTGAAATGCACATTTCATTGTGATATCTATTCATACAGACAACCAAAAGAAGGAATTCATCACGTTAGGGCTGTGCATGTTTGTACTCATTTTACTGACATCACAGGCCCGTTTTCATCCCGTTTTGATAAACTGACAGTGAGAAGTTTAAAAAGCCATCGTTTGATGCTTAATTAAATGAGAAACTGCTTCAAGCTGCAAGTCGATTAAAATAGGCTCAAATTAAATGGGGTGATGAAATTGTACAGTAATCCTGTTCTGTTGCTGTTCTCACACCACAGTCTGGGTATTTTATGGGTTGGTAACGCTGAAAAGACAACGGGTGGAAATGAAAATGCAAGAGTGAAATAAAGTGGAATTACTGTACAGAGAGAACTGCTAGCATGGCAGCATCCCTGGAGTGGAATGAAGGGATCAGCTTCACTGTCATGTTTTGGGCAAATAAGGAAAAGAAAGATTGCCCATGGAAAGAAAGATGCTTCGGCTGGTGATGAGGAGTGGATAAGAAGCCTGACAGTAATGCTTTGTGCCCCGGTGTGACGCTAAAAGCAACATGTAAAGAAGACAAATTCAGAAATGTTCTGAGGAAACATTTCTGCAAGGAAAGCTAAATATCAAGACCAAAATAAGCATCTTGCTGTTGGGAACAAAGCGTTGACATGACACGTTTATCCTGAATGCCAGATGGATGATCAGGCGGCACAGAGAGAAATGAATAAATGTTAACACAGTGCTGCTGGAAGACCAGCACGGTCTGTGCAGGTAGATAAGCCTCTCAGGGGATTGTCAGCCATCATCCTTGGGTGCTTTCATTAATTGCAGTCTCAGGAGACATTTAGTCTCTTTCTTAATTCAGTCCAGTACACAAAGTGTTGAAAAGAAGAAAAAAAAAACACATATAACTGAGTCCGGTTATTGTCTGGCTCATGTAAATATCAATGCCACAGGTTGACATAGAGTTGGAGCGACAAGTGCCTGGCACAAAGCATAAAAAGCATATTCACTCATGCAACGGTCTGAAGGTGGTGGAAGAAAGAAGAGGAAAAGCAAACAGAAATATTGAGTGCATTTATCATCTGTGCATTGAACTTCTGTTCTTACATTTAACCGAGATGAAACAGCGAATTGTTCATCAACAGAGAAAAGAACAAAGGCGGTCTAGCTTTTTTATTATCTACCCATGTAGAGGCCAAGGTTGAGGTTCAAGAGTTTATATTTGTCACTTGCACAGAAGTACAGGGTGACCGTGCAAAGAAAGAGTGCAGTAATAAAACCAGGGAGGAATGTAAGAAACTGGATGATAAAAAATAAAGTTTAACAAACATCGAGGCAGCAGCACAGTGGAGTAACTATATCAGATGAAAGTGTTGAGTAACAGGGAGAACACAAAGTGCTTCCAAGTATGATCACATTCAAATAGTGCACATTTTTATTATATTTTAAAATATTATATGAATATTTTTTAGACAATGTTCAAATATGTTTTGTAAGGTGACCTTGGGTCCTGAAAGGCGCCTAGAAATAAAATTTATTATTATTATTATTATAAATATGCAACCTCATCCTGTCTTTGCACGAACATAAACTCGGACTTTTAGTTTCGCTGTTCAATCGAACCATCACTATAAGCACATAACAGGATATTAATATGTGAATATGGATGTCTGACTTGATGCTGAGGTGAGGAAACGCTGTGTGGGGAGCCGTTCACACCACCAATCAGAGCATCACCTCAGTACACGTCCTCGTCTGGATGTGATGTGACCCCGATAATGTCAGGCTTAATGATTTCTGAGATACAGCATCACAGATTCTGCAGAATAACTTGAAATTAGCTAAAATGTGACTGTGATCTGCTTCCCTGACAAAGACCTTTTCATGGTGTCTAACCCAAATGTGCAAAATAAGGTTGATGCGAGGCAACGTGTTTGAAAAGCTGCAGCTAACTCTCGCTGAAGTGGGCTCATGTTTCCTCCGCTAAGAGGCTGGTAGAAAAAAATAAGTTAAGGAGGTCACTTCAGTCACTCACAAAAGGAAGCATCAGCACACAACAACTTGTTTTACAGATGCATGTTCAGTCCTATAAACAATACTCTTTAGACTCTGTGCATCACAGAGGTGTGAATAATAGTGATTATCCTGCACAGTCACTATGTTGCTCTTCTGTTCCTCTGACGGACTTCCTTGCATTAAGATATGTATCAACTCAGCCTGCAAATATTTGTGGCTCATACCACTGACGACATGGGACTGTTTTGATAATCCTGCTCCCACCGGATTCCTGATTGTTACCACACATTCTCATAACACGAGTCCTGCGAGACTATGTCCCAATCCCAGCACAGCCCCCCAGAGTGAATCCTCTAAGAACAGCTTTTTATAGCAACACAATGCAGCGACAATGAAGCAAGCAGCAGAATCATTTGCATTTATGCAATCAGACCTTCTGATAACCTGATTTAGCACGTGCATAAAGCCATGTTTAGCTACTGAAGTATTGTGGCATTCCTTAATCACAAATCAATCAAAGAAAGATAAAGTACAAAGTAAAACAAAGAAAATTGTACTTAATGTTATACTTAAATAAACAGGCATCAAGAAAAAACAGCTTTTAGCATATCAGTGGTGTTGAAGCTATAAGTACAAAGCCTGCCACTGCAACATCCACACAACCAGCTTCTGCAAGGCTTGTCTCTGGTCCTGCTGGTTTTGCAGGACCTGCATAATCTCAATCTGAACGCTGCACTCGATCGCATACAATCAACCACAGACAAACACTTTGACTGGCGTCTGAGAACAACTAAATTTACATCACATATGCTTAACACAAAAACAGGGATGGAAACTGCGAATTGCATCTTAGAAATCCGTTCAATCCTGAGATTAAGGCTCAACACTGGCACACAAAGCCCCAGCTGCCTTTATGGATTTAGAGGGACATCGAAATTTGTAAGAAGCAAGGAGAGCAGTTCTATCACTGGGAACACTGTTATATATTAAAGCAAGTGCAGTGAAATTTAAATGGCCGCGTCCAAACATTTCATTACTAATCTTCCATTTTTAGAGTTTATAAAAGCAGTAAAGCTGGAGAGCGACGCTGCTGTATTTCTGGTAATCTCTTCCTGACATCTCTGGCTGTGTGTGAATGACCAAACTATTCCCTAACGCTTCGTTTACATACTCATTCTGTTGGCAACTCGGACACAAAGCTGGTGACTTTCTCCTAGCACATCACATGACTACCAGCTATCACCGCGGCAACCACAAAGTGCATAAAGCTGTCATTTGGAAAAAATGTATTATGTCCTTATATTGTAATTTATTCTTTTTTGCTGCAGTTTGATATGAGAGGGTATACCCCCCCCCCCGATATGTTCGTGTTACGTTAGTGATATTAAGCACCTTCCGGCGTGGGTACCACATCTGCTAGGGGTCCCGCGCCTGTTGATGATGTCACACTGTATGACTGGCTGATGTGATATACAGTAAATGTGGGTAATTTTGAGTGCACACATTGGACGTTTGGAGACCCATAGACTGCTATACGGGGCACAGGGTGGACATTTGGACACAGTCTCTATATTTTAGGGGGATGGATCCCTTTACTGTCCAGGTGGCCGGTGCAGCTTTGAGTGAATTCCTGTCACACTCTACAGGTGTGTTTGTGTCATTCAGTCCTGATTAAAAATAATAATTTTTGGAGAATAATGACTCATAACTGAATTGGTGTCATCATGATGCATCTTTAAACAGTGCATCAACCCACTGCTTGTAACTGCAGATGGGTCCATGTGGTGCTTCCACTCATTTTTAACATTCACTCATTTGTCCTTTATTAACTCTGCTTTGCTAATTAAACCTTGATTTTAAAACGGAATCCCCCTCAGACAATCTAACTAAGCTGAAAGCAGTATCTCTGCTTTTATCATCCATCCATCCATTCTCCACCGCTTAGCCGAGGTTGGGCCGCGGGGGCAGCAGCCTAAGGAGGGAGGCCCAGACTTCCCTCTCCACAGCCACATTCACCAGCTCATTGGGGTGGACCTCGAGGCGTTCCCAGGCCAGCCGCGAGATGTAATCGGTCCAGCATGTCCTGGGTCTCCTCCCACAGGGACGTGCCCAGAACACCTCACCAGGGAGGCGTCCAGGAGGCATCCTAACCAGATGTCCGAGCCACCTCATCTGGCTCCTCTCGATGTGGAGGAGCAGCGGCTCTACTCTGAGTCCCTTCCGGATGGCCGAGCTTCTCACCCTATCTCTAAGGGAGACACCGGCCACCCTGCTTTGGAAGCTCATTTCGGCCGCCTGTACACGGGATCTCATTCTTTCAGTCACGACCCACAGCTCGTGACCATAGGTGACCATAGGCTCAGCTCCCTCTTCACCACAACAGACCGATGCAGAGTCCGCATCACTGCAGGCACAGCACCGATCGGTCAATCTCACGCTCCATCCCCTTGTGAGTAAGACTCAGCGATACTTAAACTCCTCCACTTGGGGCAGGATCCTATCCCCCACTCTTAGAGGGCACTCCACCCTTTTCTGGTTGAGAACCGTGGTCTCAGATTTAGATGTGCTGATTCTCATCCCAGCTCCTTCAATATTTATATCTCTGCTTTTACACGTGTGAAAGTCTGCAACATCAGAACGTCTCGTGCTTTGTGACAGCCTTTAAAACACTGAGCATGTGCACGTCGCTTTGCAGGGCAGCTACAAACGCCTCCCTCTGGATCCACTCTGAAGAATGTGTTCCTGTTTCTAGAGAACAGCAAACAGCTGAGGGAGTCTGAAAAGCACTTAAAGCTGGTGAGAAAATGACAGTTAGCAGCACTGATAGTGTCACTCAGCTTTTTATGTTCCATGAATGCATCGTGTGAAAAGGTGTGAATGGTGTGAATGGTGTCAGCGTTGCGTTCAGTGTGTGAGATTTAAGAGCACGTGATAAAAGCAAAGTCAGCTCCAGACTAGCATTCAAAGCTGCTTTAAGGCTGTTCTTCCTCCTTCTTTTAGACTCCAGTTCTGTTGATCACCAGTGTCTCTGGCTTTAATTCATCTTGTATGCATTTCACACTCACATTTAGAAGCTAAGAGATCACAGCTAAGTCTTATTTAGACATCATCTCCAAAATCAGGTTACAGTGCTAAAAATGAACAGAGACACAGGGGAAATGGCACCTCTGACTTCCAGGAAGCTACAAGCTGAAACCACCTAGAAAAATATCAACAAGCAGCTTCAAAGAATTTGGGTTTGAGAAAAGAGATATATTTATATTTCTTATAAACTGTTAAAGCAGCATAAAACTAATCCAGCTAAGGAGAAACCTTCTACACTTATGCTTCTCCCTTTCCATCAGAGCGTCAGTAACGTCATAGGAGTGAGCAGGACTCTGCAGTGCATGTTGATGTGACGCTTGTTAGAAACAGTCCTGGATCAGAGCGGAAAAGAACCCAGTCTGGACTGGGGCTGGCAGGCAGCCTGCTCGTACCAACTGTCCTACTTACAAAACTGGCTCCAGCATGTGTCAGGGATAAATGAAAGGAAGGCTAGACTGGCCATTGTAAACTCAGAAACAACGCCGGAAAAAAAACTCCACAATTTAATTTGTTCAATTTTCTGGACTGCCATTAATATTCAAATCACCTGTCAGGCATCACAGTCCCCTGCTTACTCAACCATCCATAGTTTATTAGCAATACTGCAGCAATATGTGCAATTTGATGTAAGTTATGGGTAAGTTAAGCTGCAATGACAGCTTTTTAAGATTAGACAGAAGTGGAGCATCAAAAGGATGTAAAATAAGCTTTTTTATTACAACCCAACTAAAAACGAAACGCTCAGAAAATTAAAAAGCAAACAACCCCCCCCCCAAAAAAATAAATAAAATAAACAGCATGCAATTCTTTCAAATATGTTATAAGTCACATTTTTATTCTTGATAAAATTGCCTGTCTGTCAAACATTTTAGCATTTCAGATAATGATCATTTTACCATCATTACCAAAAAGGTCATTTTATTCAAATGTGCATCTGTTTGTTAGTTTTTTCTGATAAAGGGTCTTTGTCTCAGATTTTATTCAATTAGGAGTGATCCGGATCATGATCTGGATCCGGTAGTTTGTTAAAGGATTCTTTACCACCGTGAGATTGGGTCATTTTCAGTATATATGCATAAAACGCTACATTAAATTGTCAGAAAATCCAGAAAAACAGGTTTTGCAAAATATCACTAGATCCCAGGAAAGTTCTAGATACTACCATCCATAGAAAAAAAGCAATCTTTGGAATTCCCATCACTGCATAGAGAACAAATACGATATAAACATGCAACACTGAGGATTCATTTTAAACGTATCTGGCATATCATTGTGTCTGCATATAAAATGAATAAGGAAGTCACAGTGATTGGAAACGATCTGCGTTGCAGAGGTCTGCGCTGTTTATGCTCTACTGGGAATAAAATATGGCTGATGAGGACTGTTTATCATTACACATTAGCATCACAGCAAAGAAATACTGATACAGCCTGTTGCAGCTTCACGTCCAACCAAGACGTGCTGGACTGGACAACAAACACTGAATGCAAAGCAAAGTGAAAAAAAGGAGGAAGATGTGTTTAAGATGAGCTCCGTTTTGCAGGTTAGCTTGTTGATGCTGTAAAACATGAATAAAAAATGTTAGGAACATAAACCTGTTGGAGCTGACGTTTCGCTGTCCATGGTGCTGAAGTGGGTCAGCAAGTCAGGATTATACGCAGATGTCATGTCTGTATCATTATCATGATGTAAAAAAACATGTTTGGATCATTTTAATCTGATAATAAACATCAGAAATTATTCATTTTCTTTCAACCCTCTCATATCAAACAGTAAGAACATCAACCTCCAGGTTTGAAGTGGCTTTTAAATGGACTTTAGAGCCCATTAGGATACTTGTGTGATTTATTCCTCCATGCTGTGCTGTTGTTCTGAAGCATGCAAACAGTACAGAACTGATGCAACAGATCACCCGGAGACTGAAACGAATCTTCTTACAAGTACTTGCATCAAAAGTAACTTTAGACAAATTCTTTTTGGACTTTTTTTCTTACTTTTTAGGACTTTTGAGGAATTACAGCTGCAACATGAATGTTCATCAAGTACTTCCTCAAACTGTTACGCACTTTCTAAACTGCATATTTACAGATAAAACAGCTCATTTACCATTCACTTCATTTACAAAGTTATTTTTATATCATCAGTTGAGCTTAACTGCACATTTATAATGTCCAATTAGCGACAGGCACATTTAGAAACAGTAAACAGAAGGATGGCTGCCAGGCTCCATGGATACCATTAAATTCCTGCATTTTTGCAACATTTTAACCATCAACTGGCGCACAAACGAGCTTTATAACTATATTTACTGCTCTGGTCGTTACAGTGTTTATGTCATGCTGGGTTTTCCCGACTGCAGTGAAGGGAACTTAAATCTGCGCGGATCCAGTAAGCTTATGAGGAGACAGAGGAGGGAAAAGGTCACTTCTGACAAACTCCCGTCCAGATAAAATGCCCTCTGCTTCTCTGTGGATTTCCACCTGCATCCCCCCAGATTAAACAGCAGTTTTGTTTGTTTTTTCCTCCTTACTTCTCCTGCTTTAGTTCTGCATCGCAACAATTACCCACAAAGTGTGCAGAAGATTAGCGGAGTATCGCTTCAGAAGTTGGTGTTTTCAGGCTTTAATCCGATGGATTTGCTTCCCTCCCCGCGATTTACCGCCAGTTCTTACATGATAAAACAGACAACACTCCAGTCGTGCCCTTGTTAAGCACCTCTATCACGCGCGCGCGCGCAGACACACAAACTCGCGAGCTGCACTCAAGTTAGAAACACAAGCCAGAAGCAAATCAACCTTATAAAGAAAAGAAATACACCTGGACTTACCTGAGAAAGACCGTTTCTCCTTGTCGGACGGTGATGTTGTCCATGACTTTGTTGTCAGACTGAGAGTCTCCCTGGCTGCGAACCGGCAACCCTGCAGGCATAAGAAGCAAAACCCTCAGAGAGACTAGAACTGTGCATTTGGAAAAAGCGACAAAGTATCTCCGGAAAGGCATCGTCTGTAGTCCTCAGACGCGTGACAAGAAAAACAAAATCCCTCAGCGAGACAATGAGACGTCTCGTAAACCCTCCCGTGGAGATTATTTGACCCCCCGGTTCATCAGTCTTAATCCAAATCTGAGCAGGTAGTCGCGGTGTGCAGCGGAGAAACACCCGGCTCTATCTGGCTGCCACTGTCTGCACATCCACTGTTTGTTGCTTTAAAAAAAAATGAAAGAAAGGTAATAAAAAAAAGTATTTCACGCGAGCTGTGAAGGTGGCTCTGCTCCTTATTTCATGTGCTGTCGGACACATCAGAGCCAAGCAAGCAGCTAAATCACGCTGGAGTCATATTTTACATGACAGGAAGGGAGATGCCAAGTTTGTGGTTTGCATGGGTCGGATCCCCCCCCCCTCACACACACACACACACATGCCATTTGTGGTGACGGAGCTGGAGGATCAGTGGGAGCAGAAAAGGGTCACATTTGCATTAAATACTGGCTAACTTCTACAAAATAATATATTTAGTTACTGGTGACTGTGTTTGTAATTGTAGTTAAAATTATCAAGATTTAACTTTGAGGCTGTTTATATTTGACTGTAAACACTATTAGATTTTAATCTTCATCATGTTTTAGTTTATATATTGTAATATGTGTGTATCTTGCATAAGACGATTGCAGTGTGTTTAAAGCTTGTGTTGTTTAACTGCAAATGAAGCATCGTGGGTTTTAAACCCTGAGCCAACATCAAAGCAGCACTATGTAACTTTCTGACCATAGGAATGTGTATGTCTGACCAAGTGATGTTTATGTACAATGGTGGAGCCGTGTTGCCTAGCAACGTCCTTGAGACAGGAAACAGAGGTCCAGAACTTTGTCTTCCAGCTCAGAATATCATTTTTACAGAGAAGTTTTGCTTTATGCTAGCAGCTACGTATCAACACGCTGGCTGTTTTGAACGCACACATGAGTGGTTTCAGCAAAGAGCTGCAAGAGAACATTAACAGAGGAAGCAAAAGAGAAGATAAAAGCTTACATGACTGAACTTGGGCGTACCTAACAAAGGCCACGTCCATTTAGTGTCTTTTGTTGTGTCTATTCTCTTGTTTCCTTTAATAAATGTCTTCTCTGGTTTCTTTACTGAATCGGCCATGGTGTGCTTCAACACAGAAAATGCGTTGATACCCAGTTGCTAGCCTGGAGCTAGCAAGCTAAAGGCAGACAATGCAAAGTTGAAAAGTGTTCTGTTGTGACATGACCACTGCATTTTGCTTTACACACCACATGCCAACAACACAACACACCGGCCATTTTGCTTAAAGGGAATGTGCACATTGAATATCTGTATCATGTAAACAAGTCGGAATCACGACTTTAAAGTGGAAAGTTTTACAGAGTTGCTGTGGAATATAGGAGAAAGGCTGCCGTGCATGCAGCAGAAGTGGACTAGGAAGGACTCAGATGTTCACTGGGACTGGGATACCGATCGGATGAGGTCAGAGGGAAGAAAGCTCAACCCACAAAGATGTGACCCTACAACCCACCAAGTTCAAACTGATATCTGATGTCTCAGAAACGTTGCTTTTGTGTCGTAATGTTAATAAGAATGTAAACGGCTTCTATCTATGGTGTTTAACAATGTTAATACTGTTTTTTTTTATTTGGTGGATTATTTTTTTTCCTCACAAAGAGGCAGACAAAAACCCTAAAAGAGAAAAAAAATGCTTGAACCTTTCAGACTTAATACAAGTAGATGACAAACAAGAGGACATGGTAAAATCAGGGAGTTCAATGCCCTGCAGGTAATTGCTAATGATGATGCTGCCCTCTAATGCCCCACATCGTTCCATTACATATTACATTTCTCCCTGAAATACATTGAAAATAAAAAGAGAAAATATTGCATTGCTTTGCTCATTTACACGTTTCATGCATGTATTGTATTCCACGTCATGCTCAAGCTGAAGTCACCCTGGCAGGAATGCAGACACATGGACATGTGCAAATGCTGGCTGAGAATTCACCATATGCCACCTTGTGCTTAACATTTACAGACTCATTTGTCTTCTCTTAAATCAGCTGGGCTGTGTGCATTTTGCATCAGGGCCAATCTGACTCAGAGTGCAATCAATGCTTCATCATTTTAACAACCTCTGTGCATTCTGTTATTCATGGCTCATCATGCGCACTATGAAGACCCTGGCAGTCAAATATGGATTCACTATTGGTTGGGAAAGATGATGACTCTGAGCAGATCTATGCTGATGTTCACTTTGACTCATTTTCATACCATAGTAACTGACATATATGTCTACGTAAGACACAAACTAGCCAAGATTTCTCTCATAAACATTTGATCATATATGATTTTATTGTTTTAATGAATGTTCAAATATAAACTACGTGTTTAAATAGACTTGTTTTTGGCTTTATTGTAAGACAGAAGCAGGAAAAAGAGAGAACATGCTGCAGTGGTTGTCATAGCATGCACACTGGAGAAATGATAAGCTGAATTATACTTTATCCAAGATTAGAAACCAACCTCCACAAAGAAGTGTGAGGGACATGACAAAGAGACACCTGGTGAGATGTCTGATTTATAGTCATGTAGATGAACTGAGCAGACTGCTGAACCAATGAGTCATGCTTTGCAGATGGTTGTTTACGTCGTACCCATGCTGCACAACGATGCCAATTTAAGTCACAAAATGTCACAATATTCTGCTAAATTAGTCTGATTTTAGTGGGGAAAATCTCAGGTTATATAAAAACTTTGGGTTTGCATAGCGAATTCTCCCTGATCGTGTATCCCTCATACAAAAAACACCTTGTTGCATCTCATCTGCACACACTGTGTTGTGGTTTCTTTCTTTTGGCCACTAAAAAACTTTTAAAAATGAGGGTTTAACATTATTATCTGAGTGACAAATTCAGATTTGCCACCCCCCCTCACACACACACACACACACACACACATACTGTATCTTTGGAATTTGCTGTGCAATGTGTGTGCATTTTGACACTTTGGGTGTGCGTGTAATGCAACAGATGCGCTTCTTCGTTACATCTGCCTCTGGTTTATCAGTAGAACTGTGAATTCTGAGTCCCATTACTTATGCAAGACTTCTACAACATTCATAACAAATAAGAAATAAAACTGTTAAATACACAAACAGTTATTACAAACTTTAGACAAAATACCAGAATTCAGCTGTAAATGTCTAAGATTTGCACCTTGGGATGCTTCAAACCCTTCCCACATGGAGCTTAGCTGGATATTTGCACTGCTCATCTGTCTTCATTACTCTGAAGCTCACACAGAATAAAGTGTTGAGCAATTGTAATTGGTTTTTAAATGCAAAATAAACTGGCGATATGTTTCACAGATAAAACCATCATGGTAGCCGGAACAAAGCAGTTGAGGAAAAGAAGTTGATTGATTGTCTGAAAGAAAATTGTGTATCTAGCTGTGGGCAGCTCAGGTCAGCAGTTGTTTGCAGTACATGTCAGTGAAATGTTTTTAGCTGGAAACCATTGGCCAGATGTTCATGGAAAAGATTCATGCTGGTGCTTTGCACAGCAAGCTAAACGGTTATCTCCTCTGCTCTGCACTGTGATCCCTCTTGATGACTTCCAGATAGCCATCCTCCATCTTTAAGACTCACTTTGACCACAAGGGATACTCAGGTAATGGGATCTTAGTCATTGGCATTAGTGAAATATCACCTTGCAGATGGAAGAGAGCACCACAGTGAGAGGATCACATCTCCAGTCAGCTGGACACTTTCACGCTGTCAGAATATCTTTGCACATATCTCTGAATGTCAGAAACACATTGTGTTAAAACATTTTCGCATTTAATGCCACACATTTCTCCCAGTGCAGGTTCTCCACAGTGTCTGCTGGGAAAAAATATGACAATTTAAATGTGTTTTTGCAAGATTTCCCCGCAGCATACGAGTGATTGCATGTCTAAGTAATTACGCTGGAGTACTTACAGATGTGTGGACTGGAAGCACTTGACTTGGGCTTTTTGGCTCTTTGAGAAAAACAATAATTAAGAGTAAACAAACAGTGGTGATAACAGCTTCGGGAGAGGCTTTGGTTTGAAACGACCATGAGGATGGCTGGTTGTTGTCCAGAAAAGGCTTCCAGCTAGCTCCCTTCAACAGGATGGCTAATTTTGGAGGCTCCTGTCCCATCCCTCAGTTCTAATAATCACCAAGAACATTTTTCATGATTATAATCAGAAGCAGTCAATATCTAAAGCCTTTGCTGTTAGACATCTACAAGTGGAAGTGGGCATTACTCAGAGATTGATGCAGGTGAAATAGCTTTAATCACCTTTTTGCAACAACATACAGATTGACAAGTGTTTTCTCTTTAAAGCTTGCTAAACAATGTCATTTGACTTAAAGAAAACAACAACTAAAGTTTAAGGCATTGCTACTTTACATCAAATGCTTCAAAATGTTTGTTTTTTTTCAGCTTGATATCCGTTTAATTGTTTACACAATCCAGCTAAATTAAAATTAAGTATGATTTGTTTCAGGGCAAAAGTGAAACACCTTTCAGGTATATGCCACCTACAATACCAACAAGCTGAATATCAGATGTTTTTGTTCACCTTGAATATTCTTTTTCACCTCAGGTTGTTTCTGCTGGCACAGTACAGTCTTGGCATAGAACATACAGGCGACTGCCTCGGGCACCACAAACGGTAGGGGTGCTGATGTGAGAGGTCAAAGAGGAAAAAAAAGAGCTCTGACTGTTGCCATTTCCTTGTTCACTGTCTGGAAAAAAACTGAACAAGTACAGATAAATACCAAGACCCCCAACTATTGTTGCTCGTCACTATCTGATTGACCAAGGCAGAAGCTGACCCAGTTGTTAGCCAGAAGCTAGCCCGACAGCTGGCCGAAAGCTAGTTCGGAAGCGGACCGGAAGCTCATTGTTCGTCATTATTTTATTGACAAGGACGGGAGATAGCCAGAAGCTAGCCTGTTAGCTGGCTGGAATCTGTCCGGAAGCTAGCCTAAAAGCTGACCTGAGCTCATTGTTTGAAATGATTTATTTGACTAAACTGGATCCAGGAACTGTCTGGAAGCTGGTGAGAGGGTGAGGATGAGTTATGGGTGCATCATGTAATGGTTCACAAGTCAAAACTGCCTGAGTGTTTAGAATAAAGCTATACTATACAGTCATGTGACAGACGCGACTTACATATGATAAGCAGACATTTTAACCATAGCTAGTAACCTAAATGCATGTCTTGTGGGTGGGAGGAAGCCGGAGTACCCGGAGAGAATCCACAAATACATGGTGAGAACATGCAAACATCCACACAGAAAAGCCAGTGGTTGGACCCTCCCCAGCCTGAGCTTAAACCAGCGACCTTCTTGCTGTGAGGCCACAGTGCTAACCACTATACCACCATGCTGCCCAGTTTAGAAAAGAGGTTTCAGTTTAGAGTTCTGTTGTTTTATCCAACAATAAAATGTAGTTTAACTTTTGATCTGTAGCAGGCGGAGGCTGCAGACAGCTGAAGAAGCGATCAGAAGCTACATGTAGTTTTATTCACAAAGTAAGCAGTTCCCTCAATGTTCTACAGATGCTGCGAAACAATTAAACTGTACAGCAGCCTCAGATTTAAGTCAAAGAAATCCCAGCTGGATGGTAACATATGTTATTTAACACATTCAATGTTATTCAGTCTGCTGCAGCTCCATGTTTGCTCGTACAGTAAGAGGTAAATCTATTCTGTTCACAATCGCAGGAGAAGTCCTGCAGATCCTTCTAGAAGCTGCAGCAGAACATTTACCCATTTCTTTCATCACCAGTATTTAGACATTAATTCCATTATATTTTTTATATATAGTTCCAGTTAGGAGTGATTACAGTATATGCACACACACACATCATATATAAAAGTAAAAGCTGGGCTGTTTACGTGTTTTTTGCTTCGGGCTGTGAATGGACTAATTCATAGGTCAAAGGCTCAGATTGACAATATAAAGAAAGTATTTTATGTTCAGAAAAGCTGTGGTAGCGTGGAGTCATTTTTAAAGCGTTTCTGTGTTCTTTTATCTTGTAGGTGCTCCTGATACGGCAGCTGCCATAAGAAAACTCGACCTCTGAACACGCACATGGAACTTCCCTCAGAGACTGCTTTGTTTTTCTGTGCTAAACGTCTATAAATGCGCCAGCTCCAGGCAGAATTATTTAGGTGATTATCTAATATTTCCTGACGAGACAAAAGATTTTTAAGCACTGCTTTGGGAGTGAAAAGAGGAGCTTATTCAAGTAGATTTAGCTTCTTTTCAGACCGGCTTTCGTGCTTAAAGTAAAAATATCAAAACTTTAAATGGATACTCACAAATATTACAAGTTGTTTTAATTCAGTTTAAAGTCAGAAAAAGAAAGCCCACCTGCACGCCACAAAGGTCTCCATGCAGGTTTTACCCTGCAGCAGCTTCAGAAATACAACTTATTTAAAATCTGCTTCTCTTCTTCATGGTTGAAGAAGAAAAATAAAAAAATAAAAAATAAAGAAGCTAGTGCTAATTATAAGTATAATTAAAAGTAGCTAAATGTAGCTATCCACAAAACAAATACAATAAGCGGGTCAAACATGCTGTAACCATAAATAAATAAATGTGTGACTAAATAAATAATGAATCTGTTTTTGATTAGCTTATCAATTAATTTATACATATTGTGCCTACTTTATTCTTATTTTCACATTCACATTTATTTCTGCTTTTTTCTATATTAATTCATTTTTCACATTTCCTCTTCAATAAACTACAGTTATATATTTGTTCGTATGTTTGAGTGCATTCATGTTACTGTGAAAGACACAATGAGGTGTGTATTTTAAAAATGCTGTTAATATGCTCTGTTGTGTAAAGTTTGTAAATGTATATGTCTAATAATTTGAATTTGTTTTTTTATTAAAAAAATGTTGTTTTCCTTTTTGCATGAAAATGACCTTATAAATAAAACCAGATTTAAATTTATTTAAATAAAAAATTAATACATAAAGATAAAAATAAATCAATAATTAAAAATTTACATAAATTAGTAAAATTTTAAAAAACTGATAAATAAATAAAACAAACATAAAAAAGAAGGAAAAGAAAATAGATAAAAGCCAGAAGTGGTTTGTTCCAAATTTAAGACAACAGGCAAGGTTGATTATGAATAGATGTCTATGAAGTGCTCTGAGATGAAGTGCTATACAAATACAGAAAAATGGTCGGTGTGGGTTTAAAGTTCTCGTTAACAGTGACTGTAGATGTGACTTCAGAGGATTTGATTGTTTCTGGTTTATTTACTGCTGTGACACAGAGGAGATTGTGCAACCCAGCTTAAAGAGACATTATAAAGTCTAAATGTAATGTTTCATCAAATCAAACCAGTGTCCCGTGATTCAGTGCTGATGATGTCATATTTCACATCATTCTTTTCCTTGTTTGCTTTACAGCTTTGTGAGCTATTTTTTTATAAACATCTTCAGACAGAAGGGAAAAAAATCACAGCTCGGGTAAACTCTAAAACCCTCAGCATGACACATTAAGCCATGAGACACTGTGATAACAGCAGAGTGGCAACCTTTCTGGACCACACACACAGACAGGAGCACAAATTCCTGACAGTTTTGGGTTACTCATCAATTTACTTCTATCTAAAAATGATGCAGCTGCTGTGTTGCTTGCATCGCGAGCCACGCAGGCAGAGAGGTCACCGAGATTAAATGCCAAGTTCAGACCTGCCTCTTTGCTGATGAGGCCTGTCAAAGCTGCGAGGGAGTGAAGAATGGCGTCGCAATCGGAGTGCCGGTGTGCGAGATATTCTCAGTGTGACAAGAAACGCTGCAGCTGTGAAGGCAGACATGTTAGACCTGACAGCAGGACGTTGCTACTGAGGATTAGGTAGGTAATTAAAAAGGAAGTGCTTGGTTAAGAGGCTTTGAATCAATAAGTATCTTTAATCAATCCCTCCATTGGGGAAATTATGTTCTCATATAAATCCACAAACTGAAGGTTTTCTTTCTTTTCAGAAAAAAGCTGGAATGGCTTCAAAATGCAAAAGAAAATGATGTCACCAGAAAAGAAAGCTTTTACAACTCAAACACTTTCTATTTAGGGCAGACAAAACGTGGAGGAAGGCCCCGTACCATCTTCTTCCTCAGACATGCCCTTGTAATGAGTGGAGAATTTAGTCGTGAACTGCCTTGTTGTGAATGCATGGACGTCCCTGGAGGACATGTTAAGTTCAAGGCAGCAAATGTTGCTTTAAATGTCGATAACAGCAAAGTACAGCAGAAGAGTGGGACCCGAAACGACCCCAAAAGATACTGGAGTTGCTACCGATGACAGTCTGGATGGTCTTTTTAATCGCCGGCCAACAAGGCAGACATAGCATCTGCTTGCTCCATAGCAAGTAGCCAAACAGTCAATCACAGTTCAGCAACTCAGGACATTTAGTCATGCAGCTACGGTGAAAATAACTTGCTGAAGTGCAAACTGAGCATCAGAATGAGGACCAAAGAGGATTCAAGAGACTTTAAATGCTTGTTGGTGCCAGATGGGCTGTTTTGAGTATTTTAAAAAGTGCTGATCCTCAACACAACCATCTCTGAGATGTACAAAGAATGGCCTGAAAATGAGAAAATATCCAGTGAGCAGCAGTTATCTGGACCAAAGTGTTGATGTCAGGGGTCAATGGGGGAATGGAAGTCAAATAAGGTCTAAGATATTCAGAAAAGCATCTCTGAACATGCAACAGATCCATTTAAATAAAATCCAATAATAAAATTACATTTTATTTTTTAGCACCTTTCAAAACACAAGGTCACCTTACAAAAAAGTAATGTATATAAGAATAAAACTATTTTAAAACATAGGGATTAAAACAACACAAAGCAAAGAGTTAGGTGTGTAGGCTAGTTTGAACAGATGGCGTTTATTATATATATATATAATTGAGTATATTAATTATCAAAGACACATTTTTAATTGAGTTGTACCCTTTAGACACACAAACACTAATGTTTTTCTCATTCATCACTTTGGGGCAACATGTACTCGACCTCACATTGAGGGCCAGATTTACTAAAGGTTTGCGTGTAGTAAAACGCGTGCAAACTCGTTGCGCACGCTAAAAAAAGTACAAA
>JBAMHV010000016.1:18424653-18438119 GCA_037177535.1 Pseudomugil gertrudae | reverse complement strand
AAAAATATTTATTAATATATTTATAATTAATCATGAATACTCATGGAAATGCGGCCACTGACATTCTCTGTAAAACAGAACAAACTAGCAATTTCCACCTTTTCCTCACATCAATATAATCTCCCTGGAATTCCCTGAATCTCTTCCTTTTCTGGCCAGACCTCTGACGGGATCACCCCTGCTTTGATCCTGGCGGGTCAAACTAGCAACCGTGCTCTCCCTCTGGGCCTCACCAGAAGACCAAGCCTGCTAACCTAAACTTGCTGTCTCTCATCTCCAGGACGTTTACCACAGACACCCAATCGCTCTTTGTTCTGTTTCACAGCATCAATCCAGAATCTGGAAAGTTTTCAGACAAAAGGTTTCCCTCTGAGAGAGCCACTTGGTTAGCCTGCCAGCTAACCTCCCCGACTGAGAGGAAGCAACCAGCTTCCTTCAGAGCACCCAACTCAAAATAACAGAGCCAATTAGATCATAAAGCTCAGTCATGGCTGTTTGTTGAATGTAAAATGCAGGGATAAATTAGGAATCACTGGACATTGTTAGGGCATGTCCCTACAGTTTTAAACTAATTCCACATCCTTCAAAATTTCAGTAAATTCTGAAGTTATTAGAAAAGTTAAGCCATCTGAGCTGTAGCATTACATGCTTCCTGGGTCTATAACACATGCTTATTTTACTGAGATCAGTGTCATCTTACATAATAAATTATTTCCATTTCCAACCACACCAACAGAAATTCATTTCTATCAGTATAACTTGCAAAGGGAGTGGAATAACCCACTCATGCTAAATTCCTGTCAATAAATTGTCATTCTGCCTTTGTATCATATTATGACACTAAATTGATCTACTGCAGCAGCTGCTTCCTTCAGGTGTCATCCGGTTTCTAATCCCACTATACAGAACAGCTGTGATCTGTCTTATGCAGTAACTGAGCAGCAGTGTCGGCTTTAAAATGGAGGAAGTGACTTAAAAATCAGGTGGGCTGTCATTCCCTCACATTTAAAGGTCGAGTGCCTTGATCTCTGCTGAACTGCTCTTTCATCAGCATGCTGCCTTCATCTGATAAAACATGGCTGTAGATCATGTTCACTGTCAACCAAGTCTTCAACAGCATTCAAGTCAGCTGAGTAAATGAAGACAGGAAATAACTCCCTGCCTGAGCTGATGAAAATTTCATGAAATATATAAGAAAGAGGAATACAAGAAGAGGGCTAGGCAGTTTAGACGACAGTTCAATTATTGTAGTTGATGGGATGGCAACCTGACCCTTCATCTGCATGCAGCGAGACCATATTGATGGTGATCGCCATACCTCATGTGTCAGGTCTCAGGAAAAAAAATGCTCAGCCGTGGATATTTATCATTTATTACAGCTCATCCACTCTGCCTGTCCTAGTTTCACTGCTGCTTTCTCCTGATCAATGCAGGGTTCATGTAAGGGAGGAAGAATCAGACTTCGATGTCTAATGCGAACAGTGGCCAGGATAGGATGGAGGGAGAATGATATCTTTATAAGAGGATTTGTCAGATTGGCTTTCTCAGTGTGAGGACAGGAGAGACTGCAAAGACGCATGCCCTCTATTCAGACACTTTAATGAGGATCATCTGCTCTCAAAGAGTCTAGAGACAAGGATGAGGACATGTAATACCCTGCAGGAAAAGTCTGATGATGAGTCATGGTCAGGTTGAAGTCACACAAAATCCAGGAACAAGTCAGAGTCAGACTTTCATGTTTCTCCAAAAACAAAAGGAGTAAAAATGGAAGTTTATATAATGTTCTGTATATTTAACTGAATTCATGGGGATTGAAATTCCTCACTAAGGTTATTCCACAAATGTATTATTATGATGAAATTTTGTGTTTGGTTTTTTTAGCTCTAATTAAATTAGAAATCTTTAACGAACTGTGATCAAAGGCCTCTGAACAGAACCAGGGACAGGCACATGTGGATGAGCTAAGCGTATTTTCCCTCTGAAGACCAGGTGTCCACTGGTCTAATTCCTACCAGATCATACACATCATAAAACTGACAATTCCCAGAGAAGACGAGGGAAGTCAGAGTCAGCAGACAAGCCATCAAAGCCAACACGGTGAGAAGATACGTCATTGACTGAAGCGAACCACACCATCAGGGCTGTTTAAAGCAAACTGAGCTGCATACCCAGGCTGGCTCAGCCATCGGGGATAAAAAAAACACTCATAAGTTATATAATACAATATGTAATTTAATATTGATTGATGATGAAAATTAATTTAACCAGCCCTGTGATGGACTGGCGACTTGTCCAGGGTGTACCCCGCCTCTCGCCCGTTGTGAGCTGGGATAGGGTCCAGCCCCCCGCGACCCCGCTCTGGGATCAAGCGGTAGAAAATGGATGGATGAATTTAACCATTTGCCTGTGTCATGTGACTACGACTCAGCATCCCTACATGCTCTGAGACTTAGATGCAGATCATATTAGTTAAAAGAGAAAATATTCCCACACTAAGTCCTGCTGCAATGTAACAACCATTTAGATTTAATTAATTACTTCAAGCTTTGAACTGTGATGGAAACCATGACATGTTCTAAATAAAACCATGATTTAGTGAAGTATCTTAACCTCATGTGCTCACCACACACTCACATTTATTAAGCTCATTTAATTCTACAAACTTGCATCATGACTGATTTTTTTACTCAAAAAAATAAAACATATTTTTTAAATAATATTTTTTTAAGGAAAACCATGTGAGATCAGTGTGGTCTCTTCAGCACTACACGTGCACATCCTGCCAGCACTACACGTGCACATCCTGCCAGCACTACACGTGCACATCCTGCCAGCATTACACGTGCACATCCTGCCAGCACTACACGTGCACATCCTTCCAGCATTACACGTGCACATCCTGCCAACACTACACGTGCACATCCTGCCAGCACTACACGTGCACATCCTTCCAGCGCTACACGTGCACATCCTGCCAGCGCTACACGTGCACATCCTGCCAGCGCTACACGTGCACATTCTCCCAGCACTACACGTGCACATCTTTCCAGCGCTACACGTGCACATCCTGCCAGCACTACATGTTCACATCCTTCCAGCGCTACACGTGCACATCCTGCCAGCGCTACACGTGCACATTCTCCCAGCACTACACATGCACATCCTGCCAACACTACACGTGCACATTCTGCCAGCATTACACGTGCACATTCTGCCAGCACTACACGTGCACATCCTGCCAGCACTACACGTGCACATTCTCCCACCACTACACGTGCACATTCTCCCAGCACTACACGTGCACATTCTGCCAGCACTACACGTGCACATCCTGCCAACACTACACGTGCACATCCTGCCAGCACTACACGTGCACATTCTCCCAGCACTACACGTGCACATCCTGCCAGCGCTACACGTGCACATCCTGCCAACACTACACGTGCACATCCTGCCAGCACTACATGAGCACATCCTGCCAGCACTACACGTGCACATCCTGCAGTTACAGATTGTAGATTTACTTTGTCAACACTTTACGCTACATTGTGAAGGTCGAAGTTCACTCCGAGAAGTCAGAGGTCTGGATTAGATTATCTGACTACGAGTGAACTGACTTTCTGCAGAACCAGAGAAATACAGCATTAAGGGTCATGATCACCATCTGCTAGTTAAACAAACTGTTACTGGAGGCATCTGATGGATTGATGGATGCACTGGTTGTAACAAGATGAAGCCTTTTCCTCTAGAACGCCTCTCTCACACTTGGTTGCTAACCTCAGTCAAAAGCTAAAAGGCAACACAAAACACTTTATACCAGCTGTATTTGTTTATCTGGGTATGCGTTACTGGGTAAAACACGTGCTATTGCCTTGTTGTGTGGTTCATTTAAGCTGATCTGGGATCCCTCCATCAGTGTTTCATACACATACGTCTCCAGAATTTCATAGCAGAAAAAAAAATCACATTTTCAAATGCTTTTTAAACTGCATTTTATTCACATGGAAACTATTTGAATAATTCTTGTGTGGTTGGTTAATACATTTTCTACCATGTGATGGGGAAAATCTAAGCTTTTTGGGGGGCTTTAAGAACAAACCAGATCGTGTTTACTCCAAAAAGCTGACTCTATGCAGATACGTCTTTGCAAACAAATACACTAAATATCCTGATCCATGTGCAACACCACTCAGATGACAAAGAAAACATCCAATCTGTCAGCAAGTTTCTGCAATCTGGCTGCTTGAATATCTATGCAAAACCAATTAAATATGCCTTAAGTGCTTTGCCTGCTTAGAAATCACAGGATCGAAGTTCATACCATTGTGTTGCTAAGTCTCCGTCAACTGTGAGGCTACCAGCCCAAAGGGATCAATTAAAAACTCCATGTGTAATCTGTTAGAGTATAAACCGAAAAAAATGGATATTCATAAAGGAAACTAATGAATGGGGTGTTGGCGATAATGATGGTAGGTGGTAATGGGTGAAATCCTCTGACTTTTGCTGCTTTATCTCCTGTCAAGACCTAACAAAACACTCTCACTGCAGATGTGAAACCTGTTGGGTCCCATTTTATTTGCAAACCAGACCTAAACATAATATTTCTACTTGAAAAGCTAATTAAATAGTTTTATCTGGCTCCGAGGAAGAACCCATCCCTTCGCATTTCACTTTTTATAACAACTCTCTTCAATACATTGGTGGATGACCCTCTGAAATCACTAGACACGATCACCTCGCTTTGTTAGTTTGCCTCAGTCATCAGAGCATATCCATTGGCAACCTCTTTAAGCAGCAGCTGCTGTCAAACTGGAGCTTTTCAAGACCCACTCAGTTCTGCATTACGTAAGAGAGAAATGACTATCCACATTCAATTGGAGCCAAGTGTGCAATGCTTGAGCAGCTTTTGTGATTTCACAGTTGTTCAGATAAGTGAGTGGAAATCCACCAAAAGTGTCAGAACTTGCATTGTTTGAGGATGCTTAAATAGGCTTCAAGAGGCCCTGTCAAGACAAATTTAACTCTAATGAGCACTGCCACGGAAAGGGATGGGACTAATTTCCGGAATCAAACAACACCTGCTAAGTGTGGCAAATGTTGAGCCTGACATGAATATTTCTAGATGATTTATACAGACGCAGCAAAATATTCAAGCATCGTGAATGTGATTCTTTTATTGATTATGACAAAATCAATAAGCATATGGCCAAACGGTTATAAATGTCACAAACAAGTATCTTGCAGTCTGAGTTTATCACCTTGTAGAGACATTTTGGTAACTGCACTGTGAAATATAAATTATTAAAACAGGAACATTTTAAGGAGAATGTCTAAATTCTTGTGGTAGGTATGACTTGCAGAATATTCAGCAGCCACAAATGTGCAGTGGGAGGCTACCAAAGGGGTGTGGGTATTAAATCTCACTGTGGTAATGGTGTATCAGTATATAGATTGATCCTTTGGCATTTTTATGCATCACATAAAAATGAAATTGTTTCACACACCCACTGCCCAGTTTTCAGAACACAAAAAAGCATTTAAAAAATATTATAAAAGTTAATAAAATCCTCTTTACATTTATCTTGAGTACAGTCTGTTTGCAGATTTAGTAATCTCTTGTTTATTAGCATGCTCATATGGAAACTTCTGTATAGTTTCCTCCTGTTGCATTAGTTTGTGTTTGTAGAGAGTAATCTATGATTCTGTCTGCTCTGTGCATGCAGTTCTCTGTAGATGTCCTTCAGATTCTGAGGCACCATGATTTTCTCAGCAGTTCTCACTGTCCTGTTGAGTTTGTCCTTGCTCAGCTGTGCTGTTGCCAAACTAGGAGGCGATACAGGAAGTGAGAACACTCAGGGCTGGGTTGGAAGGGTGACACGTTTGATAACAGCAGTGGTATCCATCAGATGCATTCCCCGGAAACTTATTGCTTTGAACCTGGTGTGTTGAACACCAAGCACAACACCTGCCAGAGTCAGCCTTGTGTGCAACAATAGTAGTGTCATCTGCAAACTTTGTGATACAGTTGCCATAGAAACTAGCAGTGCAGTCATTCAACTTGTGTAAACAGTAAAGTATTTAATCCCTTGGCATTCCTGCAGGCCCACAAAAACACTTAAAGCATCTTACTTACAACCCACTAGAATACCAAAGAGTTAAAAGCAGTGCTGTATAGTAATGCCACTACTTTTCACAATAACTAATACTATAGCACATTACTCTTTTAATGAAATAACTCGGGTATGGTGCATTTTATCCATTACTCGTTGACTGAATTTGTTTTGACCGGCAGGTGTGAGTTTCTTCCTCCAGCAGTGATGTAACACACCGTGGGCAGTGATACCAGGTGCACTTTTAGGGCTTGTAAATTTGCTTGTAAATATCATCAGTTGCTGAGTTTTGGGCTGTTTTTCCCATGCACTTGCAGATTTGATGCCATTTCAGCTTCCTCTGTAAAGTTGTTATGATTATGAGTTGTACACAACTGTGATGGCCTGCCATCTTGGTTTTGGTTTGGGTAATTGGTGATCAGTGTGCTGCACCTGCAGAAGTGGGAGTGGCTAAACTAATAAAAGCCTGTTCTGCCCAGACGCCTAGTCTTAACTGACTGTCTCTCTCTGCAGGCTGCAGCCATTCACACCACTTTGGGTAACTATGATTTCTTAAGTTCTGGTTTGCAGTTTTTACAACATTTGCACACATGTTCAACCATCCATTCATGGCATTTCACCACTGACATTTATTATGATCATACCCCATTTTAGTTTACTTTGGTTAATTACTTTAATAAATTATCCTTATAATCAGTGTCAGTGTGTGGACTTGTTATTTTTTACCACTGTGAGCCAAGTTGGTACCCTACATACCCTACCTACCTACTAACCCTGCATACCTACCTACCTACCTACCTACTAACCCTGCATACCTACCTACCTACCCTACTTACCTACCTATCCTACCTCCTGATTTAATTGCTGTTTTTGGATCTTTTTATAAGTAAACATTACACATACTGTAGATTTTCTTTTCTTTTTTTTTTTAGCAATTATTACTATTTCTTTTATTTATTCACCTCATCTGCTGGCCTTAAACAAAGTAATGTTTAAAAATTTGTATCATATTAAGTAAAATCTATATTAAGTTAGAATATTAACTGGAGCCCTTTTCAGAACGTTCTTCTGTAAAAGTAACCAAAAACTTACTTTTAACAGTAACACAGTTACTTTTTGGTGCAAGTATTTAAATAGTGACTGAGTTACTAGTTGAATAAAGTAAATAATAACCATCTGTAGTTACCTTTGTAAGTAATCAGCACAACACTAGTTACTCCACACCCTCGTATTGAACCTGCTCTCATTTATGGCTAGCTAATTTCTCATCATGAGTGGATCTATACCCAGAAGCAACAGCTTTAACACCTGATAATTACACCGTAATTTCTCTTCTAAAGGTAACAGATTAAGCCGGTGTTGAAGGTGAAAATCAACCATTCATCACCATGGATTTAAGGTTTTACATAGAATGTGCTACATGTGATGATAGTTACTCCTGAAACGTTGGATTTCATGGCAGGTACTTGTCCTGTAGGCTGGTTTAGCCTGTTTATGATTTCAGGGGTTAGATGTGCAGTTTGCATTTCCTTGCCTTAGCTCTACCATGTGTTGTGCTGTTTGTTGATCTGAAAATCCTAAACAGAAAATAGATGACAAAATTGTTGAACTTCTAGGATCCAGATCAAGAGAATTCCTGACCTTATTATTTAAGGAGATATTTTGTATTTATTTACTTTCAGTCAACTTTGCAAATGAAGAAGATAAAAAGGTTTGTGAGAGTGTAGTATGTTCTGATCAGCTTTACAAATGCACTACTACCAAATTAAAATGTACAAAACTGCTCTGATCTTTGTTAGAATTGCATGAATTGCAGGCTGCATACACAGACAGGGTCATATGTTGCTTGTATGCAACTCTCTGCTGTAATTGGTCCATGTGTAAACTTAGGAGTGATTCACATAAGGACAGCTGAACCAGGGGTCGTGGGATTTCCAAGTCCTCACAGATTCTGCGGATCTGTTTTAGATGCCAAACCGTTTTAATGAACCTTTTTATTATTCAGCAAGCTGGTGTCCAGAGCTTCTTTTCCCTTCAAAACCACCATGCACATCACTTGCTTGAAGTAATAAACATCAAGATTGTATGTAACAAGCTCCTCCAAAGCATTTCCTGTGAAGTTCATGATGCAAACATGTTTTTCTGTTAATGACATTGTTGTGACCTTGTAAATATGCTTCAACTGAATGCTCAAAAGACTGAAAGACATACTTTATTAAAAACTAAAGATGTGTTTATAAGTTGTGTATTCCTCTGACCTCAGTCATATTGAGATAAATCCCCCACTGTGTTCATCCAATCTGGCTGACTTGTAAAACCATAACAAAGAACACCTTGTCGGTGTTTAAACGCTGCACAAGTAGGTTGCATTAGTGTGTGGACAGCATGAAACAGAAGCAGGAAACAGGTAATGTTGCAGTAAACTGCATCATCAGGCATATGTTGGCTATTCCCCCAAGATACTGTTTGGATCCCCAAGAGCTCTGGCAAGCTGATCAGCTGTGGAAGAGTTGGCCAGCTGTGGCTCAGCCGTATGTTTTCATGTCCGTACAGGGACTGCCCTGGATATACTGTATGTAGTACACAAGTAGCATTTCAGCATGTAAACTAGTTCATATTTTAGATAAAGGTTACAGTTCTGAATATAAAATCAATTAAAAGAGAGAAATGTTGTGCGGCACTTTTTCTGTGAGCTGGACAGAGGTGTGACATTTACTGGTGTGTACTCACTGGGTGGCCTATTAGGATTTAATGCTCTGCTGTGGCATCAATTCTGTATACTAGCAAATTCTTTTTAGTCACTGAAATCTGAAAATGAAAGAAGTAAAATGTCTCTTAAAACAGAAATAAAGGGTGTGGATGACCTCCAGAGGCATAAAATGAAGGTCTGGTCACAGTTTCTGCTCCGAAACGGATCTGCAAATCTACAAACTGACCCAGGAAACATACAGAAATAAGCTTCATGCTAAGAATCATTCACAAATATCCTGCATCCTGAAATAAAAATGCAGAAAAAGTAATGTTTATATCTAATTTGAAACGTCATGACAGATAAATTAGGTGTTAGTGCCTCAGATATATTTATTCTCCTTGGAAAAAGGATTCAAATTAGATTAGAATGACTTAAACTAACCTTTATGGGCTACTTAATGCTGTTTACCTATCATTAATCATTGCATTAATTCTACCAGCAGTAGTTCTACCAGTTTGACCAACACAACCAGACCCTGCCTACTAAGATCAGATGAAATAATGTTGAAAAAACTATTTATTAAACTAAATGCATTAAAGTTACTTGAATAGAGACTATACAGCCAGTTCAGGTATGAATCCCCTGCTTTGAGGCTGCAGTGCTAACCACCACATTACCAAGCAGCCCAAATGAAAAACATGGACAAAAATGTGTTCAGACAAATATAAAGTGGTAAATAAAGAAGTATAAATGCCTGCTGTGCAGTTAAAACTGAGCAGTAAGGAAACAAAATACCACAACTCCTTAGTATGGATAAGAATTCAGTATTTAAAGATGGCGACTGCAGTACACACGTAATGCTTTTTCTTTTATTTTTGTAGATAATGAGGATACTGTTTTAACCACCTCCTGAGCCCAGCAGGAGAGTTAACAACACCGTTGACATTTCACAAAAGCCCGTTTCTGAAAGAGGAATTTTCTCCTCTGAGCTGTCGCTGCCCACTGCACACGTGTGAATGCTGACTTCGGCTTGTGTAACATCGCCTGGCAGAGGTGGCGAATTTAAAGCTGCTACCTCAGCAAATAAGTGCTGTGTCCATCATAGCTTCCTATATATAAAACTAACACTCTGTTGGTAGGTGCAAAGCCCCGCAGGTGTATGTCTGCAGCCTCAACTGAGCGTCACAGAAAGATTATTAATCTTCAGAGATGTAAACGCTCTCTACTGGTCTGAGAGCAGATTGGCCAGGATCAAATTGCCTCCACTGTTTAGTATGCAGAGGCTGATATGCATGTTGTTAGTGGAGTGAAAAAGCTCTTCTCTGTCTCACTCTGTCTCCGTCTCCGTCTTGGCTAATTGACTGTAAAGAAATAGCTGAGGATAATCATGAGAAGAGTCCTAATTGATAAAGGGATTCGTGGAAGTAGGGAAAAAGGAAAAGGAGGCGACAGGATGCAAAGGCGTTTTTAGAATCCTGATGACATTTCTCTCCATCTCTGTGAAAATAATTGCATCTGCCTCTGCCCATATGAGATTGGAGCTGTTGAGGTGGTTTGTGTTGACTGTGGCGAGATGGTTGTGTGTGTGTGTGTGTGTGTGTGTGTTTCCCAGAATCTGCTTTGACAAAATCAACATGTTTTTAAAAAGCAGCAAACTTTCGACCACAAGGGAGTGAAATCTGTGTGACTACGTTACGAGGGATCTTGTTGTTCAGGTTAATTGAGCGAGGGAGGCCGCTAATAGAGCTAAGAACCTACTTTTATCACGAGAAATGATACGCTTGTTTTAATGGACATTTAGTTTCTCTTAGAAACTAGATTGAGCCATCAAGGTAAAACCCTAAAACTGGTCCTCGTATGACTGGTAATATTTATTCATTTATTTGTTTATTTTTTAACTTGGAAGTTTTTGATCCCATAAAATGCTTTAAATAACAAACAAATTACAATTTTTTTTTAAAAAAAAGTTTATACATAAATAAAAAACTATACATAAAAAGGGATTTAAGATGACTTGATATGTTTTTTCTTGTCAAATAATTTTTTGCCATTATGTTTTTGTTTTACCTTGTAGGTTTTGAATCCCATAAATAGCCTTAATACCTCATATGCAATCCTATGGTTTCCCTTATCAAGGCTATTTTGATGAATTGGCTCAAATAAGATGTGAAGTGCCCTGAGATGACACTGTTATGAAGTGGCGCTATATAAATAAAGTTGAATTGAATTGAATTGAATATATGCAAGATACAGCACATTACAATAAAAAGAAATAATATTTAATGTAGAAAATAATTATATTTTCAAAAATATGTAGAAAAAGACATTTAAAATAATTTAAATAGCTTTTCATGTCTTTTCATTCACTTGTTTTCATTCTGTTTTAGCATTTTGGATCCTGTAAATACATTTAAAATAGTTTATAAATAATAGTATGTTTAAATAAATAGATAACAAATTAGGAAAAAAACAAAGCACAGAAATGTTATATTTTAAATAAAACATTACTAAATTAAATTTAAAATGACATAAGAAAAGTATACGCAGTCACGTTATTCGTTCATTTAATTGTCTTTTCTTTGTGATTTACTGATTTATTTGTGTATTTAATCTTTTTGTGGCCCTCTTTTAATTCTAATTCAGATGACCACAGGGAGGAGAAAACCCACTACTCAACAAGATCTGTCACTTTCTAGTTGCCATGGCTACAATCATTTCACACAGGTTTATACTGTATGTCAGTATACAACCGGTACATCAGCTAGTGCTAACCGAACACTCTGATGGTTGCTCACAAAATATAAGAAAATGAAGATAATTCATATTATTAACAGGCTGGTGATGCATAACTCTGTCAAAGTCACTTTAGGTTCAGTATTTTTTTCTCAGTAACCATCAGCTCCTGAGTGTCCCATTTCTTAGACTAGAATCCCTGAACTTATCTACGACATCCTTCCCTTCATAAACAGGTTAAACAGGTTCCTTGATGGCAGAAGATCCTTATTTTACTCTGTGGCTGGATGTGCACTTGGATAAGGTCAACACAAAGAGCTGGGAGCTGCCAACACGGTGACTGCAGGAACATCTGTGATGGGAAGCTGTCGCAGTTGGCAGGGGCCGATGCCAGCTGTGTAGACCCAAGGATCCGACCGTCCCCTTGGAGCGCCGGGCCACAATGCTGCAGAACTTCAACGCGAGCCGACTGTCATCTCATCAGAATGTCACTCTGCTGCCATGCAACTGCTTTGTGCCAACACCTGAGCTCCTCTGTGCTCAGGGAATAAAGGGAAGAAGAAACAACTATGGCAGCCAACAGCAGCTTCAAGCGAGCCAAGTGGATCCCGGGAAAAGTTTGGAATATCGCTCTGCACTGTCTGACAGCACAGCGAAAGTTCAGCTGCTTGCTAACGCAGAATAAAGAAGTGTGCAGTTGTAAGGGGTTATTTAGGCCAAGAGCACTGACAGATGATCAATATGGTGCTTTCTGACAAGGACTCAAATATAATTACATATTAGAAAGTCTGCTTGAGCTCTCCAGTTGCTGTTTTAGCTTTGAAGAAAAGACAAAAACACTAAAAACAATATCACAGAAGGATGGAATGGTGATTATTCAAAGCTGGGATATTCCCACTCTCTGCAATTCGAAAACTCATCACTGCTGTACTATCAACCCTCAATTCATCACAGCCTCCCTCAGAGTAAAGTGTGATGGCTCACCTTAGAGGCTATTACACCCAGTAAGTGATTGCCACCCGGAAGTCATTCATTTCCAACGAGAAATAAACGGGCGGGGGAAGAGCTGCAGGCGACGTGGTTTATGAAGCCAGGCTCACTCATCAAACAGCGAAAGAAGCGTGGTGGTGTTGGTATAAACGCCTTTGACTTTTCAGCCATGGAGGAAAAGTGGAAGCTTACTGTGCAGCTTCTGTGAGTCACAGCAAATATTTATATAATCAAAGTCCACATGCAGCCAGTAGGAAGGTTTTAGAGTTGATTAGCTTCAACCCTCAGTCAGGACTATGGCTACAGGTAGCTCAGTGTCCGTAGATCACTGCGTTCTCTATTGAACAACACTGAATAATAGAACAAACATGTACATAGTGGTATAAAATATCGCCCAACAGTGACACAGTGATTGGACAATGACTTTCAGAGGCCAGCTTTGACCTGTGTGGAGAGGCGCGCACACTCAGTGGCCTGTAAAGCTTTAAATAAAGTGCAAGCCCAAAATAATTGCAGAACAGAAAACCTGTGGCACAGAAGGGCGGATTGTTCTGTGCACAGCAGATCAGTTGGTTCAGCCCTTTACCAAGTCTTGTTGCATCCATAATCAGGTTAAAATTAACAGTTTCTACACCAAAACTAAAGGCAGCAGTGGATTATTTGGTTTTAAAGGTCCCATATTATGGAAAATTCTCTTTCTAAAGGTCTTCCAACAGTGTCAACATGTCCCCTGTATGAGTCAAGTCAAAGAGGTTTATTCGTCACATGCACAGTTATACATAGCATAATTGTACAGTGAAATGTGTTTTCTGTACCTGCATCCTTTAATAATAATAGAAGAACAATCTAAATATTTATGAAATGGAATAAAAATAGAACAGAATAAAAGGATAAATGTTGAGTTTTAAATAAGATAATAAAAATAGCAGCATACTTGTGTA
>JBAMHV010000016.1:18406223-18424553 GCA_037177535.1 Pseudomugil gertrudae | reverse complement strand
AGTTCTTGAGCACCCTGAGAGGGAGCTTAAAGTCTCTCAGTCATCTGAGGAGGTACAGACGCTGTCTGGCCTTCTTCTTCTTCATGAGGCTCTAAAATAAAGGAATTCTGTCACATCTCTCACTTGATTGTTCCACTTTTTAGCTCATTTAATTTCATTATAGCTAAAAATAAATTTTCTTTATACCAAAAAAAAAAGATGTTCCAGAGCAACTTAAAATGGAGCCTTTTTGAGAATAAAATTATTTTCTTAATTTTTGCAATTTACAATCAACACATTGGCTGACTGACTGCATGGTCAATGCATATCTTGTTACACCCCTCATAAGGAACCTGTTGAGGTGAGAATTTCTCAAACAGATAAATAATATGTTGCGTAATTAGCCTTTTATATTGCTCCGTGTCATGCCCTTCATTGCTAATGACATTATGCTACAGAGGAAAATACACCTGGGGCAAATGTCCCTTAAAGTGCTTCTGTGACAATCAGTCTCCTGACAGTGTTTTGCCTTAGACAGACTTTATTAACCACTTTGGGACTCTTTCCCCAGGCCTGACACTACACTGTGAAAACTCAAGCTGCTTTTTATGTCCTGTTCAGCTTTTTGGTCGAGCAAATTTAAATCAATATGTCTTCTTAAAAGGTGTTGGAAGTCAACTGCTTAGATATGCACACTGTGTTTAGCAGAAAAAAGGTATTATCCTCCCAAGGAAAAAGAAGTGCAATGAAACCCTTTTTCTCTGCTAATATTAAATTCTTGAAGCTTTTTAGTTTGTTTCTAGGCTGAGAACATTAAGTTTCCTCAGTGTGACTGGACTGCTCATCGATGGTGCAAAAGAGTAAATGGAAAATACTCATTTAAATGCATGAGTGAGGGCCTGCTTGGTCATATATCTTAGATTAACTTAATATTGATCATTATCCCAATTTAATGCAATATCAGTATTTAAAAGAGTTTTATGAGGCCTTTGCTGCAGTATGTCTCCCAACAAAGACGACATAGGCAGGAGACACTGAAGCTGGCTGGAGACAAATCTCTTCTTTAACACATGCTTTAGTGCTGTGATGGTAAGGACACATATCTTGCAACCAAAGTTGTAGAACAAAGGACAAGAAGACAAGTGGATCCCTTAAGAACAATCGGACTTCATTAAATTGTCAGATATTTTGGCACCAGGTTGGCATGTACGGTAAACACCTCTACAGCCTGAGTAAACCTCTGTTATGTTTTCTCACTGAAAAGTATGATAATATGATAATACTGGTAGACAAATCCAAAGAAGATCAATCTTTGAAAGATATATTTGTGTCTTTGTGCATGCTCTGCAATTAACCAGCATGCACAGTTAGAGAGGTCCTGATTATGCACCTGAGATTAGCACCGGATTTTTAAGTAACTTGGTTTAAAGATCGCAAGTGATCACAATATTCAGTAATGCTATAGAGGAGGTGCTGACTCCACTGAGCTGAAGTAGCATTTAGCTCTTACTGTGGTATCTAATGCTAGCTAGGTATTCTCCAGAGGTGAACTGTAATGTTAAATTACTTTCATGTTAGGTGGTAAAAAGCAACTAGACCGAAGGCAAAGACTGCGAAAAGAAAATGAGACACGTTCAGGCACTGGTCTGTTCCACTGGTAAGTTTTGGACTAAAGAAAAGGGCAGTGTTAAAGGATGCTAGTTAGAGTGATGGAAATGGCTTTGTGATCTTCCATTATCAGTCTTCCTTTCTTCATAATGTACCTTTCCCTCTGCCCCATCGATTGTGGCCACTGGATGTTGTCATTAAATCAATTCTTCCCAGAAGAGAAATGGTTTGTGTATGAACAGTCCTTGCCCTTCCTATCAATGACAGCAGCGGCAGCAGCGCAGAAATGAATAAGGATGAAACCAGAGACAACTAGTGTGCACAGAGCAGGAAATTTATTTTCGGCTTGCTCGAGCCGTTCTATTAGGCATGCATGCTTGTTTCCAAATAGGACGGCGTACACGTGAGCCACAATGCACAATGCTTCCTGACAGTCACTTATTCTTCCACTTTTTCAAAGAAGAAAGTTATTTAGGGGGAAAAACACCCCCCCAAACATGAACTCCACTGAGAAAAGATGTTTGTTTTCTGAAAGGACATAAATGAACAATGAAGAAGCTCAAGGAATGTTTGTTATCACCTCCTGCTTCCTCATGGTGGGAGCCCTGCAAATGTCAAAATGTTTTAATTGTATGACATAAAGCCTTCAGTAATGGAAAGATACTTTTAACCCCCACCAAGCACCATTACTGCAATCATGCGATTGGCTTCAAGTCCTTAATGGATCTGCTATAAGTCTAATTTCAAAGGTACATTAGAATTAGCTGCGCCATTAACTCTCCACTTGAAGTACCTTGAGGATTAATTAAAGAAGTGATATTCACAATAATTCAGACAAAAGCCCTCACAGAATACCTTCATGGAGAAAAAACGCCATTCAAGACATAACAGCAGTTTTGCTTGTATGGTTTTCTAACATCTTGTCATGGAATCCCAACAGGAGGATTCTTTAGTTTCCATCCTCTGCAAAAAACTTCAGCTTATTTGACATAATGAAAAAAAGAAGAAAAAACAAAGTGAGTACACCAATCTGAACCCAACCTTTGTCTCCCTGTTTCCGTGGTGCATTGTGTCTCTTTCCCACCCAGAGGAAGACGAACCATGCAGTAGAACGTTTCTGCCACCAAGTGGACAAACACGTTACAGCTAATATCCAAAAGAAAAGCACACTCCTACACATGCCTTTCAAAGACACGTAAAAAGAGACATCATTTTGGCAGGATCGTCATAATAATTTTTAGGTCCTGATATACCCAGGAGTAAGCTATATCTGCTGCACCTTCTGAAGGTGCAGAACAGCCACACAAAGTCTTGAAACACAACGGCTTATTTTTACAATGAAAACATAAAGGTTTTACTGACTGTGTGCAATCTGCCGACTCTGACAACCGCCCCGCCCACCTCCATTGCTTTAATTAGTGCATCTCGAGGGGCCCCTTATCAGTATTAGACTGTGCTCTAAATGAGGCTGTTATGAAGTTGTTTTCTCCAGGGCTGATAGACTTGCCATCACCTATGGCATGTAGGCAGATAATACCGAACCTCATTTAATTCCAGCTTCCTTTTTTCTTTCTCTAAGTGGACTCTGAGATTTTTTTCCGTCCTTAATTCCCATGGCTAAACTGCACCAGGCAAATAGCCACACTTTTAGAAGAGTGGGAAGTTGTGTGGGAAGAAATCTATAAGAATATTAGCTGAGGAGAAGTAATGAGTTTCTCACCCCCTCCTTTGCTCCGTTCATGTATGGGAGGAGATTTTGTTGCGATAACTGAAGGAGAGGATGCGCTGTTTGGCTCTCCTGGCTATTCAGAGGCAAAGTCTGCTGGCTTACGACAGTTTCATCCGCTCCATTGAACAAGGTTATAAGTGACTAGGTGCTTTCAATGTTTTAATGTGGGAGGGCTTCTGTATCCTGGTCAAAATGTTAAAAACAGATTCATTTTGGGGTTTTTTATGGTTCAGTCCACCTGAAATTCAATTTCCCCCCTTAAGATAACTGCTAAACTCTACACTGTAAAAAAAGAACAGTTGACAAATTTAAATGATTTATTTCAGTAAGTGATTAAATTAAAATAATCCAAGTTCATTTAGGTTCTTTCAACTCTATTGTTCCAAGTCAAGCTTACTCAAATCAGTGACTAATTTTGACTGTCAACTTACAGTAAAAGATTTAAATAGGTTCAATGCAATAAAAGTACATTAATATTTTAATTTTACTTGATAATATCGCCTGAAAACATAATTATTTAGTTATACACTGTCACATTTTCTGAAGCAAAATAAAAGGAGACAAAACATAAACTATAGATGTTCATCAGCAGCTATGTTTCTGTTACCATAGCAACACAAATGGTGGGTGTCTCTCCCTGCGCCGTCCTTTACACTCATGGTGCCAACTTTACCTTTTAAACAGAACAACATATTTAGCAAGATTTTCTAAATGACAACATAATACAGACAGTAAAGCACAAAAGTGAAATATTACAAAAAGGTTCAATTCTCAGTGAATGTGCATTTCTAGAGTTTTTGCAAGGGAAAATAGTTTAGAGGGATTGATAGGAAAAAAGCACTTTTGGATCAACTAAAGCTAAAACCTTTTTGTTAAAGTGTAAAACAAAAACAGAGAAGTTAATGTTGTTTTTCAGCCTAGATTCCATACTTGTCTCCTCTTCAATGCTAAATGCACTGCACTTATAAGGCACTGTTTAATAGTCTCAACCCTTCAAAGTGCTTTAACAGTACATGTCACATTCATCCATTCACACACAGCACTTCTATTCTATCCGACACATTCACACCCGATAGACGCATCGGGAGACAACGTCCAAGGACACTTCAACATCAGGGAAAGCCTGGAATCAAACCACTGACTCAGGTTGGCAGATACTGCTCTTCTTCCTGAGTTACAGCCACTCAACACATAAGCATTTAGGGAAAGAAGGATACAGTGCCTCTGCCAAGTCCAGTTTAACGTAATAAAGTTCTGATTGACCCACCAATCTTCCAGCTGGAGGATGGAGGACAACCACTCTTCCATCCGAGGCAAAAGTGTTACAATAGATCAGATTCCTGTGCAACCCCAGAGAGCTGTAGACCAAGTGAAAAAATGTGCCCATAAATGTCTCAACAACAGTGAAATGTTGCTGAATAACCGTTGGACTCTGTGGATAAAATACAGTTTTTTGTTTTGTTTATATCAAAAGGCTATCCTTTTCACCAGCAAAGACTAAGATGTGAACAACTGTAGCAAAAACAGATGATTCTGTTTCAGTGAAACCTGACCTGTAACTCAAAGAGCAAATAACACCCAAGTTACTGCTCTAAAAATATACCCTCAACTGTAAGGCAGAGAAATCTGTTGCATCAGAAAGGAAGCATTTCTGCATCTTAAGGGAATTCGCTTTACTCAGAAACTTTGGAGAAATGGTGCTAGGTCCGTTTTCATGAGAAAGCACAGCCAGAGCCCAGGGGAAAGTCACCAAATGGACGAATACTACGGTCTGCTGCTCAGGGTTCAGAGTGTGAAATAAGTTCAGTCAGTTTGGAAATATGTCTTAATAAAAATATCCATCTTTAAATATTGATTCCCTTATGAAATCAATGTCTGATTGACATTTTTTTAACTTCTCAACCTATACAGAGCTGATGTAAGATTTTTTACCCATTTTATTTCTATAAGCTCAGCTAGACAAATCAGATTTATTAGGAGGGAAATTTATTTAATTTATTTAATCCATTTAATTGTCCTGAGTCTAACTCCAGATTGTTGCATAACCATGTCAGGTTTTTATATATATATATATATATATATATATATATTTTCAGTCATATAGTGAAAGAACCAAGCAGGCCAATTGTGGACAGGGGGAATAGCTCTACATGTAATCTGACATATTAAACAAACAGCTGCTCCCAGACATGCATCAGACATGGCTTCATTGATTCATTTGTTCATCAAATATAGAAAATCTTCTAAAAAGCATTTATACTGGCAGTTTCTACCTTTTTTCCACGTCTTTCACAGGACTGCACCCAGTAAGCGGAGCACCACCGCCAGCACGTGATGGTCCTGTGGACCGTACACCTGCTAAAGGGCAGCTGGCGTGTTTGCAAAATAGATGAGATAGTGTCTGTGAAGAGGTCCATTTCTAAAGACAATTCTACATTTCATCCCTGTGGAAGCAAAAAGTCCTCCAGCTGGCACAGACGGCCTGGAACGAGATTATTGCAACAACTGGCGCACTGCATGAAAATGTAGAGAAACCACCACTGTGCATGTTTTAGGCATTACACACACTCATGTTATATATTTATCTTATCTATTTTCATAAATTACTCCATTTTCTGTTCTATTCACTTCTTTTGCCATGCTTATGATGCTAAGGTCCGAGGCAACACACACTTCACCCGACTTTGGTCATTTTACAATAATTCCCAGTGTTGAATATCTGGGAAACACCAGATTATGGGGTAAAATTATGGAATTCAAAGCACAGGTGCAGAAGCTGTGTCTGCGTATAAAGCGTATTTATAGGCCCACACACAAATATCTAAATATCTTCATTTTACTGATAGTAAAAGAAATACCACAACACAGGCAAAGAAAAACCAATCTCGTTCGGCATGTTTGGGCGATGCCATGTCCATAGCAAAGCTGACGCTGATAGATCTGTACTTACACAAACACGTAAAAACATGTGATTTACCATCTTTTCACGTCAGAGACCCTGAATACATTGATGTGATATTGACCAGTCACAGATTGATGGAATAATAAAACCAAAGTGACACCAAAACAACATCAATTTTTCATGCTTCTGTCCTCGGCAGCTGTGTTTGGCTCGTGCAGGAAATCAGAAGGTGTGCTTTACCAGGTAGAGACAGAGGATGGGGCTGCTGCTTCATGTAAAATCCCTGCCTCCCATCAGACACGCATCCAGCAGCTTTTCTGAGGGTCTTTATTGGCTTGTGCTTGTCTTTTTGACCACAGCTATCAATGAAAGCTCAAGTAAATCATTAACAAGCAATGAGAGTGTGGAGACTACAAGCCATGTTCAGATTCATGGCTGTTCTTTGAAGAAACGATGCTCTTTTCTACCTGTCATTGGATAAATGCACACAGACAAGCATTCTCAGGATGGAACAGCTGTAAGGGGCTGGAGTGTGTGCTCCAATCCAACCACTAACATCCCCATGCATGTAAATCATATGAATAAAAGAATGAGCTCCTTTGCTCTGACGCTCTGTTGTTTAAAGGCTGACAAACTTGATTAACTAACTTGAAACTCAGCTGAGAGATTGTGGCCTTCAGAAATTGCTGAGCCAATAAATAACTCTGTAGATCTGAGCACATGAAGGTGATGTGATGACCGGGAGAAGTGAGAGCAGAGGGAAGACTGAGATGGATTTCTACATTTTATTTGACGCTTTTAGATGAGTGAGCGTTGTGTTCATGATAGATCTGATAACCCATCTGTGAAAATCACAAACCTGTGTGAACAAAAACAGCATGCACATGTTTTCTGCTGCAAAACTACTACTCATGAATTAATCTGATTACTTCTGCTTATGTGTAATTTTGAACTTATTCATTACCTCCTGTTGCTTTCAATGAAATTTCCTCTGCATGACCTCAAATAAACTGCTAATTTCCCTTCATGCTGTTAGATTTAGATTTGTCATTGTTGGTTAAACATTTGTAGATTTTAACAGAAGTGATTTAACATTAAAAATAGTGCAGCAGGAAAGTATACACCAGTAAGCATCTACTGCAGCAATTCTGGCCCTGCTTTGTCTTTGTGTACTTTATGATGATCCGGTGATTTTTATGGTATTCCAGGCACTTTTTAAACATCTGTTAAGGTGCATAGCCATGTTTTCATACCAAGAATTAGACCCTACAAAGAAGAGAAGATGTCGTGGGTGTGGGGAGACATAACAAGGACAGCAAAGAGGAGAAACCACTTATTGCCTTCATTGTCAAAAAGTAATTGATCTCTGTGAGATCAGAAGAAAAGCAGGTGTATGAGGTGTGTATACTGAGGTTACAACAGGATTATGAGAAATGCAGGATGATGCTGAGACATGAAGGAACATGTTTTAGTTTATTTTTACGCTACAGGCAGGCAGAGATTACAGATGGATGTATAAGGTGGAGGATCTGCAGTATTTGGTGACCATCATTCACCCATTTTCAATCCATCCATCCATCCAACCATCCATCCATCCATCATCCATAGATGACATTAGTTGACATTGATGTCATCCTGTTCTAGCAACTTGATTTTGGATATCCTTAAAACAGTCTGTAGATTAGCTTTTGTCTGATATTTATGGGTTATTTGAGGGAAAGTGGCTCATCCACAAACGACCATTAAAAAAATAATAACACAAGGACTTGTGAGGAAGGTAGGGGAATAAATGAAACATCACGATACAAGATGATATCAACTGATTGCATGATGATCAGCGTTTGTACATTGTTGTGATTTATTATTTTTTACAGCTTGTCTCTCGCTTGTCAGTTTTGTTTTCTTGGAGATGTTGCAGGGGGTTTTCTGTTTCTTGCATTTGTAGCAGCTGGGTTTTTTTTCTCGGTCAGTTTGAACAGCTCATGCTGATCATTTCTACCTGGTGCATCATTTTTTCTCTCTTCTCTTCCTTTCCTTTTCCGTTTGCCTCCTCCTCTCTTGCCCTGTTCTGTGTCAATATATAACGAAAAGATAAATTATTAAAATAAAGACCAATACTTAACCATTGTGCTTGCTATGACTGTACAGGACAAATAAAATATAAAAAAATGAATTCTGTATTTTGAGCTTTAAAGCACCCGTGTGTAGCATTTACTCCTATCTAGTGGTGCACTAACGAATTACACACAACCGAGAATTGTTGTTTGGCTCCTTGCCCTTTAAGGGCGTATTTGCCACTACTAAAGCCCCGTAGAGTCAGAAATGTAAAAATATCAACATCTTGCTTGAGTTCAAGTCTCACCTCACCAATCCCATGCTGCAACAGCTCGATGTGAGGATGAGGAGCGACTGCTAGACCTCCAAAGACGGCAGCTGTCAGTAAAGTAGGTTGAAATTCACCAAAATAATTAAAACAAAATGAGTAAAAATGCCTGACATTGTTTTATTCTATGAATATTTAAATAAAACAAGCAAACAAATATGATAAAAAATAATGTCACATTACTCATGGGGCCCCATGAGGGCCCACAGCCGCCCCATTACATGTCCTCACATATTTTAGGTACAAAAGTATACAATCTGTGTGCGTATCTACAGAGGACACTATGCACCTACCCACTGTGGTTTGGATAAAGGCACACACACAAGCAGGGGTCAAACAGCTGTATGAGATTACAGTGTGTGCTCCAATCACCCTAGTCTGTAAACTGTATGAATAAAGAATTCACATCTGCTCCTTTGCTCTGACTTCTTTTTTTTAAAGCCTGACAAACTGCATTATTTAACATGAAATCAACATAATTGTATCACATGATTAGAAAGACAGGTTGGTCATACTCATCGGCCAATCACAGCCAAAGTTAAAGCCCCACATCTTTTAGACACACAAGTACACAACCTGTGTGCACCTGCAGAGGACACTATGCACCCACACACTGTCGTATGCACATGTTCAGTACAGATTCAGCTTCAGCCATGAGCCATTTCTGTCTTCCAAAACTTCAATTAAAACTCAACTTTTAAAGATGTTGTGAAAAAGTGAAAACTGCCTCTTCATCTCGTTGCTCCTCTACCTCTGTTTCATGTCTGCTTCTTGTTACTTTGCACAGATAACGTCCACCTTTTGAGTCATGATATTCTGGAGGTTTTAATCTACTGAAGCAAAATGTTAATGGCTATATATTATGAAATGCAAATATTATGTAGACAAAGAAAATTCAGAAATTTGCTCATTTTCCACCCTTAATTATGTAATGGAAGTGACAAAATCCAAAATCTGTTGGTTTTATTTCGATATCACGCTGGTTTATAAATACTTAATAGGCACAGAGATATAATCCATTGTCTTTGTGTCATTTTCACGCAGAAACCCTAAAAGACTGTCGGGGTGTTGGAGGTCAAACCTGATTAAACAGGAAATGTTTAACTGTTGGGTTTACCTTCGTCTTAACACTTCTGTGACATATTGTTAAGACAACATAGCAATGTCCCCGCTCCCCCAAATTACATTTGTCGCAGCAATCATCCAGCACCCAGGTCAAGGCAGGCCGGGGTCAATCCCGCCACCGTAAGGCTGTGCTGTCAGACCCTGTGCTGCCCTGGTGGAGGCAACGACCATGCCACTAACCCCAAGCAGGAAGGCAACATACCCAGTGTGAAGGATCCCCATGAGAACACTGGAGAATAAACTAAATTACATATCCTTAATAAAAACAAATGTGAGCAAAAATAATAAAATATCTACAGATCTACTGATTGTTAATAAAACAATGTGATAAAATAATATAATTTAAGATACAGTTAATTCAGTTTTAAGTTAAATTAAAAAGGTCTTGAGCCTCTTTTTAAAAACATCAATGGTCTCTGCAGCCCTGTGCTTCTCTGCAGGATGTTCCATAGAATAGAATAGAAGCAGGCCTCACTGGGAACACATGAAAGATCGGTACCTGAGGACATCGGGGTCCGCGAGGGCTCATAACTAAAAAGAAGGTCTGATAAATAAGAAGACTCAAGACCATTAAGACATTTATAAACAACTAAAAGAAGCTTAAAATCAATCCTGAAATGCACAGGGAGCCAACTCAATCCTGCCATGTTTGCTTTTAAACTTCACCAAAAAGCATCACTTTGATATTAAACTCATCAAAAGAATTATGTGTATATTACTTGATTTTTTGTGACTCCATGACAGGTTTAACGATATCATTTTTAACTGACAAAACACCTAAATTATATCCCATTGACTAAGTCAAACCAGCTTCATCATCTAAAGCATCACATTTATCACATTTCTCTGTAAAGCATAGCTCTGCAACCATGACTTTAGATTTCAACTAATTCAACTATTCATTAATTTTGGGAAGAGATTCATTCAGTGCATATTGAGCTTCACCGCTTCAGTCCCGCCGCAGGGCTACAGCCAGAGCTGTCTGACCAGTTTAAACTGGTAGAGCTGCTTTTGCTGCACCACTGAAAAGTGAAAAGCACTGATGGAAATGGATTTACCAAAGAAGAGAAAAATGTGATGATTCTAAACTATCTTCCTCTAAAATCTTTTATTACTTACACAGCAGTCAGTCAAACAGACCTCTGCCTTTTCTCAGGCACTTTCATAGATTTCAGTCAAAGTTCATCGGGACTTTGGAGATCTGCCTCGTAGGCTTGGTGGGGCAGAATGGGATTGACTGTATCACTGCTTCTGCAGATGTTTGATTGTGAATCTCTCCAGTGAGAATTATCTTTCCTTCCACTGTGAGAAAAATTACCATATTGTTGCTTTGTTTGTTTCCCTGTCACAGAGCAATCCCACTGGGAGCGCTGGAGAATGGGGGAAGAGACATGACACAGATTACAATGCAATCCAGCAGCAGAAAAATGCACTTTTCTGACACAGACAGTGGATGTAGATGTTTGTGGGAATGTTTAGACCCAAACTCTCGCTCCTGGATAACCACAGACCACATCTAAACGGAGGGCAGGGAAGTACCTGCAGCTGAAGGAGTAATAGGAGGCTGCCATCACTAATGCACCTGGATTTTTCACGCTTTTAGCCTTTGTCTCGTAAAGTCTGCTCTCTAAACCTGATGATAACACACTTAAAAGAAGGCGATGTGTTTTGAAAAAGCAGAAAACAGACAATAAAAATTGATCTGGTGAAACAGAGAAGCTTAAATAAGGGTGTCATTTACTTTGAGAAGCAGGCGAGAAGACAACCTGCTGTACCTGATACATATGAATGAAATGTGTGCTCTTCATTCTCTGCTTGGTAAATGTGATGATCCACTCGTAACAAAGGTCTGCTCTTTTGGATTTACAGAATTATATGATGGTTCTTTTGATGTTCTACATAAAGCACCACTTGCATTATTAATATCGTAACCTCCTTTCACTCTTATTCTTTGCATGCAAATTCTAAGAACAATAAAAAGGATTATAGTGCTTTTCATCTTTTTTAAAACCTATGTTAAGCCTTTCTTCTACATAGTCTAACACGAGAATATAAAATAGCCATGCTGATTCACAGCACACAAAAGAGACTCAAGATGAGTTCAATTACACATATGGTATGTGTAACAATGAGAGGTCAGTTCTGCACAGACTTCTGAGGTTTCATTTATGTTTGTTTGTTTTTGCACCATTAAAATCTTCCTGTCATTTGCTCACCTGAAAACACTGACCTGAGACACTAAGTGGGAGCTCTAAATACATCACTTATAGCTTAAAGTCCATTTATGCTTGACGTGGAAGACAGATATTAAAATGGACAAATTTGTCCATCTCCTGCATCAGTGATGTGCACAGCTTGGTTCACCTTGAAGGGAATTATCTGTTACGTCATGCAGAAAACAAAGCAACACCATTAGCAGTGTCGAGTTGGATAGCTGACACACAACTAGTGAAAGGGACAAACCAGAGAAGCGACACAGAAACTGTCAAATAAAAAGCACTTGATAAAGATGCAATAAAAGTTTATCGTAGCTGTTTTATTTTTCTACTTTCTAGAAAGAGTTTAAAGAGAAATCTTTCTAAGGAGGGTAGGTGACGTTTTTTGAGAGCATTTCTTACCATATTGTTTGAACACCTTGATTGTAGCCAATTATTTAAATGCTCCAACACAAAATAATTGTCACCTTTGATACAAAAGACATTGGAAAAAAACAGCATTCAATCATTTTAACCGACCTGTTTTAAATGATTTTATATATCTTTCAAACTCAGCTACCATTTTCCCTTCCCCCTCAACCTTTCTGCACATGCCCCTCTTTTTGTATATAAATCTCACTCTCATAGACCTGGAGCTTATAGAGGTGAAGGCAATGAAACGAGAGCCAGAGCTTGGCTAGCTACATCAGCTGGCATACAATACAGTAGAAGCAATGAATAAAAATATGGCAAAAGCAAGTGAATTGATGCTGCCCTGTGACATGAACCCTCATGAACAAGCATTGCATGTTTCTGTGCTTTGGAGGCACAGCTTCGGGAAGAGGTCTGAAGAAAAGGTTTGGTTATTTGAATTGTGTATTTTCCAAACTTTGTTTGCTTAAACCATTTTTGTAGGATCCCCTATGCTACTTTTAATTACCCACCTCTTTGTTGTGTTCTCTGAGCTGCTTAAACAGTGATCACTTCATTTGCTGCTTCTTCTGGTTGTTAAAATACGTCCCTATTGTATAAGCTGCATAGAGTAAGAGAGTGTTTTTAAAAGAAACCCTGGGTTTGAACATGCTGGTGTGCATTAAATTAGATGCACGTGCATATGACTTGCAAAGTCACAACGCAAGCTGAAATAAGGTTGTGCAAATCAAGCTCAGATGGAGATCATTGAAGTATGTTGAGCTCATTTTCATGTATTTGAAGATGATTTCAGCTTTGTGACATCATGAATGAATGAATGAAAAAGACTATTGATCACAGAGGGAAATTCTAATTGTAGTAGATTTTTTTAAATACAAAAATAATTATTGAAGGTTCTTGTTCTTGAGGCTGATGCTGCTGGATGGAAGGATCTTCTGTATCTCTGTATCCTCTCATGAGCTTGTGCAGTATTCTTTTTTAGACGATCAGCTCTAGCAACTCCAAAGTTACTCCAAGCACAGAACCAGATTTCTTGATCAATTCTTGATCTTGATGAATAATCCTGCTACATGTAGCCATCAGAAGATGCCACACTGTGGTCATAAAGGCCTGCAACAATACTCATGCCGACTCTGGCATTTGAATGATGCTCCCTTGATACTAAGGGTTATAAAGGGATACAAAGTGGGCCATGAAAATACCCCCCACAGCATTAAACCCCAACCAGTAGCAGGAAATGTGGATACAAGGCAGGATGGATCCATGCCAGCAGTTATTTTATTTCTGTAGCTTTTCAATCAGCTCCATCTGAAGAAGATGATGGTGTGTAAATATCCCAGCAGATCAAATGTTTATGATCAGACCAGCCCACCTGACACCAACAACCATGCCACAATCACGGTTAATTAAATCCCCTTTCTTCCTCCTTCCTATGCTTGGTTTGAAGTTCAGTAAGTCATCTTGGCTGATTAGCTGCTTGTGTTAACAAGCAATCACACAGGTGTTTCTTAGAGTGCATTTTAAATGAAAACCTTCAAACTTTTGATATTGCTAATCAGTTTCTTGATTAATAAACTGAATCCTTTAAATCAGTCCAAGTCTTATGAGGCTATGCAGCTTAAATGTATCTGTAAAGACTTCCAGTGTGATAAATTACTCTGAAATGATACAGAATAAAGATGGAAGTCTTTTTATGAACCTTTTTTTTATATACACGACTTAAACTATATCACTCACAGATAAAGCGAACAACATTGACTACAATCCAGTATTTTCTCTATGAAACCACAGCCTGGAGTACATTCTAATCAAAGAAACCTCTCTGGAGGCTGCAGTTTCCGACAGCAGTAGACATCATACCACTCTGAAAACACTGCTTAGAAATGGCAAAGGGAATTCACAAAGAGCCCAAGGCATCAAGATGGCCTTCAAATTCTAAATGTCCCAATCTGATTGAACATCTGTGCGATAATACCCTGATTGTGCAAGTCAGCCCCTTCAAATCCAAGGCCAAAGGGAAACTTTCTAACACTCCCTCTGGAGGAGGAATGAGTCTGCCTCAGGCAGAGGAGTTTCAACATGTCGGGATCCTGTCTGAGTGAGGAGAGGAAGAAGCATGAGATGGACAGATGGATCAGGGCTTTGTTAGCAGTAATGAGGGTGTTGCATCAGCCTATTGTGCTGAAGAGAGAACTGAGCAAAAGGGGAAGGTTTCCATTTACAGGACCATGTTTGCTGCAGTGATCACTAAGAACCTGATGGTGACTGAAGGAATGAGATAACTGATACACGCGACTGAATTAGGATCAGCCGTAGAGATTAGGTAAGGTGCTTGTACATCCAGACGGAGTTTTATAGAGCCTCAGTTTCAATAGGAGTCGGTTCAGGTGTCTGAAACCTCTGACTAAGTTTACCTCCCTTTGAAACTTTTTTCTTTGTAAAATCAACAGTGAGGAGACACGAGGTTACAACACAAAAGCCATCCATTAGCCCTTTATCTGTAGTAGACTAGACTCTTTACACTCTGAAAACAAAGTTGGACCCGACACATATAATTGCTGAAAAAAATGTATAATATGTGTAATTTTAGGTCACTTCTTGTTGCCGCCTATTATCAACTTTTAATTCCTTACACTATAACTTTAATTTCTATCATTTGATCTTATATTATCTTTAATTATTTGACTTATTTTTAACGTTGGTTTTGAGTGTTTAAAGCTTTCTTTGCAGCCTGTAATGTTTTTATGTTTTACGTAAAGGACTGTCAATGTTCTTATACAAGACATATGTAATACACATAAACTTCCTCCCTACCTTGCCTTTCAGATACCCATTCAAGATTTTCACCATATAAAATGCAAAATTTATTGAAAAATGAACCCACGTGCCATGTAATTCATAAATATCTTGATCTGCGAATCTAATATAATTACAGACCCAAATTCTTACAAACAGCTTGATGTCTTACAGCCAACTCTAATGTTGGTACAGCTATGTACCCATAACGTGGTTTAAATTGAAATCCTCCAAATAAAAATTAAATGGAAAACATGGATATTATTTGATAATGTTTGATACTTATCAGGTAATTTGTGTTTTTTTTTTACAGCTTTAAACTTTTTAATTTAAAAAAAAACTTTTTTGTCTTTTTAGCCAGATCTTTTAGGTTGGCCAGTGTCAGCTGCCCTCTTTGGCGACCTCACCATTTTCCTGAGGATAATGTGGATCAAATAGAGCCTGCAGCATTCTCGAGCAGACAGAGCAAAACAAGCAGATGCCCCACTGAGCAGTCCTCCTGATCAAATGGCAGCATTTACTACAGCCTCAGGAATAAGGTCTCTCACTCGCTTCTCACCTGCAAACACAGCAAATTGCTGAATGGACCACTGCTGAGAGCTGGATCTGGGTCTCTGCGGGTGACTTTTCTTTCTGCTTGCCCGTGACTAAAGTCATTTTGTCATTCACAAACCCTCCCTGCCCCATACTGTAAATGAACAGTTACATACTGCAGGTGACATACGGTAGTTGTCCGATTTCCTCTGATATTGTAATCATTAAATGATGCTGCAATTTCTTACATTTTATTCTATTTTTAAATATTTTTCTCATGTCTTCACCTTTATATTGAATGTAGCTCAGTATATATTCCATTAGTGCATCAGAGCCGAATAGGTCAACTGTGTTGTTTTTACTGTTTTAATTGCTTTTATTGGATTTTGCATTTGCACTCTCAAACATGTGATACAATCAGTATTATATGTAAAGTTCTTTACAAATGAATCTGATTGATTTAGTGATTATTTGACATCACAATCCCTGTATTCAATGCAAGACTGACAAAACATATTACAACACAAAGCTCAGCAAATATACTGATTATGGCTACAAATGGAGCTCAAACTGTAGTGTAATGTAGTAAAAAATGTGCTGGTTGAACGTTCAACTGAAATCATTTTCAAGCTGAAGTCAACAGTTGAAATACTGAAAGCTCAATTGGGTTTTAAATGTTAGTTAAATTAATTAATTATTAAAAAGGAGTTTAACACTTAAAGATGGCTGAAATCTACACGTGAAACCTCAGTTGAAGTGACTATGAAGTTTAAGATAGTTGAAGATATCTGGACACCAGCAGCAGACAGAGGTCAGCATTAAGTACAGGATTAGGTCATGGGTCAGGGGTCAGCTGCAGCGTTGTCATGACTGCAACACAGCTGGTCACAAGCAGCTGGGGAGAGAGAGGAGAGTCAGAAATCAACCTGCCAAACTACTTACAGCTATGAGAAAACCATAAGATATAGCAAAATAATTATTTCACCGTTAGTGGCACAAGGCTGTCAGCTACATAGTGATATAATTTTTTTTTCTAATGTCAACAGAATTTAAATGGCAGCAATTAAAAATGTGATGACCAGCCTGATGCTCCCCTTATAATAGGAGTCAATGAGGACAAAAAGCAGACTGGCACGATTTTAAAACTACGACTTTTCAAAAATGGTGAAAGATATTAAAAGTATGTGGAAGGACATACATTTTGAAACCAAAACGTGAAAGCTTTTGTAGAATTTTCAGCTGTTTCAATATATTTTAATTTATTTCAAAATAAAAATTTTCAAAGTTAAATATTTCAAAAAGTGTAAAACTTATGAATATCAAACTATCAGAGCACAGTTTTCAAGAACCAGCCGAACATTTTTAGACCAAAATTGTTGAAACCGGTAAAGGATAACTGAAGTGATGAATGACTGAAAAATGCCAAAATCATAATAATAATAACAATAATAATAAAGAAAAACAAGGAAAATGGAAAACAATTGTGTGAAAGCTTGAAAGCCTTCACACAATTATCATTTTTAACAACATTAACTGTTACAGGTAAACGCTTGTACCTAGTCAGTTGCTAAAAGCTTCCGACGAACATTGACTGATGCTGTTTAGCAGCTGGCACAGAAACAGAATAAAAATAAGATATGAACATGTAATAACATAAACTATAGGAGCTGGACTTTTCATACAACATAAAGTTTACACTCCAAATGCTTTTAGGAATAAATTCCTAATGTAAAGAGCTGTTTGGAGCATGAATGCTCTTCATCAGACTACCCTGCAGAAATACTGATTCAAGTAACCTCGGTGAAAAAAACAACAAATTGTAGTAAAAGTCTGATTATTTCATATATTTAAATTTGGCCTCTTATAAAAATATAACATAGAAATGTTAAATAAAAAAAAATTCATGATTTATTATCATGTAAAATATCTAAATTATTTTAGTGAAATCTTCTGATTCCTGGCACTCATTAGAAGGTATCAGATTGTGTTGAACAAGGTTTTTAACATAAAGTGATGCCAAATGTCTCAGAGACTGTAAGTATGAAATAAGTCATGCTGGACTGAAAATGTTTTTTTTTTTTTTAAACTGACCATGACGATTTTAAATAAACAAATCTAACAATCATTTCAAGTCAAATTACTCATTTAGGACAAAAGAATAAATTAAGAATGCTTCACTATTTAGAAAAAGGTCCTACTGTGACGAGAACACTGCCTTACCAATTAATTCAGAGATATTGTGACACGTTTGCTAACTAACTAAATAAAAACATTAACATGTAGCATTTAAAACAGGCCACAGATGGATTTACAGGTTGCACTTTTGCAATTAGGTTTCCCTACTGATTGATAATCACAAGACCGCCAATAATATACTACAAGCTGAACAAAAATCCATCCCATATGTGCAATTTCTCACTGACTCCATGATGTAAGAGTCATTTAGTTACAAACACACAATTAAACTGTGACAAAGTTAGCGAGACGATAACAAGCAGACACACGTGAGACCTTAGGACTCGACTTGCTGGTCCATTAACCCAGTCACCCTCCCACTTCCAAACACCCCCTGTCATGTTTTGGACATTTGGGTGGTGGTTTTTTGAGTTCTTTTGTTTCCTGTTACAGCTTTGGGTTAGTTATTAGG
>JBAMHV010000016.1:18372616-18384769 GCA_037177535.1 Pseudomugil gertrudae | reverse complement strand
ATATATAAAGGCCTTTGGGTATCTTTTAAATCGGTACATAGCAGGAGCATCCTTATGTGAAGTTAGTCTCCTGCAGTGCTCACTTGAGAAACACTCAACCCAAGACAGCGATGAAAACACAGCATCTACAATGTCCAACAAAGAAAATCACTTTCAGTGTTAATGGAAGTGCACATGAAACAAAGACTAAAAGGGCAGGAGCCACAGAAAAAAGAAAAGATTTTTATTAGAAAAGTCAGCCTTAATCTAACATCTGAGCATGAAATATTGCACAAAGCACACCTGCTGACAAAACCCCTGAGAAAGTCATGTTTTCTTCAAAGCAGAGATGTCTGTTCACCTTTCTCCATGAAAAACAATAGCAGGTGTGCTAATTAAAAGTAAAACAAACTAGAAGAGCACTGTGACCCCCACTAATGTGATTTCCATTCAATGTTTATCATTCATTCAATCATTTTCCATACCACTTTATCAAATTCAGGGTCACTGGTAACTGGAGTCTATTCCAGCAACTATTGGGTGAGAGGCAGGGTACACTCTTTACAAACCACCAATCCATCACTGGGTGAATTTTTATTCCCTAAATCTGTTTTATATGTTCACACCATTATTTCAATTGATAATCAATCCACAGTGTTCTGGCTATATTGTGTGGTTTGTTGCATGTTTATGTCTTAATTTGTTCTCTTGCAATGATGAAAATTCCTGATATTTTTCCTGTTCTGGATCAAAGTATCTTGAATTGATCTATGTTTAAAATCTTTTCAAACCTGTTGGGTACTTCTCCTGGATTTTCTGTCCATTTATGTGGACTTATGTGCATATATACTGAATAATTTGCTACATGAAAAAATCTTTTAAAATATTCCTGGATCCAGATTGTGATTCTGTTCACTCCCAAAATTGTATGGAATCAAATTACAAGCAAGGCCAATTCTTAGGGTTAAAAACAACAGAATAAAAAGTGCCCACATAGTAACACAATAAATTCAGTAGTTTTTTTAATAAAGTTGTAAACAAACGCCGGCAAAACGTTGACCTCCGCTTGCTCCCTGGTAAATCTAATTATTGTCTCAACTGACACAGACTGACTGAACTGAAAAATGATTCATGGTGTTCCGGCCAGTCTGATCCCAAAACACATGTTTTTAGTGTCTAGGAATAATTTAAAGTCCCAGCAACAGTTTTGCAAATGCAATATTATCTGTTGCATGCCTTTTTCTTTGTTTACTTAAAAGCAAACGTTTTGGTGCCCCTAATAATGGTTAATTCAACAGCAGTCTTGCATCCTGTCTCATCTCAGACTTGTGTCAGGTTGACTCTTGCCTTATTTCTTTGTTGATTCTTTCTCCTTTTCTTTTACTTGCTTCCTCCGATAATACCCACTTGCATTTCGTTGCAAAATCAGTCGTGGTGCACATCTTATCATTTCCAGTAGCTGCATTTCTATTACATTTTTTTGAAAAATAAAATAAATTTTTGTACAATTTGCAATTCGCAGGTGTTTCTAACGAATTGCATTTGATGCAAAAGCTGCAACATCATCCCGCCAGACTTGACTTTTAGGAAGATGAAGACACAAAAACAGTTTTTTCACAGAAGAATAAAAGCATTAATGCAAACTAAAACTGTGGGATTATCCTTTATAGGAGTTGTTGTATAGCTTCAACATTCTCTCACAAAGTCCACAGCCCATAGATAAACTTACTATCTGTATTTTATGGTGGAATGTGGCTTAACCACACTGATTTTGGTGTGAGTCTGCTGCATGGTTACCAATCATCGCCCCCCCAATCAGTCAATCTGAATTGTCACCCCTCCTGAAGCAAAATCTGCAAAGTGCAGGGATCGAAAACATTTAAGGGGCTAAAGCAACATATCTTGGTCCTGCTCCTGCTACTGGCCCTGCATCTTTTAGACCTCTCGGATTGTAGAACACGTGCTAATGAGCCATTCATTTGAGTAAGGAGTGTTAAAGTAGGGTTACGCGCAGGGTAGTGAAGTACTGATGTGCAGAGCCATTTCATCCTTAGCTCAGCTGAATAAAACCTGTTTTGAGCCACAAATGCAACATTTTTTTTTAAATCCAGTTTTATCTCTATTTTAGATTCAAAGAAAAAGTGTATAAATGTATAAAGAATGTTTTGTGCAAAAAAAATATATTTGAAAAGCCCGAAGTGCCCAAAATATCAGGAAAAAGGGGTTTTTCCAAACATACTAAATCTGTTCTAAACTCTTTATGTAAAATCATTACTGGATTCTTTAATATTTTAAGGTCCAAAGAACCAGCTGGAGGGGTGGACCGGCAGGTTGCAGACCCCAGTGCTGGTGGTTTTATGCTGTTAAAAGTTTCGCCTCTGTGCTGTGGCGCATGGCTGCAGACTGCAAGACTGAATCATATAGAGGATTTATTCCAAACCACTGTTTTCTTTACTTAGTGATTTTTTATTATAAATGAACTAATATGAACACAGTTATTAAACTTTGGACTAATGTAAATCACATAATGGATTTATTTTTAAGGGTCTTATGAATGGACCAGAATTGAACTGAATCGGTGCACCTTGACTTTGTTATGAATATATTGAATTAAATGAAAGAAAAATCAAAGATTCCCAGGCCAGAGTGCAAAACTTAATCTTTTCCATATAATGCATAAACAGCTTGTTTATTTGCACTGTTATAAGCCTAATCTTTCCCAGGGGATCATACTGTAGTATGCAGAAATGGTCACGTGTTTATCACCTTCCTCCCTGTTCATATTTGCTCCTGGCCACTGAAATTCCTACAATTGTTAAAATTAAAAAACTACAGTATTAAAAAAGTATTAAACTGATCATTCTTCATCAGTCTTGGGCATATTACTTTAAAAAAATAATAAGTTATAGTTACAAATTACTTTTCCCAAAAAGTAATTGAGTTAGTAACTCAGTTACTATCCAATAAAAGTAATTAGTTATCAAGCAAAGTAACTGACATTATTGTTTCAATGTGCTATTACATATAATATCCATTAGATCGAATGTGTCAATAGTAACCAAATGAATAATAGAAACAACAACAAAATTAGATAAGTATTTTAAAAACATTTGGTTTTTTTTAAACTAAGATTGCAGCCACCCATATGCAAAAAAATATCCAAAAATTAAGTAATAAAAATAAAATTAAATTTGTATTCAAGATAAAACCTATACACACTGATACACACTGTAAACCTGGGTAAAAAAAAAGCTCACAGCCTGCATCTATCTTGGGTTTGCAGCAGCAACTAGTGTTTTGTTCGGATGTGTTGGTGTGAGGTGCTTCATAAGGTTTGACTTGCTTGAGGCAGACGTGAATAAAATCTTTTTCCTGAGCATAAGCTACATGTAACATAAACATTCTTGCCTTTAATTTTACTCATGAAGTAGTTTCGGTACTTCCACTTTGAAAACGCTACTTTGGAATCTCAGAAACTTTGGAAAGTTTGTAGCGTGTAGTGAGTGAAACAGCAGCCTAAGCCCGTTTAGGACCCCCAGTCCAAACTCCCGTCCTCGAGGGCTAGACCCCTCCGGGGGATCCGGAGGGGGTCTAGCTCGCAGTAGGAGCAGAGACGACACCTAAACGGAGCACTCACGGTGTCCGCCCACCCAGGCCATCCAGCCAATCATCATCGCGTTTGCAAGCATGTCGTCGATCATTATAGACTCTGCTCTCCTGCAGCTGATGTGTGGCTGTCAGGAAGCCTGACACGCTGTGCTGCGTTCACTCATATTATAGTAACGCAACACTTTATATTGTTAGTAATGGTAACGGCATTGTAACAATGAGAAATGTAATTAATTAGATTACTCTATTAATTTAAAAATAATGCAATTAGTAACGCTGTTACACTTAAAGCCGTTACTCCCAACACTGTTCTTCATATCTGGTTTCAAAACCACACGACTTGGACGTGGACACAAAGCTCTTCATTAAGTGGATGGTGATCTTCAGAAACATCACCAGCCCTGCTTGTCACTCTGTCTGTGATATCATTTGTTAGTTTGATGTCCCCATGCTGAAGTTAAAGAAACCCGTAAACAAAAGAAGATATTTTCCAATCTTTTTTCGTGACACCAAGCAATCTACCTTGAACCTTCCTTATTATCTGCTAGAAAGTGAGACTGTAATACATTACATACTCACTAAGTTTGAGAAATGCCAGCTCTGTTGAATTTGGCATCACTGAGGAGTTGTGTATGTGCTGTGATACTGTTGCAAAAAGCCAAACTGACTTCAGATGTCCACACTATTAAAGGCTTTGCTTGAAAACCACACAAGATGGAAAGAAAATGATGCCCGCTGGAGTGAGATCATAATATGGCATCCTGCAGCACTCTGCAATCACTCCATCTCCACTGAAAACACAACAATGCAAAGCTTCAGGAGAGACCCACCTGCTGAGCAACCAATACCTCCCATTCCATCAAATGTTAGAGGCAAACATGAGCATCCTAAAGGGAGAAGTCTTTTGTATGAAGCAAAAAAATCATGTTTGTCCCTAAATTTCTGCCCCAACATCCCAGTTCAGACTACTGGCTTTAATAAAAGCCAGTAGTCTGAACTGGGATGTTAACCCGACCGTTCTGTTTACTCAAACTGTTCGAGCTAAAAATGATAAAAGGTTTGGTTGCATTACTTAAACTGTATGAGTTATAAAGTTTGTTTGAAACATTCTTTGGTTTTTAGTTCAACAAACTCAAAACTCTAGATTTCCATCTGACAACACTGCTGCCTTGTTGTGATTGGCTCATAATCCAAAATAAGTCTATGGTTTTTGGATGAGAAAACAGCCATTTTATATTATATACACATTATTTTCTCAGGGGAATATAAGACCCTTGCACTTTGCTCCTCTGGCATACATTTTCATCTACCTGCATTTTTCTGCTTTTCACAAGTTGGACCTTTTAAAATGCCATCTGCTAACATTAAAGGCCATTTTCTGCCTGAATGAGGCAAATTCTTTTCTCTATTTAAGTTCTTTTCATTAGAAAAACGTTCACAGTTTAATGTGACTGAATGTAAATAAACTTGAGGTAGACTGATGAAGTGAATAAGTTAATAACAGAAATAAGTAAACAATATGACAACCACATCATTGTAAACAATGGAACTTTACTTTTTAAGAAGACAGACAACCAAGCAGTCAGATGAGCTCCTACAACACATGGCTGGTATTTCTGTTATGTTGCTGGTTAGATCATATTATAGAAGCTAAATCTGTACCTTTCTTTGTAGGATTTATTTTACTGACATATAAACTGATGATAAACTGAGGTGTTCCGGGCACGTCGCTATGGGAGGAGGCCCCGGGGGAGACCCAGGACACTCTGGACTGATTACATCTCCCGGCTGGCCTGGGAACGCCTCGGGATCAACGAGCAGATAAATGTGGCTGGGGAGAGGGAAGTCTGGGCTTCCCTCCTTAGGCTGCTGCGGTGCCTAAGGAGGGAAGCGGTGGAAAAGGATGGATGGTTATTTAACTGATATAAGATATATTTCTTAGTTCAACACATAAATGGGTGAATTCCTGACTTTATCGGAGACGCCACAGTTCAATAAATCATCTCTATTGATCGGTGTTTGAGTCAGTTTTATGATTGTCCTGATTTTTTTGGGGATGATGGGTCATAATATTTAGCATTTAGGGAGATGCGTCATTGAATGCATTATTTTATTTTATCCTGTAAGTGAAGGAAAATTAATTGCTGCATTTTATATTGTAAGTAATTACGTAATTATAAAAATAATAGTATTAAAGATAATTTTACAACAGATTGCTGAGTTCTTTACTTCACAACTGTCCTCAGTTCTGGTCCTTTCAACAGCAGAAGCTCCAGAATGGTGCCGAGGGGAACTCCACAGGTTATTTTAGTTCACTCAGATTTAGAGCTACCTCCTGTGCAGACCCAAAGTCCCTGTTTTTAAATTGGGACTCAAACCAGTAAACTGCAGTGTCAGAAAATCTTACCCAGCTTTTCTTGTAGATGTGGAAACCTCTCAGAAAACTTATACTGACCTTTTAAATCTCAAGAATATGTCCTGTCAGATAAAAACTAGGCAAAAAAGTGTCAAATGTCTGTTTCCTGCAGAATGTGAGTGTTAACTGCACGTCTACATAAAAATGTGGCTATAATTCCAGCTGATTAAATTATACAAAGCTGTCCAATGCCTCAAGTCTAATTAGAAGACAGTAATTAATCATGGTTGTTGAAATAATGAGACTCTAAAAAGAATGTTCTCTGCTTGTTACCTTAATGGAAAATGCTTTCCTTCCTTCTCAGAGATTACAATATATTTCTAGGTTGCTTGTTGGCTCACTTTTCCTTATGAACACCAAGCTTACAGTATTATGAGGTATTAATTAATCTGATGAAACAATATATTATCATCTTGAAATGGCACGCGCTAAATGCAAATCCCCAAACTTCATTATACTCTGCCACAGCAATTCTAATCAAAATTTACTGATGTTTCATTCTGGGAAGCTTCCTAAGGGGCCCAGAGTAATTGTATCATCAGCTGCAGTAAGTCATCTAACCCGGAGTTTCTTTCCACCGCATGGGGAGCACTCCAAGCTCAGCTCAGATAAGGGGCAAGCCCCTGTGTGAATGAACTGAAAAAAAGAAAAACACTCATGTAGAAACTGCTGAGGGGGACGAGCTGCAGCTGGGCGGTTAAAGTGAGAGCTAAATCGGAGAAAAATGAATACTCCTGGTGAACGTGCTCATAAACATATCATCCTTATCGTTTTGTGGTTAATTATTATGACAAGTTATTTAAATGAGAAATGAAAAGGACTAATCTTCTAAGCAAAAAACATAAACAAACGCTGAATGCCAGGTCTCTTTCTGCTCCCCTCGGGAAAAAACTGGGAACGTGACTGCAATGTGTCGACATCTCCAGACATGAATGCCAATTAACTCTGCAAAGCCTGAGGTGCTTCTGCTGCTAAACTGGTGGAGCATGCACACCTTCCACAGAAGCTGACATCCACGCTGCATACTCTGACAGGCAGCTTAAAAGCTGGGCAAAAGTCTTTTTGCCACTTTTATTTCTTTATGTTGTGTGTATAAAGAAATGAGGAGTGACTCTTTGGCTTCTTCCATAGAAAAGGTATTTGCTTGTAATGTTAAAAAGCTCTGAAAAGCCTTTAATTTTTGCTCACAAAGTTTTGTTTTGATACAGATATTCAATCCAATCAAACATTGTCAAAATAATTTGTATATAGTCACTTAACACAAACAGGGGGAATCCTGCAAATATGAATAAAGCTCTATACCAGTGTTGTGTCCACATCTCAGCTCAATGTTTAGTAAATCCTGAACACATTTAGGGAAAATGGAAATGTCAAAGACCAAGGAACTGAAAAGCTATCTACAACGGATGAAGAGGGTCTAAAAGTGGTGTCCCGATAAAAACAAAGACCAGATGCAAAACCTCAGCCACACATTGGGACCTTCAGTCGAGATCTCATCAGAAAAGGCACTTTGCCACTTCCCATGTCAGGTGCACAGACATACAAGTGCACATCAGTGCATTAAAAAACACTGTTACTGAGGGTAAAATTCATCTTGCAATGCTTAATTTTCTCCTCTTATTTGTGATGCATCTGGTTTGCTTTACCAGAGCATATCTGCAAAAGAGATGCAAACTTCACTGTGACTTTCTCTGGTCAAATAAAAGGTCATACATACAAATGTGGCCGTACCACCAGAAAGCAAGGGGGTAACGTTAAGCAGCATAGCTGATGTGTAACAAACAAAAGAAGCTGTGATAAAACCAGCATCATTGTAATGCCTTCTTTTATGTTTCTTTCCCAATAACATGAAAGTTTCCAATACCCGCATTGCGCAATTGTGTCCCTGGATTGTGTATTCATGTTAAAGGGTGTGAGTGTGTAGTGAGCAAGGGGGAAGGAGTAGGATGAGTTTTTGGATTGCAGTGCTGGCAACTGCATTTTTTTTTGTTGTACCTAGTAATGTTCAAGAGACAAAGACTGTGCTCTTTGTAAATATGTACCCACTAAACTTGGAGCACAATTCTGCACTATGGAGCATAGTTTGGTGCACCGATCACAAAATACCACAACTGAGGAGTGACTGAGCCTGGTTTATTGGTGTGTAAAGAACCCCGTCACACGACAATACTAGAACTTTATTAACTTGGTATCAAATTATTACCAAAACTTGCAGGTTTTCATCACTTACTGACAACATGCTGCATTTAAAGGATACATGAAAATATAGAAGCAGTGAAGTTTGACACGGATGTTTTCAGGGTGGTGAGCTCCCCATTGAATACCGGCAGCGACACCGCTCCGGAAATCTAACGACGCAGATAGTGTTCAAGATTATATATACCCACAGCAAATACGGTTACGTAATATATATAAAAAAAACGTAATAAAGAATAAAGAAAGTTACGGTAAACAGACTGAAAATCACCACAAAGAATATAAAGATATATGTGCAGCATCAGGAGGGAATACATTTACATTTTCTGCATTTAAACACTTAAAAGTGCACAAAACACGTATTTAAGAGCTCAAAAGGTGCATTTTGCATGAAATGTCCCCTTTAAGTCATTCTTAATAAAAAGAAATAAGAACAAAAGGATGTGTGTCAGCCGACACCAGAACTGGACTGAAGGTTTGCTGTTTTTAATAAAGCTGCTCTGACCAAATTTAGTATGTACCGGAGTTGTAAAAACTCTGCTTTAACCTCATTTTACATGCATGACATTAGTGTTTCCATGGTCTCATAAATTGCTTTACCTTTTCCTAGTTTCCTGAAAACACTCAGGATTCCTGAAAAGCATTGTAAATCATTCTGCTCTTGACTTGTTCTCCACGTTACCTCAAATCTATGTCAGTAAATTACAAGATTTCTAATAAACTTACTTCAAAATATGTTTTGCTGTGTTTCCATAAAAAGTCAGAAGTGCCTCTAAACGGTGAACTTTTCTGACCTTTACAGAACTTTTTACATATTGCAGCGAATTATGGTGAAAACTACAGAATTGTATAAACTGTCTGCATCCACCGGGTTCAACCAATCAAATGGCTGGAGGAGAGACTGTGGCAAAATTAGAGTCTGAAGTGAGTGAAGGGAAGAGTGAAAACATCTTTGCACTTCCTTTAACGAAGGACCCTTCAGTCAGGAGGTTTGCAGAATGTGAGAGTCTTCATCACAGCCTGAAGGTAAAATGTGAAAAAAAGGATTAAATGAAAAAGATTTTTGCTGAAAGTTAAGGGTTTTACTCTTTTGTTGTTGTGTTATATTGTTTTTTTTTTTTACCTCAAGGCGGAGGACATGCATTCGATGCCGTTGCTTCTCTGTCTGTTAACATTATGGATGGATTTTGGTTCAAATCTCAGGAAAGCTTAGAAATGGTGTAAGGAAGAAGCAACTAGGTTCAGGAGGTGATCCGTATAAACCGCTTGTCTCCAGGAAATTATTAAAAAGTTTCTCAGCTTTGGGACGAAAGAGATAATTTAGCCATTTTAGCTCCTAACTAAAAAAAAATGCCTACAATGGCTGTAGTCTTCACACTCTGAGTGTGTCTGCTCCTTCCAGCAGTGGAAAGGTTTTATGGTTTTCTTTCACCAACACTAATGTAACAGAGTTTGTAGGTAAGCTGTGAGTGATCCACTAACAAAATTTCTTTCAGGCCTTTGTATTTTCAAGGCATGAATTGAATCTAAACTTTGCTTTATTATCACAAGAAGATGCTGGGTCCCATGATGACGCATACCTCCTCTGGTAAAATCTGTAATCCTAATTAAACAGTTCTGCAGTTAATAAAGCAAACAGTTTAAAACCAAAGAAAACAAGAATGAAGTTATTTGGCTCATAAAAGCTTTTGACACATCAGCTTTCACATTAGCACAGCACGTACTTGTAATTGTGAACATGGTCATTCCAGGATGTTTGTTTTGTTGAAGCATTGTTGAAAAATTCAACTCATCGCATGAATCTTTTTATCATCTTATGTGAACCTCAGAACGACTGTGCTTACCTGTTTCAGTCTAGTGAACGAGTACACTCATTAGAAATACGCTAAGAAACTGTCGACACTGTAAAACAGCTGCACTCTTAAATTATTCCTGAGTAAATAGATGCAATTTCATTCATTCACATATTCATTTATGCATTCAGTAAAACATGAGCAGTTAGTTTGGGGCTCCTGGGAAGATGTGGAGAGCCATGGTTCCTGCATTTTACAGTCTAAGGTGCTCAAACACGTTTTCCGTTAACCCTTTAAGCTTCGTGCTCATTGTTAAAGCCTCTGCATTAAAGTTTTACACTTGTTATTAAATTATTAAATAATATCTTACAGTGTATTTAAATACTGAGTTACAGCAAAAAGAACAGATGGAAGAAGCAAATAAAAAAATGGCACAAAGTAAAATTGTTAAACATAAAAAAAACACTTTTAAACCCAAGTACAATATTCTACAGTCACTAGCAGATGCTTTTCTCCAGTGTCTTCCCTTTGAGACGGGGTTCAGTGTCTTGCCCAAGGACACTTAAGCATGTAGTGAGAAGAAGCCTGGAATCGAACCACCAGGTGGTGACAGACAACTGCTCTTCCCTCCTGAGATACAGGTAAACGTTACCTCTGTGAAAGCCCAAGAAGTAAAGAAAAAAATAGAGAATTCAGTTCAGAAAGATCAGGCAAAGTCTCCATTAGAGAAAATTTTGGCCCAATTTGTTCTTAAATTCGCTCGAGTGGGGGGACCTCAGGCTTAAAAAGGTTATTTTAGCTGTTACCATTGCTCTTACTTCAACACACACTGGAATGTCATCAAAACCCACAGGTAAGCCACACTGAACACAGAATAAACTGCCAGCGCCAAGCAAACTCTGACTCCATCTGCCGCCACAGTAACCCAAGCTAGTCACTAAAGATACCAGTTATAAATCACAGTACAGAGCTGCCCTGAGATGAAACGTTGCAAGACCAGCCCATGAAGAAAATGTAAGCTGCCATTTAAGGTGTTTGAACTGCTGTTTGTCTCCTGTCCACTTAATTATCTGCCATTCATTTGTGTTGAGTGGCTGAGGTTTATGAGACCCCCCGCGCCGACTGGCATCACTAACTGGCATGGTGCACACTCATATTAACTCTACATTTAAGGGCTATTTTCTCCCACTGTAGAATGTAATAGCTGAAATTTGTGTTGATTTCCCTTTAAACTCGCTCTGGCTTGCTACATACTGCCAATTATTTTCATTAGCAAAAGCCGGGTGGCATGTGCATGGCACTGCGCTGTGCTATAAAGATTAAGTTATTGGATTGCTGCAGATTTGTCACTGCCTTCCATTACCCAGAAAATTATATATAATTTCCTTTTTTTCAAATTTGCAATTTGGGAGAAAATTAAACATTAGCCTATCAGCATGAGAATATCAGATAAATGCTTGCAACTGGTTTTCACCAGGATGAAAGATAACAGCACTTTACGGGAAATGGTCAAACAGAAAAAAAATATTTCTTGTTTACTTCTACCCGAGCAGGTGTGTTGCCAGGAGGAGATCAAAACTGCTGGATGGGTGCAGCAACCCAAAAATCCCAGCATCCACAAAGCCACAAAAGCTCTCGCGGAAGTTACACCGCTGCAGTTTTACTCTGAATTAGCAAGCACAAGCAGAAGTTACCAATTATAAAGAGATATTATTTACACATCATATTTAACAACATTACTGATAGTGCACCAAATTTCACCATTAGAGCCCTCAATATATCTTTTTTCCAAATGATGTTTTTTTTATCTATTATGTACAATTTAAATTCCAGGAAAGTGCCAAGAGTTGTGGAGTCCTGGATTAGGCTGCAGGAGGTAATAAAACTGGCAATGGAGCAATGGAGTAAAGCAATAGAGTAAAAAATGCCATTTATGAGAATAAATATAAAAAACAACAGCAAAGGAAAAAGTTTTTTTTAACAAACTTTAGTATGAAAAGATCCATCCATCCATCCATTTTCTACCACTTAATCCCAGAGCGGGGTCGCTGGGGGGCTGGAGCCAATCTCAGCTGTCAACGGACAAGAGGCGGGGTACACCCTGGACAGGTCGCCAGTCCATCCAGGGCCAACACAGACAGACAGACAACCATGCACACA
>JBAMHV010000016.1:18355217-18367481 GCA_037177535.1 Pseudomugil gertrudae | reverse complement strand
CAGTAGCAAATGTACAATTACAGAATATTGTGATGAATAAAAAAATGGGAAATTCTCCTGCAGTACAAACTAAAACAACTTAATAAAATAGTAAATTAGCATATTATCATGCATCATAACTTGCCTATCATACATTTTATCTATTCCACTTGAGTATTGGACAGATAATGTGTGTTTTTTATTTAAATTATGTACCTGTACGCAGTGTAAACCACCCTGCAGAGATACTGCAGTCTGCGCTTGGCTTTAATTTGGATCATGACCACATCATGATGGAAAAACTATTGTAGACATTGAAGAGTATTGATAATGCTGTGCAGATGTTTGATGCCTTCACGTTGTTGGCAGACCTCATGTGTAATGTGCTTTTGATTCCACTTGGATGAGGGTCAGATTACTAACAGGCTTCTTTAGCATGGAGGCAGAATTTCCCACAACAGCGTGTCATACAGTAGTAAACTGTCCCTTCCTTCTGTCCTGGGAGTTTTGAGGTTGAGTAAGACGGGATGTATCACATCTTGCCCTCCTGTAGACCAAAAGTACAACCTTGACATGAACCTTTTAATCAAGTGGTTGGGTTTAAACACACAGTGTGTCATGGCTCGCTGTCTCTTCATAATCTTGCACCCCTCCCTTCTAGTTCCTGAATCTATCCCCTTTTTTCTCTCCTCACTCCCTCCACCCTTTCATATATTTGAGTTTAGAGGAAATCTGCCTGCTCTTTTAGCCAGTGGCTTTTTGCACATTCCAGTCAGTGCCTTTCTGCCCTAGCGAGGCGGATGCCCTTAATAAAATGACAACAGTAATTTGTCTTTGTCATTCCGGTCCCAGCACAGACTACATCGTGGCTCAAAAATACAGTGCTGGCGAAGGCGGCCGTGGTGTGTGTCTGCTGGCTCTAATTCCCTTTTTTTTTTTTCTATTTTCCAGAGAGCTGCCTTTTCCATTAAGCCTGAGGTGGCAGGTCTATTTAAAACCAGCCACGACCCCACCCCTCATTCACACTGCGCTCCAAGTCTGAGAAATAAGAAATTAACATCAGCACTGGAAGGGGAGGAATGGACGTTTTGTTATTAGACTGTCCTTCAGTTTTATTCAAATTATTCCAACCACCCTTCCTCCATCTTTCCTCCTCTCGTAGCCACCTTTTTTTGACTCTAAAACAGGCGACATCACTCATTCTGCATCAAGCCGGAGAGTGGAGGACAGGAGCTGCTATTGCATATGGTGCCTGTTTAAAAGCTTCTTGATGGAACTGTATTACAATGGGTGGTAATTGATGTAAAATATGACAGAGCGCTGCTGGCTTCCTTGGCTAGGCAGGAAGCGGTGCAACACGGAGGGAAGGGTCTCCAGTAATGTGACTGACTAATGAAGGATTACTCACTTACAACACACAGCTGATTTTCTGAAAAATGAAATTTGTGTTGTCATTTTAACAAGCGACCACAGCCGGAAAAAGACAATTAGTTGGAAATCATTATCAATAGCGATATTTTCAAACTCCATTATGCCAATCAGGGTCTGAATCTGTTTAATAGATTTAGTTCCATTTGGGCCGTAATTGATAAATAATCAAAATTTATCAATGCACTCAAGCCCATTTTTACTAGCAATCAATGAAAACAGGCCCATTTACCACCTGACTTGGTCCAAATTAGGGATTGAATTGATGATCAATTAATCTCTAAAAAGGACTGGTTATGTGTGTGTGTGTGTGTGTGTGTGTGTGTGTAGGCAGTAAAGGTGGGTAAAGGAGCTAGATAATCATGCTGATGAGGTGGGAGCTGTAATACAGTTCACACGGACAGCAAAAGGTTCACGGTTACTGTAAAACTGTCATGGAGTCGGTTTAAGTTCAGCTACGAGCTTTATTATCCGTTAAATAAAAAAAATCATATGTTTCAATAATTAATCCACCTGGTTTGATTTAGGAGTGATTCAGAATAAACAGCTAGAATATTAAATATGTAAGTGCAGAGCAAACTGGGTGTTTAATAATTGTTTTTCTGATTGATCAGGAGGAGGAAATGTAACTGCTGCAAGATTTTCAGGAATCAATTGGAAACAAGCCAATTGATTAGTTACGATCTGCTTTTATATTTTAAGTTTTTGGGATGTTTTTTTTGCTTTTATTGGCTGATCTAGTATTTCCGTTTCTATGTGAGATGCACAGAATGACGTCGCTGTGTTTTAAAAAGATAAAAGATGTAATTTAGTCTTAACTTCAAGCATTTTGTTAGTAAATACAAATAATTTTCCCCGAGCAGTGTCTCCTCATTTACCTCAAAGAAATGTTCAAGTTTAGCAATTAAAAAGTTTATTTGTTTATTTTATTTGTTTTTAACCAGAAGTGAGTTTCTTCTGTGTGGCGAAAAGCTGATTTTGGTGCTTAATCTGTTTTTGGGATTGTTAGGAATTAACATATCAGGTGACCTGTGCAGCATTACCAGACAGAGGACTAACAGCTAAAGTGAATAGAAATGATAATATTAACATAGATTCTAGTAGATGCTTAAAAGCACCTCCAGCTTGTTAAATGTTTAGTGCCTAAAGGGGACATATCATCAAAAATGCCCTTTTTTAGCCCTTAAATCCATGTTTTTGTGCACTCTTAAGTGTTTAGGAATGCAAAAAATGTAAATATATTCCCCCCCGATGCTGCACATATATCTTTATATTCTTTATGGTCATATTTTTCAGTCTGTTTAATTTTCTCTATCACGTTTTTTTTTTATCTATTACATCACAGTATTTGCTGTGGGTCTGCCAAATAAGGTTGTGGACTTCCTGTAATCAATGTGGTGAATCTGATACGTTGACATTTATAGTAAACTTACCAATAAAATCTTTCACTGCCGGGACATTAGCGTATCGCTGCTATCAAGCTACAAACATGGCGGAACAGGGCACAGTTGAACTTCCTGTGACATGGAGGGGGACGGGGCATGACTTGCCTAGTTCACATTTACATTGCGGTTCTACTTTATACAAACAACAAATTAATGATATACATGTTAAAAAGAAGGATTTAAAAGCAGGATATATCTCTTTTAATAAGTTTCATCCACTGCTTCATGTATTGACAGCATAATCATATTTATCAGGTCAGATTAAGTTCAACAAAAAATAAACAATTTAAGATAATTGTTTTCAGTCACTCAAAATAACAACAAAAGACTAGCTAGCTTGTTCAGTTCTGGCAGAAAAACGGGGATCATATTCTCTAAAAATACATAAATAAAATGGTCACGCTGGAGCAGTAGCGAACCAGCAGATTGAGAAATGTAAATTCTGATACAAAAAATAATGTTGGTCTGTTTTTATGTCCGTTTATAATCCCAAAAAAACGTGACTTGTATTTGACCTCCTGTATGAACCTTATGCACATCCAAAGTGTCCCGCGAGCGTAGAAGACCTAACGGCGGAACGGTGAGCGTTCGCATGACGTCTTCACGTTTAGAGCTTTTCTTTAAATTTTCAACGGCGGCGTTTAAAAGATGAGAATATAAAACAGGAGAACCAGATGGCATTTTCAGCAACAGCAGCAGCAACGTCTGTACAGAGAAACGCGTGGGCAGGTGAGAGTGATGTGAGCATCTTTACACATAAGAAGTTCATGAATCATTTCCGGATCACAGCAGAACTTTATGCTCATTTACGACCTGTAGGTCGGATTAATGCAAGCTGGTCGATCAGACTGCGGGCACGTTGCAGAAGCTCAGATACGTATCGGCTTTAGTGGCACATATCCAAGTGGCCTGGACCACATGGGAAAAAATACAATCTGTGTTATTAAAAGGTCAGATACAAGTCAGATAGGGACAAAAGAATCAGACTCGGGTCACTTGAGGCAGCAGTCTTATTGTAGCCCAAATGACCTTTTCAGTGAAGACAGAACATTTTCACAGTCAAAGCCAGATGAGATGTGAAGAGCAAGGGTAACGATGGGCCTAATGGTGTTAAATAGCACCTAAGGATTCTACTTTTAGCGACCGGGTTGCAGAAGAAGAGAGCCTCGCTTCTCTGACAGAATTATTAGAGGAAGCCAAAAGATGTTTTAAATAAATGAAATGCTCCTGCTAACGACTTCTCCACATCGCACAGCAAGAATGCTTTAAGGAGCCAATCAGTGTCTTTAATTCAGAGTTGTGGAACAGATACTGATCTCTTTTGGAAAGGACATAGGTTTTTCAAAATAAAATGTCACTAGTGATTAAAATTATAATATCACTATAGGGAGATAGTCGAAAACACTACAAAAGCAGAAATGGAACAGACGATGATATGCATTAAATATTATACAGTAATGATGCATAATATGCTTTATGTGTAGACAAAACATTACTATATCTAAAATGTATGTTCATTGTGTATTTATGTCCCCAATCCGTCACAGCCATGGGAGACGGTATTCTGCCACTTTAACTGTGATGTGTAATTATTACACATCACAGGGAAACAGCTTTGTCTTTTATTAATTCTACTGATTTTGATTGATTTAGTTATAACACTTTGACTTCTCTTTCGCCTGTGAACAGGTTTTTATGATTACAGATTTGCTGTAACTATATTTTAAGGGGATCCAGATCATGGCTTGGATTCAGGATTTTTTTATATTTAGGAATCCTTTGGGACAATTTTGTCTTTAAAGCTTAAATTGAAAATAATTCTAACAATCTCATACCTTTCTGATTCATAACCCTGAAGGTGCAACATACTTATTTAATATTGAGCTTTTGGTATAAGTGTATGTATTTTTTACCTTGCATTAAAAAAGGATATAATAAAGAATAAAGAAGAAGAATAAACAACGTATTCTGTTGTAATTCTAAAATAATAAAACAAAACATTGCTGAAAAAAATGTTAAACCATTTATTTAAATCTATCTATAATTGACTAAATTTCTTAAATGTTTCTTCTTGACCAAATGTATTTCCATATGTTCCATCATTTCTATGTCTAAGAATTCTGATTATCAAGAGGATCTTGTATATACATACATACATGAAGCTCTTCTTTACAAAGCACAACACAGCAGCCAGACCATCATTCTGCCTGCTTTAATGCTGGACAAGTTCAATTAAAAAATAGAGAAAATCATTTTCACAGATCTAATATTTTCAGGCTGCATTAACCTCTGCAGACAGTACATGAAAGGTGCTTTTACAATAAAATACCCACATAAATAAACTCAAAATTAGATCAATTTAAATAAATACATTTAAAAAGCTAAAATAAAACTTTGTTTTTATTTTAGGTGACAGCTTTCCTCTGTAACACAATAAATACATTAAATAATGTTTGTTTATTTTTTAAAAAGTCCAGTTTATCTATATTTGTTCTTCTTAAATAAGATTTATATGCCAGTGTTTGCCCTTTTAAATTCACACCCTCAATACAAAATAATTGGGATATTTCCCACAAACTCTCACATATACAATGCTACACACACACACACTACATACACTCAACTCATTAAAAGTTGAACATTGTTATACTGTGATCAGCTCAGAAATTGTCAGCACTTTTGCAGGGAACTTGTATCAGCTGCGGCTTGCTTTTCACTTTTCCTCTGAGCTAAATTGATCCATTAGTGTAACCAATAGCTCGGAGAATGCGGCCTTTCAATGCTTTGGGCTGTGATTCTGTTTCGAGGGCCGAAAAAAGCAACAAAATAAACATCACTCCACACTCTAAGGACCACGCTAACTCATTCTGGCATCTTGTATTTTCTCTTGCATATGGGTTTTAAAACTGCTGCACCTAATTCTGTCGAGCACGTCTGAGCGAAGGTACATTTACCTTCAGCTGAGTCTTGTGAGCAAGAAAAGGCTTTTATCTGCAGATGCATTGTATTAGTTTAATATCCAGCATAATCCATCACTGGAAAGGAGCTGGAGTGCAGCGTGTGAGAAAATGCCTTGCTTAAAAGCATGAAGGCTGCACATTGAAGGCAAAATATAAAAAACTGTGTGGAAAGAGTCACGGAAAATTTTTACACAATTCAAATGCTGTCATTTGGTTTCACTTAAAAAGAACAAAACGTTACATGTATCACTGTATAACGCAATACGTTTCACATTTTTACAATAAAACTATAATAAAATGGTATAACCGGCTAAAGTCCTATGCTCTTCATTTGGGCTACAGCTCTACAAAATCAAATGTTTGCCTTTTCTTCTTCTGCTTCTGCTTTATTAGTGGTTGGCAAACCTCCTTTTTCATCTTATCGCCTACCCGGTGGTATTGTGTGATAAAGGGGTGGGTGTAGGAAAGTTTGTTTACTCCTGTGGTGGAGGTGGCCTGGTAGTGGAACCTGCACCAGAGCTGTCCTCACAGTGGAGCTCTGCAGTCAAAGTATCAGAGACTTTTGGAGTCCAATGTGAAAGCATGTGGAGTTTACTTTAGTCAGGTCCTGCTGTAGGCCCCTCCCCTTTCCATCCATCCATCCATCCATCCATCCATCCATCATCTATACAACGTATTCCAATAAAGGGTCATAGGTAGGTGACGTCTGGGGCTTTGTCTCAATTCAGGGTCTGCACACTCCAAAGTACGTCTGCCGTTTGAAATGGATGGACAGCAGTGTACAAGAATTACCCATAGTGCTCTAGTTCTGTGTTACCTAGCAACGACATTTGCTATGTGTATCATCCATATAGTGATCTGATTCTTCCACAAAAAACACAAAAATATCCTTTCATATGACAGAAATTGAGCCAGATATTTTAATGTTTTTTAATTTTATTTACTTGAGTTTCTAAATTATAAATACATGGAGGACGCGGCCCAAAAAATCTCTCCTCGTGACAAATAATCCTCATCAGATGCATGTAACAAAATTCATTTGTGTTCATGGGACACACTGCAGTCCCCGCTTGTCTGCTGGGACAAATACGTGTTTGTATATATTTTTAAAAAACGTCCTCGCAGACAGTGAACTGCTGCTTATTCATTTCTATCTGGCACGCAATGAATTCTGGGTGATTGGAGACCATGATGGATACACAGCATGTACATTTGTTTTAAGCTAATTCAGCCCCAAACGAAGTGTGGATCCTAAGTACACCTCAAATTGGGACAGCACTCGGTGTGCCCGTATGACGTGTCCGGTTGACGAATCCGCACTTTGAAGTGTGCAGTCTCTGAATTGAGAAACAGCCTGGGTGAACGCTGGTGTGTCTCAATACTGTTGTGCACTGGAATGTAGTGTGTAAATGTAAACACACTTAAACATAGTAGTGTTATTAGGTGTTAGTAGGGAAGTAGTGTTAGTGCACTAGTTGAAACAGCCTGGGTGTTCATTGGGTGATTGCTGGGATAGGAAACACCTGGACACGTGTCCAGTCCATTACAGGGCCGATACAAAGACAGAAACAACCAGTCACACACTTATTTACACATAGGAACAACCTTAAATAACCAATTAACCCAACATGCTCCTACAACTGTGCTAACTAATAAACTTTAATTGATTTTCTCATGACTAATTTGTGTGGAAAACATTATTGTCTATGAGAAGTGTCTTAATTTAACTTGTGTTAAACGGGTAAGGCAATTTTTTTCCCATTCATGTCTCCTTTTGCAATTGTAGAATTAAAATCTGTTGCTACTCTCTAACTGGTGTAAACATCACATGCAGCTGTTCAGAATGGCTCTTTTCAGTTTCATAGCAATGTGAATTAAAGTGCTTCTTTCACCCACTTCCAAAACACTTACGACTATTACCACCAACTTCTGTCACGTCTTTTTTCTACCCACTCCCGCAGACATTGTGACCATTCCTACAATAGTTCCACTGATTTGTGCGCCTTCGCTCACCATCTGTTTGATGCAGTTAACATGTCCACAGCAGAATTATTTGTCCAGATGTAGGATTTTACTTGTGTTAGTGCATTCTTCTGCAAGACCTCACTTAGACGCTCCGCTTGACTTAACTTGTTGACTGTAATGGTATTTTAAAGCTACCTGGTTACAGAAGTTAAACCCTGCAATGAAGCTTTCCTATTCTGAAACAACACTAAATGAATCTGCTTCAATGATATTTATGAAAGCTTATTCATTTAATGGTCAAAAAACATTTTTAAAAAGTCACCACCAAAGGGTGTAAAAGTCTCAACAAATCCATTTGTTGATATTATAGCACATAAAATGAAACACAAATAGATTATTCAATGAAAATGTTTATTTATTAATTTTAGGCTTGTACCATGTTATGGAAAACCAGCATATCATCTGCAGAGGGAATAAATTGGCCATTGGAAAGCTTTACATCCTGCCTCATGGTACTCCTGATATCACATTTGATGGCATTAGGTCAACAGCTGCAAAGCTGCAAACATGCACATGAAATAGGTGCTGAAAGGATGAACAAGCTGCTCTTGTAATCAGCACTACACACACTTGTGTAACTCATTTTGAAACTAGCTCTTCCATGTTGGTAATGCCAGTGTAGTCAAAACAACGTGCACATATGTGGCCGATTTTATATATATGAATATTATTTATTTTAATTTATATATGATTTTATATGTATGAATACATATTTATTTGTACACATTTTCACTGTATTTTGTGTCCAGTTTGCAAGTTGCACTCTGAGCCTGTTCCTGACACTGAGAATAAATTGTAACTTTTGGTGGATGTAGGTTGCTTGTGTCTGCCGAGCACCTGGTTGCTGCTGTGGGAAAATAAATTGCCATTTAAGGATAAATAAACGTGTCTGAAATGAACCTACACATTTTATAGCTATCAGACAAAAGTTCATTTTTCTGTTAGGTGCCTCCAGCTCCTCTTTGATAAGCACCGTTACCTTTTTGTTACGGTTCTTTTTGTATGACAGAAAGTTTTTTTGTTTTACTTGCTTTACATATTTCAACCACTTCCTGTGGTCTTCCTCAGAAGCGTCACATGATGCAATATTATTTGCCTCACTGAGACATGGCTGACTCCTCTCATCCCTGATCACGCCATACAACCAGCGGAGGTGGAGGGGTGTGCCTCGTCATCAATAATAAATGGTGTGATAGTAAGAACGTTGTCACACTGAAGCAGTCCTGTTTGCCTAATCTGGAGCTCCTGATGCTTAAGTGTCGTCCTCACTATCTGCCCCGTGAGTTTACCTCAGTCATCATCTGCACCATCTATATTCCACCCCAGGCGGATACAAACGTTGCATTATCAGAGCTACATGAGACTATGACCACTATTCAGGCTAGTCAGCGTTAAGCGGCTCTCATCGTAGCCGGAGACTTTACCAATGCCAACATGAAAAAGGTGATGCCTGAGTTCACTCAACATATCAGCTGCCCCACCAGAGGAGCAAGAACGCTAGATCAATGCTACTTTCTCCACAAGGAGGGCTACAGAGCCAAGCCCCTTGCCCCCTTTGGGAAGTCTGACCACACAGCTGTTCTTCTCATGCCAAAATATTGCCCTCACATCTGTGGTGATGAAATGTTTTGAGAGACTGATAAAGACTTTCATCACCTCCACACTGCCCTCCACACTGGACCAATCACAGTTTGCTTACAGACCAAACAGATCCACAGACGACCTTCTCCCACGTGGACACTGGTAAGGGGAACTATGTGAGAGTGCTATTTGTCGATTACAGCTCAGCATTTAATACCATAGTCCCCTCCAGACTAGTGTCAAAGCTGTATGACCTAGGAGTGAATCCGTCGTTATGCAGGTGGGTCCACATCTTCCTGACCGGACGACCACAGGTGGTTAGGCTGGGTCACCACTCCTCATCTCCCCTCACACTCAACACAGGATCCACTCAGGGCTGTGTGCTCAGCCCCCTGCTGTACTCACTGTACACACATGACTGTGAGGCCACCTCAGACGCAACTGTCATCATAAAGTTTGCTGACGACACAGCCATTGTAGGACTAATCTCCAACAACGATGAGACTGCCTACAGGAGGGAGGTCTACTCTACTCTTAGATCTTGTCTTTCACGGAACACCCCAACAGGGTGGAATCTAGGTGGCATCTTAAACAGATGCCTGAGCCACCTCATCTGGCTCCTCTCCATGTGGAGGAGCATAAGTTCGACTCTGAGCTACCCACAGCTCCACTACCCACAGCTCGTGACCATAGGTGAGGGTAGGAACAGCTCCCTCTTCACCACGACAGACAGTTTGCATTACTGCAGGTGCCACTCCATCCCTCCCCACTTGTGAACAAGACCCAGAGATACTTGAACTCCTCCACTTGGTGCAGGATCTCATCCCCCACTCTTAGAGGGCACTCCACCCTTTTCTGGCTGAGAACCATGGTCTCAGATTTGGAGGTGCTGATTCTCATCCCACACTCTACTGTGAATTGCTCAAATCAAAGCTGGAGATCAGAACCAGATGAAGCCAACAGAACCACATGATCTGCAAAAAGCAGAGACCCGATCCTGAGGCCCCCAAACTGGATCTCCTCAACACCTCAGCTGCACCTAGAAATTCTGTCCATAAAGGTTATGAACAGAATAGGTGATAAAATCGAGGACCACCACGCCAGTCTGCCAGTTGAAGGGTACTGTCCACCTCAGTAACCTTAGCCCCCTGAGATGGGAGGACCCACACCAGAGTCTCCCAGCTCTGCCTCCTTATTGGAAGACATGTTGGTAGGACTGTACTTGTCAAAGTACTGTTGTTACTATTTAACTTTTTAATTAAGTCTTTAAATAAACATTTGAACACAGAATCACAAAATCAGAATGTCATCCCATATTTTCCCAACACACACACACACACACACACACACACACACACGCACACACACCAGGCCTGAACACAAGAACTTCCTGTCCTGAGAATCTGACTCCTTCTCCCCTTTACCTTTACATAATGTTATAATCCTCGTCTTTCTCTTCATGCAATTGGTCGCAGAGTGTGCCCTTCAAAATAAAATCCTCCCCCAACATGGAGCAACATGTCAGTAATTATATTCATTCATTTCATTGTGATTGGAAAAGCTTGAATCAAGACACTGAACGTTTTTTCTTGAAAACGTGTGCCGTTTGTTGGAAAGGTAGGTGCTATTGTACAACATTCCTGTTAAAGATCAAAGAAATTCCATTAAGACCACATGAAATTGATCAAATTTTCAACTTGAAGAAAAGAAAAAATGGCTTTGAGCCACTTTACACTTTCCTGCTTTTGCCTCATTTTAACACGCAGCAGCCGAAACTCAAAAGTTTTCATTATTTGAGTTTAAATTAATTATTTTAAATGTGTTTGGTTTATTGACCAAACATAAACAATAATGATAAACTCTTCTAGTTTGCTACAACTTGAAAGAAGCTTTGTCACGTTGACACTTGGGATTATCCCACCAAACGAGCCTACGTTCAGTCCTCCACTATGGTTTTTCAGGCATCAAGCAGCTGCAAATATTTAGGAATTTGCAGCGTTTACTTGCTTTATTCAGCCACTATGGCAGCAATCTACCAGCCACAGACTTTCATTTTGCTACATTCACACCCTTCCTCCCTGACATTTTGTGTGATTTTGGCAGAAAAAAATGAACTTTCTCCGCATCACGTTTTACTTGGCTGAACCATAGCTATTGTATTCCATTAATGCTGATGTATCCATTTCCCAGCTCTGCCCCCGGTGAGTTGCACAGGGCTGTTATTGTAGCCGATGTGGTGAAACACATGGCTGACTCCTCATTACATTAGAGACATATTTGTGTAGTGAGTGTAGAGATGACTCTACAGGTCTGCCTTGTATTCTACCGAGTGACAGCACAGAGGTACGTACATTATATGCTAATGTGACATTATCCACAACGTACTCTCTTTTTTTTAAAAAAAAAAAAAGCATTCACACTCCCAGTTGCTCTCTCTCACACATCCAGAGAGGTGGAGAGGTGATGAAACTGTTGCTGATTAATTTTTTAGTACGCCTCTGACATTCTGTCAGGCAAAAACACATATTTTAGTTCTGTGTAATTACTTAATCAGTCATTTTATACTCTAAAACACCCAAATGTCCATATCTCATATTGTCGCATGTTCCTTTAAAAGACAAGGAGTTGTTTGTTTAGTTATTGACTGGTAGACATAATAATAACAATAATAATAATAGGTTGCTGGTTCAAGCCCCGGTTGGGGCAGGGGTCAAACCGGGAATCTTTCTGTGTGGAGTTTGCATGTTCTCTCCGTGTTAGCGTGGGATTTCTCCGTGTTAGCGTGGGTTCTCCCCGTGTTAGCGTGGGTTCTCTCCGTGTTAGCGTGGGTTCTCTCCATGTTAGCG
>JBAMHV010000016.1:18323023-18335603 GCA_037177535.1 Pseudomugil gertrudae | reverse complement strand
ATATATAAAGATTTTTTTGTTTTTTAAATTTAAATAAAAAGAAAAAAGAAAACCCTAAAGTTGTTTGGCTCTAACGGACCTCACAAAATGGATCAAGCAATAATCTCAAATTACCTCCACAATCAGTAAAATTGCTTTGAGAAGAAGTGGCCCCAGCATCCCAGTTGTTGGTGCTTCTGTTTAATTTAGAATTCATTTCAAAATGTTTGCACGATGAGCTTAGAAAGAGGAAAAGAACAAATGTAATAAGCACAAGAAAGCCGATTTATAGTCGACCCAACACACACAGAGGGAAGAAAGTGTCTTCCTTTCAGCTCTCTGTTGGACATGTGTTATGTTACCACACATGATGATCATGAAAGAAAAATCAAATGACAAACCCCTGCTGTGGATGACAGATCATCACTACAACGACTACTAGCTTTCCTACATGAGTCGCTCTCCATGCACTGTCTGGGAAATTAATTTTATGCCTGATTTAGTGCATGTTGGCGCTTGAATGCACCTGTGGCGGATATCAACATCCAATCCACTTCATCTTACTTTGCCAGTGTCACACAGGAAATAACAGTTTTTTTCTTTGTATTTTCTTTTCAGAGTGGTGACATGGGCAGAGTTGCTACACTAAGCAACAGGTGAACTTCCTGTAACATCTCTCAGGTCAGTTAAGGCACAAGGCTCAGTGACTGTTAAAATCCCTGCTTGTGATACAGGACGCTCTTCTGAAGCTCTTCTGGAGGAAGTTTGGGTTTCTTTTCATCACAATAAGTTTTCCAATGTGCATAAAAAAACGGGTCGCATGATTTATTATAGAAACAGAGAGTTTGTCTGTCATCTTAGTCCTCTTGTATTCATGTCAGATGATAACTTCCTCAGCAGTTTCAGGATTTGTCACATTAATACTCTAAGTTTACACATTAAAATTCAGAGAGTAAAACCCTCTTAGAATTAAGGGATCTGAGCCATCAATAAAAAATGGTTGAACTCTCACGGGGGTGTAAAGCTACTCATGACAGATTAGGTCGACTTTCAAACATCATTTGCAGTCAGTCAAGCAAATCTATGGATGAAAGGTTAAGTCATGACAGGTATATTTCCCTCTTCGATCCCCCACAGCTCCACCTGGCAGTAAATGTTCTACGTGTTCAGTGTGATTGGGATAATTTCTCTCAGCTTCGGGCTGGGTTTGTACATGACGTACATCATGCCAAATTAATAAAAACTTTTATGGCTTTACAGCGCAGAACAGACGTTTTATTGTTCACAGCTGATTTAATAATCAGCTCACCCCTATGATCTTGTGTTTTCACGTTTCTAATAGAGAAAAAAGACCAAGCTCGAGTTTATCACATGAATCATTCCTGGAAGTAAGCTTCTTGTGCCTTTCAGGAGGTTGCTTTTTTAATCTTTATTTAATATTGACCCATAAGAACAGACTCAGTGGCTCTTCGTGGGATAAACCCATAAAACACAGTCTTGCACTTGCATGCATAGCATGTTGCACCCATCTCTTCCTCAGAAAAAGTATAAGCAACTCCGAGGAAGTTTGCCTTAGTGCCAAGGTTAAACCGAATTGAACATCCACTGCAGGTGATTAATGTAAAGAATAAATGTCAGGCTAACTTATTGGCCAGTCAAGAAATAATATGAACCTTTAAGATGAAGGATGAGCCCATTCAGCTAATGCTACATAATAATGGCTTGTGCGTGTGCTCTGCAGAGCTGACTGGGAAAGGTTTGGATATGGGGAAAAGGTACACTTTTCCTTTGGTGCGAGTGTGCGCTTGGGTTTACTATGCAAAATCCAAGTGCATGGTCTGTCTTATACATTTGTCTAAAAGCTAATTACTGTGTCTATGTTGGAACCTTTTTCACTTGGGTCAATGTTAGTGGACTGTTGATCAGGTTTTCAATGTATTAAAGGGGTCATATAATGTAAAATGCACTTTTTAGCACTTAAATACATGTTTTTGTGTACTTCTAAGTGTTTAGGAATGCAGAAAATGTCAATTTATTCCCTTCTGATGCTGCACATATATCTTTTTATTGTTTGTGGTCATATTTTTCAGTCTGTTTAATTTTCTCTATTACGTTTTTTTTATCTATTACATCACAGTATTTGCTGTGGGTCTGCCAAATAAGGTCGTGGACTTCCAGGTAATCAATGTGGTGAATCTGATACGTTGACATTTATAATAAACTTACCAATAAAATATTTCTCTGCCAGGAGATTAGCGTATCGCTGCTATCAAGCTACAAACATGGTGGAAAAGGATAGAACTTCCTGTGACCTGAAGGGGGAGAGGCATGACATGCCTCGTTCATATTTAAAGAGAGTGTGTGTGGAGCGAGAATAAGCAGGAATTCAGACCAAAGCATTGCGGTTCTACTTTATACAGACAATAAACAAATGATTTACATGTTAAAAGGATTTAAAAGCACCATCTTCTTCAATGTACACTAATGTGTTGTCACATTGACTATATGTACAGCACATTTGTTCCAAGTAACCAGCTTGAAGCACCGTAGTGAATGAACTCAGATCAGCTATAAGGCCATGTTTAGAGAACCAATCATTTAGCAACACATCTTTGGCAGTGTAAATGTGTCCTGGGACATGTTGAGCTAACATGAAACCAAACAGAAACATTTTTTCTTTGCCTTAACATTCAGCCTGTGGCTTTGCTCCGTGCTTTTTCCTGGTAAGAAAAGGAGGGACTGCACCTCCCCCCGACCCTAAACACAGGTCTTTGTTTGCTAATGTACCCTGTGGATATTAGCAAAAGCAGATAGTTGAACACAAGCAAAGAATTTGAGATATTTAATTTAGATCAATGCATCAATAAACTTTACATTAAACCAGACCTAAGCAAACATGTTTGAGTTTAATTTATAACGAGGCATTTCTCTAAACTTTGGGGTGTGCAGATCTCCACATAGCAGCTCATTCCCATCCTTTTAAAATCTGTATCCACAATTCCTTCCAGAACATTCCCAAAAATGTGACAGCATCTACGTTAGACCAAAACCTATTTCCAGAAGAAAAGCACTGAATCTGCTCAGTAGTTGTGAGGGTTGTTCATCTCTGCATGGAGCTTTAATCGTGTCAACGTTCATTTTAGAGACAAAATCCTCTTAAAAGTCCAATCATGCTAAACGTTCGCTGATAAGCCAAGAAGCTGTCGCGTTCATGGTGAACACCATCTTCCATGAGCTGAGATGCATTCAGGCAAAATTTTAATAATGTTTCATCTGCTGTACTTTCATTTGAATACATTCACACTCAGAGGACTCTAATTTCTAATGAAGTTGTGTCAAACCGTCTTTCATTTCGTCCAAAGCCCTTAAAAGACAGAAATGTCTCACAGACTTGTGTAACATTTAATCTTTCCAAATTTGAAGAATCTTCGATTTCATCAACTTTTTTCTGCCGTTAAATTCTCTGCTGCGTAACATTATTTCCCCACAGAAACTAAAATTAACTGCCATTAGTGGCCATCAGCACCTTAATATGCAACGGCTCATTATGAAAAGTCAGTTTGAAAAAGAAGAGAGCAACATGACTGCAATTTGTGACTCAGTGTGTTACGAGCTCTAATGCAGTTTTCTCCTGCCACAGTCAGGCAAATGTGCACTTTTCCAGCCAGAACCCAGCTGTTAAACAGATCAGCCACAGACTTCATTCCATCTCTTGTTTAACTGATCGCTACAGGTTTTATTTTATTCTTTTAAGCCCAATTTTAACACAGCTATCCAAAACCTGAGGGGATGACTGACAGGACAAATCCAGGAACAAAAACTTTGACTTCCTCGTCTTCACTCTTGGTTGATATGGTTTTAATGGACAGCTTTGAATTTTTTACAAATCTATCTCAATTTTCACAACGTATGACAATGTACTAAAAAGCCTTCATGTGGAAATATGATTAATGGAAAGACGTAGGTGGAAAATTCATCATCGTCTGCGTTAGACATGGAGCATGCCCAGCTTTTTGGGTTCTAATGGCCAGCTTTCTGAGCTCCTGATCAGGGGCTGGGATTAGATTGTTTTTCTTCTTAGTCTATTTTCAAGACTCACTTTATCTTCTTTTCATCTGAATACAACTTTAGTTGTCAAAAGCCTCTGAAGCTAAAATAAATAAATAAAAGCAAACAAACAAAGCATGACAGGCACGTCCTTGGATGCCTTTCTTCCACCATCAGCTGCTGCAGTTTTGACGATGCAGCTGACATAAAGTAGATAATAAAACTAACCTTCTCCCTGCTTGCAGAACATCTTCACTAAATACTGGTTTCTTCTGATTTATTTTATTCTACAGACTCTTGAGACCTGAGTTGGTAAATGATGCATAAAAATAAATTCCATTTCAAACATCTTCTCAGTGTTTTTTGTTGATGATAAAAATAAATATAATTAAATATTGTTATTTTATTTATAAATTATAAAAGGCAGATAAAACTCCTTAATAATGATGCCAATATCTTAACCAAAATCGAGTCTTCTGCATTAAGCCCAAAGCGGCCGACCGGGAATAGATTTCTGTTTCCAAACTTAGTTGCTTACAACTAAACAACTGCTTTGCTTATAGCTGCTATATTTTCTATTAGATATTGTACAATAGGATCATTTAAAATGTTTTTTTTCCAAATGTAACACTGGAGTTAAAAGAGGTAGAAGAAAATATAGACAGAAAAACTGATTAAGAACAAAAGCACATTAAAAAAATGTCCCGCAAACAAGGCAACAGGCAGGAAACCCAACAGAGCCAGTATTAGAAAAAAGTTTAAAAAGACAGAAAAAAATAAATCAGCTGTTTAAAAGTGTTTGATACGAATGGAAATTAGCAACTTGCTAAAACCTGAATATTCAGCATAACAATTGTACATTTAATTATATTCATGCTCCCATTTATACCAAGGATTTAAAAAATGACATAAATATAATATATTCATATATGCTGTCATTTCTGTGTTATTAAAAGCTAGCTGGAAAAGCACTGTGAGAGTGCAGGTCTCCACCAAGCAGCTCATTTTCAGCCATAATCTGATTTCCAGCCTGTTCTAGTCCTACATTCACATCATTTCTTTACTGCTAGATTCTTAGATGCAGTGATAATGCAGCGCAGTGTCTTGGCAATTTTCTGGTGTTTATTGTTTCCGTTTTAATTTGTTCTGTTGCAGGAATGGAACTGTTATTTTTTCCTGCTCTGGATTGTAACATCCAGAATATTGCCAGGATCTAGATCCCTCTTTGGTTCTTTGATGTGAATTTCTGGACTTTATGACCCTTTTCGCTGGAGTTAGTATATGGGGGTATTATCCTGCCATTTATCAAGAGCATATTTGGTAGATTTGAGAGCGTTAACAGTTGTATTTTAGCTCAAATCCTGTGCTGCTCTCTCTTAAAACATTCTGCTCACACTCAAAATGTCTCTGTTTGCACGCAAATTCGTTTTGAGCAGAGTATTTTAAGAGAGAGCAGCACAAGATTTGAGCTAAAATACAACCGATAACACTCTCAAATCTACCAAATGGGCTCTTGAAAAATGGCAGGATAATACCCCCATATTAATATGCATATAATGACAATGTCTCGCAATGAGAAAATAATCCTGGATCCAAATGGGAATCCAGATCGCTCCCAGAATTTAATGGAGTCTAAGTTAGAGCAAAACCCATTCTCAGAAAAAAGGTTTTTTATTCTGCCTGAATGAAAAAAAACAACAAACAAAGGGCCTAAAAAGGACGAAGAACAGTCAGGCGTTTCCAGCCTGTAAAACTGAGAGCAATCAGGCTGAAAGATGTTAAAAAGAAGCCGTTTTATTTAGTGCACAAGTGTTTTCTGTCATTTGTGGCTGACCTCAATCTTTCCCCTTTTCTTTAGCAGGAACGCTGCCTTTCATCTTAATTCACTTACCTTCAGTTTGATGCTGCAAACTGTGCAGTCTGCGTTATTTTACAAACAAGCAACACCTTCATATAATCAGGACACATTTAATCAGAGGTAATTTTGTGAGGTTTTCTCCTTCAAAAGCACATTTATGCTCATCTGGGGAATGTTCTACCAATTGCAGGTTGCAATCCTTGTAAAAGAAATGGAAGAGCCCAAAGTGTGTTTTATGTGACCACTCTACATCCTCATACATGCCTCGTAGCAACACAGTGCCTGATGTGCACAGAACAAACAAGCTGTGCATAGAGGGCATTTATAGAGGCCCCTGCACTTCACGGGGCCCTCCACTTAGCCGACCTTCCGCACTCTGAATATAAACAAACACATGCCTTTCATAAACTGAGGTACTTAAGAAAAAAGAAAGTCCACTAAATTAACCTGTATCACTTTCCTCCCTAACTCTGAGATTCCCTCAAGATCCATCATGGTCTGTGCCAGTTACCATAGTAATCTAGCTTCTCAAAGCTGACACCTATTAACCAATATTTGTGCACCTCAGACACTGAAAGTTTGCTTTTCTCTCAGTTTAAAGACCCCCGAATCAAATTTAGGCCTCAGAATTTAAGTCAAATTTAAGTTTTGTCTCTGAGGACAAAAACTTTGGATCACAGAGTTTATTTATTTTTTCCTTCCTGTGAATTACATTGTAGAGTATAAGCCATGTTTACCATGGATGCTTGTCACGGAGAACCCAGGTGCAGTTCACAGAACTAAAGACTCAAATGAAACAAAGCAAAGTCGCTGCTGAGGCAGAGAAATCCAAAGACACAACTCCAAACAAACTGGAAACCAGGCGGCAATGAGAAAGAAGACCGACTGACACATAGCAGCCATCAAAGACGTGAAAAGTAAGTAATGCACAGCAGGGTTGGCACTCAGTGACAGAAACTGGTGTAACTCCAATGTCAGAAGCAAAACTGAACACAGAAAGCAGAGACAACAACATAAAACACAAAAGTGATCAAAGTATAGAACATGGCAGAAAGATGGGAGTCATGGACTGGGCTAAAGATGGATGGTAGTATGATGTATAGACAGGCGAGAAATGTAACCTAGCCATGACAAGGTTTGAAGCTGTAAGACCTGCAGCACGCCAAAGCAACAGGACGACCATGGTGGCTTGGTAATGTAAGGCAAACAGTTTGGCCTCATTTATGCTGGACGCAGAAGAAGTTTCGTCCATCTCTTGCTTTCATTGCACGCATCATATGGTCTTTTTCAAGGGGTTTAGCTGCCCATCACCTGACCCAAAAAACCAAGCAATGCCACCAGAAAACACAGGGACAGTATTGAGATGTATAACAGACACACAAATATCAAAAGCACGAAACCTGAGAAGAAGAAGAACAGGACACAGACACCACCAAATAAAAAGCAGCTGAAGAAGATGCAGAGTTTGAGAACAGCAAAAAAACAGAGATTTTATTTGTTTTCTGGACAGGTGTAAACAGCTTTAAAGCTTTGCATTAACGTGTAAGGAAACTTCAAACTCAGCGCTGCCTACAAGTGGATAAACTGCTACGCCAATGCGAAGGATGAATGGAAGTGTGAGGGCAGCGACATGTAGCAACATCTTAAACAGATGTTGTAATTTACGCACGTAAGTAGCAGAAATGGGCTCAAATTCATCACAGATTATTATGTGCTTTTCTTCGTATTTCAAAGAACTGCAACGAAATCAGCAACATGTTGCTGTGATTCATGCACAGGAGTGTGTTCTGGAATCCCAGGAATCCCAGTCTGTGAAGGGCATCCTGGTAGAAAACTATGTGCTGGGGAAACTACAAAACTAATCTGCTGTATATGCTGTATTATATGCTGTAAAGCCTCATTCTCTCATTTAATATCTGCTTTACTATGAAAATAGGTGTCTCAAACTGATCCATACTTTTCACATCAATGCGACTAAAAGCAATTTTCTCATGTTTGATTACTGATGATTTTACTGCTATCTTTTGTCTTCCTTATTTTCTGAGTTATAGTAATTAAAGTAAATTATTCAAGTAATTAGTTCTTCCCATAAGCCTTTTCATCTTGGTTAAAGAGGACATTTTTATCCCTTCTAAGTAAGAAATTTTTATTAACCTTCCAAATATGGTTGTGGACTTCCTGGTAATCAATGTGGTGAATCTGATACGTTATGATATGTTTATAGTAAACTTACCAATAACAGGGTCGAGTTGAACTTCCTGTGACCTGGAGGGGGGCGGGGCATGACATGTCTCGTTCACATTTAAAGAGACGGCACCAAAACGAGTCGCTTTGAAGACGTACCTCAGAACAGGGTTATAAGGTGTGTGTGGAGCGAGAATAAGCAGAAATTCAGACCAAAGCGTTGCGGTTCTGCTTTATACAGACAATAAATTAATGATTTACATGTTACAAGGAATTAAAAGCATCATATAGCTCCTTTAAGTTATATTTATACTCAATTTGTCAAGTACAAAAGTTTTGATGGCAACACTTCATTAGATAGCTTCTGAAACTGCAAGTGAAAGAAATGGCAAACAGCTTGATGGAAGAGAACAAGAAGGGATAAAAATTATCATTACCAACCTACTTACATGTTACTGCTCTGTCCTGCTTCTCCCACTAAACCCATAAAGGACCACCTTGTTATATTTAGAAAACTAAAGACAACTACAATTAATTCCTGTTGGCATTTAAAGTTGCCACAGCTGGTGCATTCAGACGTCAACGCCAAAGGACACGTTGTTCATTTCTATCATTTTACAGGCGTAGAAAAGAAATGTGGCCTAAAGCAGATTTCAGAGCTCAGACTGACCAGATTTCTGGATGCTCCTTATGATATTTAAAAAAACAGATGAACTGTAAAGGTAAACAACGGGAGCTTCTGCAACACAACTTCTGCCTCTGAGGTCCAAAAGTCACTTTTGGGAGCTTTTAAGATTTGCAGTTTAATGGTGTGTCTGTATCAGCTCAGAGTACAATAAGCCTCTGCATCTTCATCTGCACCAACAACCTCACAGCAACCAGAAGAAAGAACATATTTTTCTTTGTCTTTTGTTGTTTATGTTATTCACCGTGTATCTGACGTTTTTCCAGCAGAGTGCATACCATAGGCTACTGGTAGGCTTTTAAAAGAACTCCAGAAAAAGAAGTTCTGAAGCCAGTCCGAGCAGACCGCACATCTGCTCTTTATAACCAGGGTTGTGTGGTGTCAGACAATACTAAACGGTGCAGCTTTCCACCCCGATGTAAATGCTTCAATAGATGATGTGAAGTAAGAAGTGAGAGCCTCTCTCACCTGATGGCTTGGTGCCGGTGCCGCTGGAAATGAGCACATGTTGATGTTTCAGAGTAAAATGCGACCTGAAGTCTACACATTACCATTTCTTTTAAAAATCAGCTGGTTCCACTTTGCTTTTTATTGACTGACTTCCTGCCTGAACGATCGGCTCTGCTCTCTACTGAAGATAGATATTTCAAACTGGCAAGCAGTAAAAATAGAACGGTGGTGTATTCTAGCAAAGCAGGCAGGCTACTGGGACACAGAAATGTATGCCGGGGCATATGGAACCACTCCGACTGACTAGAGCTTCGATGATCGACCCTTAGCCATCCCTTTAGTTATGGTGCTATGAACGTAAATTGCTGCAGGACGCCCTATGGCGTATCATTAAGGTAATAATGTTTGATTTTCTTTCTGATACATCTGCATCATTCCTGAAGACTAAAACCAATCCTTTCTGGGTTGCTATGCTCATAAGCTTCATGCGACAGTAGCATTATGGCGTTGTCATCCAAAGAAAACACATTTCCTCACACTGCGTCGATAATAATGCCATGTAATCAATTCATGATAGCATCCCAGTTATTTATGCTGTGAATGTTTGAGAAAGGATCAAATGAACCCCTTGTAAAGTCATTTTTCAGCCAGAGATCATCTTTCTTCCTTACAGTGCTGTGGAAAGATCTCAGGGTTGGTCCATTTATGCTTCCTTACATACACATGTCGCCACCATACCTGCTTATACTTCCATTGATTTCCTGTTTAAGTCTGGTTGTATGGTGGTGCAGTGGTTAGCATTGTGGCCTCACAGCAAGAATGTTGCTGGTTCAGGAACCTCTCTGTATGAATACAGCATGTTGTCCCTGTATGCATGGGTTCTCTTCAGGTGCTCTCTCATTGGTTAATGTAAATTTCCTTCAGAGTGAGTGTGAGTATAGGTGGTTGTTTGTCTATCTGTGTTGGCTCTGGCAATCTGTCCAGTGTGTACCTTCCTCTCTAATGATTTAGTTAAATTCAGCTTTATTTATATAGCACCACTTCATGACAGTGTCATCTCAGAGTGCTTCACAGTCCTCATATTGAGCCAATTCATGAAAAATAGTCTAGATAAGGGAAACCATAAGATTGCATTGAGTCTTGACTTGGATTCAATCCCCATCCTGAGCTGCATGAGGCGACACTGGGAAGGAAAACTCCCTTTTAACAGGAAGGCAGTGCTGATGATTGCTGGGATAGGTTCCAGCTTCCTGTGATCCAGAATGGTAAGAAGCTGTGCGAAAAAAAAAAAATGAATGAATGAATAGTTCATAGTCCGTTCATCCACTAGAGGGCAGTTCAGAGTTCACTTCAGTCTGCTGGAGGCAGCAACAGACAACCATTAAGCTGTTCACCACCGTCCAAAATCACCAGAAGAAGCAAAAAATGTTGTCTTTTGCTGTCCTCCTTAATGTCTCCTGCCTTTTCTTCAGGTGTTTTTATATTTAACAGTTTCTAGGTCATCTATTTCCTGTTCCTCTTGTCTGGTTTGTTCGTTTTGCTGGTTGCATGTAAATTATATAACTGAATATTGCCTATCACCTAAATATTCACTATTTCTGGTAGTACTGCTCTGTCTTCAGCGTCAAGTAACAGATACTTAAGCACCTCCAAAACTGATTAAATTATGTATGTAACCGATGCAGGACATGGATTAAACTGTCTGTCTGTTTGTGTATCTTCTGCATCAAGCATTAATGTGCTTTAACACAAAGTAATTTCTAGTTTTCTCTTTTTTATTTTAATTAGTGAGGAAACTGAAGCTGTAAGGCCTTTCCTTTTGTTCTAAACTCACCACAAGCTAACAGAAAATCTGGAAGGTGACACTCCCCACAGCCTTTTCTATTTAGAACCATATGAGGTAATCTGTCTTTCCAGCATATCAAATCTATACCTTTGAAGAATAAGAAAATGTGCTGCTGTGTCCCCAAACCTACAGGTGTAATACTGCTGACCAATCAACACTCCTAAGAGGCATAGCTGTATGACACCTTGTATGCCGGAGGCCTCATGTATGTTCTTCTTTACAGACTATTTTTTCCGCCACATACTTTTCATTCTTACAGAGCAGAGACAGTGACTTAAAAATGAATGAGCTTCCAGGCAGAATACATCAACTCTTTAATCCAATTTTCTGAATTCCTTCAGGAGCCCAGATATGATTGCAAGGAAGCATTGTAAGGAAAAAATATAAAGGTAGAATATTTTCTGCAACAGTAAGAAAAATGCACTGAAAACTCAGTTATTTAGAAAGAGCAAAGAAATCTAAGTGAAGAGTCAACAGGGAATGGGGAGGTCGATCTATATTAGCTAGGAGCTGTTGGAAAAACAACTTGACATTTATGTATCCAAATTAGTCGCCTCCTCTGCTCTGTTTGGCACATTAATATTCATGCATTTCATAAAGAGTCTAATTTCTTCTAATTCATCATTTCTGTGGTAAGACACAGACAGGACTAGATTCAAACTTGCATAAAACTGTGACAAACAAAAGGAAACTGATATGTTAAATGTTATGCTGCACATATCTTGATGGATGTCACATCAGACACAAAGGGTTCATTTTGAATTAATCATTTAAACAGTACAAGAGCGAACACTCTACATTTGTTACTAAATACTTTCATTTTAGATTAAATATTAACGTGCTTTTCACGACTGCTATTAAAGCCTAATGTGCGTCATTACATTGCATTTTTATGTGATTCTGCAACAGCTGCTCATGTGTACTTAAGCCAGGAATGTACCGTGTATCTGACAGGTGTACAAACAGGTGAAGGTACCGGATCTGCTGGGTCTGCGCCTGCTGATGACATAACATGACAATCATATGATGCTCGAGGTCTCCTATTTATTTATTTTTCATTTCACATGTCCTTAGGCAACCTAAACTTATTTCCCCCATACTAATGAAGCCATTTTTAATCTGAAAATGCATCTATTTTATTGTCATGATAACTTGTCAATAAGTTGCAAACTCAAACCGTCATCACGTGTTCATTTAATACGAATGTGTTAAAGTATGTGTAACTGGTTAATCTGTAAATAAATATGGCAAATATGAATTGAATAGAAGTCACTGATATTAACTTTTAGTCACGCTGTTATTGATATTATGCTACTGATGATATACCTTCCGAACGGTAACTTTTCTGCTGTACAGTGGGGCAGCTGATTAGCTCTGTGGCCTCACAGCAAGAAGGTTGCTGGTTCAAGCCGCTGCTGGGGCGGGGGTCCAACCAGGAACCTTTCTGTGTGCATGCTCTCCCCGTGTTAGCGTGGGTTCTCCCCGTGTTAGCGTGGGTTCTCTCCGTGTTAGCGTGGGTTCTCCCCGTGTT
>JBAMHV010000016.1:18225014-18250302 GCA_037177535.1 Pseudomugil gertrudae | reverse complement strand
ACCAGCAGAAGTGTGGGGGTTCTAATTGGGGTTTAGAAAAACACACATGAGGGTCTCAACATCAAAGCACATATAAGAACAGTTCACGTGACATTGGGTAGATGGGGTGCGAGTCCCCAGCAGGACTGCAAGCTGTGCGCTCAAACAGTCCATGCTGGCAACCCTCAGTAGATGGAGGGTGGAGCAGAGACAGTGACAACTAGGAAGTGTCTGTGTGTCATGTGACATGAATGTGTGTGCGCATGTATAGTGCGCATGTAAGATAAGATTTTAGAATAAGTTAATCTGAAACAGATCAACAGATCAGCTGACTGAAAAAATGTGAAGAGATGATGAACAGTGCGCCAGCTCGGCTTTAATAAAAGAGAATAGCAATTACTGAGCCGTGCTGTCTCCCCTTTAAAGCATATATGTGATGCTTTTAAATCCTTCCTTTTAACATGTAAATATTTAATTTATTGTCTGTATAAAGCAGAACAGCAATGCTTTGGTCTGAATTCCTGCTTTTTCTCACTCCACACACACCTTATAACCCTGTTCTGAGCTGCGTCTTCAGAGCGACTCGTTTTGGTGCCGTCTCTTTAAATGTGAACGAGGCATGTCATGCCCCGCCCCCCTCCAGGTCACAGAAAGTGCCGCCATGTTTGTAGCTTGACAGCAGCGATACGCTAATCTCCCGGCAGAGAAACATTTTATTGCTAAGTTTACTTAGGAGGTAACGGATGAGGATGTTTAGATTTCTCTCCTACAAACAAAAAGTAAGTCTGAATGTTCAGGCAGCATAAAGACACCACTTCCCAGCAAAAACAAAGACAAGTGGTCTATTATTATAGAGCTGAAAATAAATAAATAGCACATTTGTGTCAAGTTTCCTTTAAACTTTCACATCACGTCAGCTTTTAGGCTTCTTTTCCACCACAGAGATGTCCTCTTCAAGAGCCACGAGTTCAAGCCGCCCTCATTATGCTCATAAAATCATACAACTCTGTTTGATTTGAGGCAGAGCATCATCTACATGCCTCTCCGGAGGGTCTGGGCCCTGGATAAACACCAGCTGATTATTTAGATAATGAAGAGTTTCGTACATGTCTCAGTGGAAAGTAGATCTTTGAAGATTTAATAGAATATAGAACGAATGGCAATACCTCTGAGAGTCCGGACAATGAACAATGAGAGACGCGGGGCTTCACACATCAGGGCTCCACAAGGCCCAGAAGAAATGCTTAAAATGAGTCTACAACAGCAAGACAATGATTTACTTGTTTTTCATTAACGTGCATAAAGCCGATCGAATGAGTTGCTGATAGTGAACATCGTCTACAACCCGATCTGAGAAAGTATACAAAAGAAACACACACACACACACACACTCAGAAGCCACGGGCAGCATTTCCTGTGGTTAAGTTGCTTTAATCTCTTTCATCTTTTATTTATCCTTTCTTACTCTGCCAAAGTTCTGTCATTTCACACTGAGCATGTCAGGGTTACTCTATGAATAAAGGAACTTTGTTCCATCAAGCTACCAATTTATTTCAAATATGTGAATTATATATACATTGACATATTAATCACCATAATGTTGCAGCGATTTTTCATTTTCTCTCTAAATCTAGTTTAAACTACATTTTTTTGTAATTCATTATTTATGCAAACGAGTACAAGGTGCAACCTGGGTGGGTGCTGGAGCGCTTCCTACTGGGGTGTATAACCTTGGCAGTGTGGCCACACAAACATGACAACTCGTCCTTTCCAAGGTTCCCACAAAAACATGCAGCATTGCTTCCAAAGAAATCTTCCTGTATGGGTGTCAAACGTATGCAGCAGGGCCGAGGTCAGCCATAAGAGGGTCGGCCAGTTAAATGTAATAAATGTGAAAATGTTAGAAATGACTTTAATAAAACATTTTACTATAATTAGTAATTCATCCATGTGAAGTTTTTATGTTTACACATGAAATGGGAGAATAATAATTCCATATTTTTCTTACTGAATAAACCTGGCTGTGTTGTAAGGTTGGTAATATCTGGTCTGAAAGTGATATTATGAGCAGAGACATTATTCCTGCTTTGGCTGCAGTAGGCGAGTTGACTTCAGAGCTGATAACCAGCACCGCAGTGCCGTTTAGTGAGAGCGCCACTGTTAGTCCACCTCAGTAAGGGATGCTTTCTCTAATATGTTGAACCTGACTCTTACTATAGGCTCCCTGCTGAGTGAGCGCCCGACACCCTGACCTACAATCTCACCACTCATTCCTCCCTTTGCCTGTTTCTCTGTCTGATTGATCCGTTGCACAGTTTCCTGCTCCGATCAACAGCCAGCAGCTGCCTGAACCTGGTAAGACTGCAGCTAATCCATCAGTCTGGCTGTAACACGAGCAGCTCCCCTCAGTACGACTCATAGAGGTAACCATTTGTTATTGTGGGTTGTTTTTTTCTGTATTGTGCAATCACTTTCCCATGTGGTTACTCTTCCTCAGTAAGCCTCATCTCTAACTCTGTGCTCGTCGTCCTGCTGGTGCTAACTCATCTTACTGTATTGTAGCTTTGATGTGTTGTTCTGACACCCTTCCTCTACTGCCAGGAAACTAGACCAGTCCTAATTTTTCTCAAACACACACAGTTATTTTCATCTTCAAAGCACCAGAAGCTGGAGTGTTGTTGCTCAGTATTTCAGGTTGGAAGGGAAGTTAAGCTGTTTTCAAACTTCTTTCTTTGACTTTGTGAAACCAACAATCCCAGTTTGTTTTACAGACTTGCCTATCTTTAAAACCCACAATGGACACTAACCTTTTGATTTAAATCATTAAGTCATTAAGTTTCAGAGTATTATTTTGGCATATGATCATATTTAGAGGCATGCAGAGGCCAGAGCCCATGCAGATCTCCTGTACTCCGAGGTAAAGGAGGCATTCAAACTAAACCTATCTGCCTTTGGGATGTACAAGGACATACCAGCAGTAAATGCTAGGTCCAAGCGGGCATGAGAAAATCACACTGCCCGAAAAGAAAGGTCTCATTAGGCCTCGACTACTGTTCCATTAAGCTGTTCTGCAAAGAAATGTTACTTTTGATCTTTCAGAGACCAGCTAAACTAAAATTATTTCCAATATGGCTGCCATTTGGTCCAACACAGCAATCAGAGAGCTGTTATCTTTTCAAGCTGCTGACAAGATAATGGGATCGCAAGTGTCTAATGAATCATACCTTACCTCCACAACTGCTTGTCTCACACGTTGGAGCTTAATATCACACATATGCTGCACCCTCAACAATCATTGAATGTCTGAACTGAAATAAGGGGAGCGAAGGTCACCTTCATCCCAATCACACAAAGCTCAAAGTTTATCCTTTCAATGTCATCAGAGACATATATTCCATGTCTGAAAGGGACTTTTAGAAAACATAACATAGGCCAAGATGTTTTGCTCTCTGTGCAGGCATACAACTCCATTAAATCTGCTTATCTTTATGTGAAAGATTGGCTGAAAGCAAAATAAACAGTTTAAATTGTTTTTCTTTGACTGCATTGAAAAAACATCATGGGAGTAAGAAAAGATGTTGAAAACATGAGTAGGAGAAAACTGTTGTAACACGAATCCAATAAGACTGAACACTAAGCAATCATGAGTTTGACTCTGCAGTACTGAATCCACTGTGCTAAGCACTTATCTCCCTTTCTTTCATGGAATATCCTCCATTGATTCAAATGCTGAAGGTAAATACAAAATGAAGCCTAAACAGCTATTTTCCCTGGTGTTAAGAGGATTTGAACAGCTCTTATCATGATTTCCACATTCAGGAATCTGCCCACACAAAAGAAACCCACCTAAAGGTCCATTCACGCTCAGCACAGCAGACAGATATGCAGGTAAACGACAGTTTCCTCCATCTCCGTGTTATTTGGTCCATTTTTATGGGATTTGGTGATCTGTCTCTTTATGCAGAAACTGGAGAGATACCACTGGAAATAATGGGGCCAGTGTTGTATAGCTTACAAACCGGAGAAGATGAGGAGGATGAGGAAGAAAAACCAATAAGTATAAGAATCTTAAACTGGCACCTGAAATACTTCCATCCAAATATCTCGCAAGAATTCACATATTTTCATTTCAAACCATTTATTAATTTGTAACATTAGTTATTTAGCTCTTTTCTTCTTCATGTGTAACAAGTATTTTTTAAAAAAGAAACCCTCGCAGATATTGGAAGGAAATAAAGTAGACCATGCAAAGTCACCACATGTGGCAGCACGTGCAGCATAAGTGGCTGTATTTAAGTAGAAGAAGTAGTTATGGTGCGATCTCTTCTTTAATCATTTTTGGGAATAACTGGGGAATCATATCTGGCCAGATATGATTCAAAGAATATTTTTTCCCCAAATCTGAATGGACTCTTCTCTGAAAATTTATTTTATACCACTGAAATGACCTTTTCCCATTAAATGCAAATGAAAAGTGGCAATGGAGGCGCTGCTATGTGTGGAGGCAATGGTGCATATAACACGTCTCATCGCTTCTTTCACATATCTAAAGTACAAAGATTGATGTAGAGTACCAGAGCGAAACACAGAAAAACTGCAACATGAGATGGTAAAAGAAACGCATCTAAAATGAAGAATTCATTTACCTTATGAGAACAGGGTAGGGACACATTGATAGATTGTTCAATCTAAGTAATATACATTGTTAAAGAAGACTGATGGTCTTGGTTTCTCTGTCCCACCTCCTCAGCTCAAATAAATGTTGAAATACCTGAAGGGTTGTTTTTCATGATGGTACATTAAACGGCCCAGCGTCGCATCCCATGTGATCAAATGTGGCAATGTTAGGGCGTAATTATGAGTTTTTCATTTTCTCTCTGGTTTGGTTGCCAAGGTGAGTGTCCATGGTGAGGTGTAGCTGAGTGAGACACAGCTCAGATGGAGGTGTTTAGGACAGTAAATATGCATGGTGATAATAACAATAAGAGAAATATTCCTCACAGAAATGCCAGGGCATCCACGCAGCTGTGGCTTTTCCTTACAAAGCTTATATTGATTTTTTTATCCTTACAATAGATTGATGTTCTTAGGAAACCAAGGTCATTTTGGACAGAGAAAATTGTCATACTGCTTTTCCAATCAGAGTACTTGGGTGTTCGATTGAATCACTGCATGGTTCCTTTGTTTTACCTACATGTAACCTTGCTAAATGCAACGTGATAACTAGATTATAATGAACTTGGAATCACATGGATAAAAGGTGACTCTGAGGTGGTTGTAATTTGTAATGCTGCTTCTGGATTTCATTTCTGTGGGAAAGGTTATGATAAAATATAAAGACAAATTATTTTTTAAATTCAGTTTACTTGCTTTTGATGAGCTAATTTAATCTACACTTACACATAACTTTAATAGCTTAAATAGCTTAAATTAACTTTAACTTTTTACTTCCTGGTTGGGGAAGAATAATTACAATATATAATAATAATTGATTGGGGTAATATTTTTCATCATGATATAATTTTATATATTATTAAATAAAATCATTAAATAATTCTAGTTGCAGCCAGCGTATGTAGAGCCTGACGTGGTCCTCAGATAGAGCTACATACGGTACAAAATGTTACAACTAATTAAGTTGACAATAATTAATCAACAGGTAGAATTGGAAAATTATATGATAAAATATAGAATATAATTAATGTATATTAATTAAAAACTAAATGTTTGTATAATATATTAAATTGATTGTTTATATTTTATAAGCATATTAATGCATATTTTATATTTTAGATACAAAAATAAACACAATGACAACTAAATATGTACATAAAGCTAATTATCTTTTAATTATGTGAATTTTGTTCACAAATTTTTTCTCAAAATATCAGGTTTTTATAATTAATTTATTTAATAATAACCAAAAGGCAAATAAATAGTAACATTTTGATAAAGTACAATATGTCTTTGAACTGCTAGATTAAAATGTGATTTATTAAAAATTTATTGGTTTTATTATTAATATTCATATTACTACTGCTACTAATAATAATAACAATAATAATACATTATCATTATTATTTTATTTGAATTTTTCTGTTAATTATTTGTTTAAAGCACCTTTCAGCAAACCCAAGATGATTTTATAATATTAGGGAATATCAGAGTCAATGAACAAATAATTAAAATTGAATAAAATGAAACATTTACAAGTATTTAAATCTAGAAGTCAGATGTGAAAGATGGTTAAACATTATAGGCAAGTGTGAACAAATGAATTCTGAGATGGGATGAGAGGTCAGGGGTAAGTTTTGGAGCAGAGCAGTGAAAATCCCTGCTGCCCATGATGAGACAGGCCGATGAGGTGGGATGAAGAGGATCTGAGGCAACGAATAGGGAAGGCAGTGTGGATCAGAGCAGAGAGGTGGAGAGGAGTGAGGTGATCAAAGACCTTTAAAGTCAAAATAAGGATTTGGAAAAGGATGCAGAATTTAATGAGCCAGTGAAGCTCATGCAGGACAGGGGTGATGTAAGAAGAGGGGGTTTAGGGATAATCCCACCAGTTGAAGATTATGGTGTGATTTACATGGTATACCAAAAACAAGGGAATTACAATAATCAAGGCAGGAGGTCATTAGACTTTAGACCAGAACGATGGAGTGAGTGGGGATGAAGCTGTATGCAGACTGAGTTATGGTAATAGGGTGAGAATCTTAACCAGAGGGGAAGGGGGAAATCACAAGTTGTCAGTGGAGATTATTATGCATTTATTTTACTGATCTGTTGAACTGAAGCCTAAAGTGTGATGCAGGTGGAACCTGCATGAAAATGTAAATTCACACTCCTGCTTCGGGGGGTAATGAGCTAAAAATGTATTCTACAGGGAACAATGCTGAAAAACGATTGGGTTTGTCTGGCTCAGTGGGATAAAGTATGAGTTAAAAAAATTATGGAGGATTTATGCTGTAAAGTTTAGTCAGTTTTATGGAGAGAAATGTAATTTACAGCTTGTTCTGTGTGTCACAGCAAACTCAGGTTTTTATCACGGAATTGAAGGTTAAAACGACATGTCAGCATTTCCCAATGTGTCCACAGAAGGTCTGCAATCTGTGGTCCGGATCTACAAGTGGACCTCCCACAATGGCTCATAAAAACATCTGCTTAATGAGCAAGAACCACGTTGTGTTTTTAAATATAGATAGTAGAAGAAATGCAGGTTTCAGTAGTTTTATTTTCATTTTTTAAGGAATATTTGCATTAAATTTCCATAAAATAATTACACTAAAAGTTCTGGTATTTAAGATATTTTTTCTTGTCATTAAATTGAAAACCACAATCTTTAAAAAGAAATAAACAACCTTCTAACCCAGCACATCATCACCAACAGGTGACTTATTAGTCCTCTGTAGCCTGAACATTATACACTGTCAGAATACTAGACTGGAGTTAAACTTTGTACAAATACATGCAGATTTCACGAACTGCTGTCAAAGGAAGAAGAGCAAACGCAGAACCAAAAAAGCAAACTCAGATTTTAATAAGTTACTGAGAAGCAGGAAATTTAGAGTGCTGCTGGAGCAGGTGGGCCAGCACAGTTCAGTCTGAAAGCAACAGGAACTGGAGAAATGAAAATGATTTGGCAAAGCAAGAGGACAGAATATAAACAGGACATGCAACAGATTAATGACAATCTGGCAGATTAACGGCTCTTTCACATAACAGAATGGAGAAACAGGAAAACACAGACACTACTGGTGAGGGTAAGTCAACAGCAATGAACATAAAACCAGGGAATATAGCTAAAAAAAGTTCCCCCAGAAAGCTCCACGCACATCAGGCTGAATCCTTGTACCTCGGTGCTGAGTGAGAGTCGCCGCTCTGCAGTGATTTGCCACCCTTACTGGTAATATGTAATTTTTCAAGGGCACACGGTGGGCTGAATCAAACTTGAACATATTAAAAGCATGTGGGTGGAATGACGAGTAGTTCTTATGAGGTCAGAGGGTGGCTGTCTTTGTTAAATTGAGAAATTCTTTAAATATTTTTTGCAGACAGTTTTAAAGAAGATTCAGACTTTACAAGGAGACTCAAGTGATGTATTATGCGCGCATGTTTTTATACCCACGGCTCCGTGGGTCTGAACTGAAGTGTGTGGAGGAGAGAGAAAAGAAAGAGGTCGAGGTGATGGTGCTTTGGCACCTACGGTACTTTGAAAACATCTTTTAGTAGCACTGTCTTTACTCTACCAGTAATGTTGGATGAATAGATCTGAAAACACTTCATGAATAAGAAACATCCTTGATTTTTAGTTTTTAGTTCTGCAACTGCAGTTTTTGTAAAGTAATATGAACGAAATAAGATCAGAGTATCTGCTTCCCTTTGCATTTTATTCACTGGGCTTTTGAACTGATTTGGTTTGTTTGTTCTCTTTAACCAAGCAAAGACACAATCTTCTCACTGTGACATGGTTGTAAGGCTAAACAGCCTTTTCAAGATCCCAGTCCGAAACTTGACACACAGTTACACCAATATGTACATTTGTACATGTACATGTCACAACGTTAATGTCTTTACTGCTTTCACTGGAAAAGTTAGCCCATCACCTTCCTTCTTAATGCAAAAACATCGCTTTTATTTAGTTATTAAACCAAATTACACTTATTCAAAGCACCTTCCTATAAAACATTGTAACAACTGAGCATGCAGACTCTCCATGTAAAGCTCTTTCACATATACAAGTTGTTGCTTGGCTCTGAAATCTTCAAACTGGGTTTCTGAAGGGTTTCTATACAGTGCTAGCATGTATTTTTGTCATGAGAAGATAATACATGCCTTGACTCGCTTAGTCCTCTGGCAGAGACAGAGTTGGTCTCTATTAGCAGAGGTACAGAGCTCCTGGGAAAGCTGACAGTTGGGGCGCCGAGTTGTTTGACAAGGTTATCAGTAGGCAGCCTGCAGGGGTTCCTGCATGCTCGTACAGATACATGGGTTTATAATAAATGAAAAGCAGTAGAAGTATGAGAGAGAAACATTTAAGAAGCACAGGAAAAAGAGCTGAAATAAATTACAAATTATAAAAGAGAGACTTAAATAAATAAAATCTAAAATGGTTCAGAATGAAGCTGACATGAAAGTCTGCAGCTGGAGCTGAGCCCATCATGAGACGATATGAATTCATAGCAGGTACCACTGGCAAGGTCGCTGTACTGGTTTGTGCCCATGTGCTGTCCTCTCAACCCTTAAACCAGTTGAGATCCATGATCTCCCTTATTGGGTTCGGCTGGACGATTTTTTCCTGTTTAAGGGAAATTTTTCCTCTGTACTCTCACCCACTGCACCCAGGAAATGCAGGACTTTGGGTTTACTCAGAACACTTGATGCACAACAGGGTCATATAACATTGTACATTATTACAATACAACTGTAACTAATGACATTAATTAAAAATTCATTTGAATGATTGCAACTGGACTCCATTTAAAGGAGATTATGCTTTTAAATCCTTCCTTTTAACGTGTAAATCATGAATTTATTGTCTGTATAAAGTAGAACCGCAATGCTTTGGTCTGAATTTCTGCTTATTCTCGCTCCACTGTTTAAATGTGAACGAGGCATGTCATGCCCCGCCCACCTCCAGGTCACAGGAAGTTTGGCTTTGTCTCAATCAGTGCACTAACACTACTTTGTGCACTATATTTAGGTGCGTAGTGCGTTCACACTGGCATTTAAGTAAAAAAGTTAGTGCACTGAAAGTACCCGGATGCTTCCCTAAAATTGATAAAAAATCTAGTGTGAAACGATGGAAACCTCGCGCACTAAACCGACATCATCATGCTGACAGAGCGGAAAAGGAAATGCTGGTATTTTCAAAATAATGGTGGCAAACAATAAGGCAGCGGAGGCTAATTTGTATTCATGTAAGTATGAAGTTGTTTCCTTACGGTTCTCGTGTATACGGCAGCTTGTTATATATCTGACCAATTGTTTGAGATTACAGTAACAGACCCAGTACAGTTAGCACACATAAATGTCAGCAGTTTGTAGTTGTGTAGGGGACACAAAATAATAATTTTGACAAAATAACATGTGAATTACCGTCACTACCGGTAAGTGGCAAACATCCAGTATTCCATTTGAGACAGAACTTACCCATAATGGGGCACACTACAGGAAAAAAGGGCGCAGTGCACACTCCGCACTGATTCCAGCACACTATGGAATTGAGACACAACCTTCAACCCCACCCTGTTCCGCCATGTTTGTAGCTTGATAGAAGCAATACACTAATCTCCCGGCAGAGAAACATTTTATTGGTAAGTTTACTATAAATGTCAACGTATCAGATTCATGAATTTGATTACCTGGAAGTCCACGACCTTACTGACAGACCCACAGCAAATTCAGTGACATAATAGATAAAAAACATAATAGAGAAAATTAATTAGACTGAAAAATATGACCATAAATAATATATGACCATAATAATATAAGATATATGCACAGCATCAGGAGGTAATTGGATTAACATTTGCTGCATTCCTAAACATGTCGAAGTGCACAAAAACATGGATTTAAGTGCTAAAAAAGTGGATTTTGCATGATATGTCCCCTTTAAATGCACATTGAGATGTCATTCAGTGATTCTCTTTTTTTATTTTTGCTTACTATAGTATTTATTTTAAAGTAGCATAAAATATGCAGCTGTTTTTCATATGTCTTCTCCCCCATGCACCACCTCGACCTCTGTCTGATGGAGCTACCATTGCACAGTTTGTCCTCATAGCAGGACTTGTCACAGTTGCTTTCCCTCCACCTCTCCTCCTCCTGTCAGCAAGTGAGACACTTCAAAATTGCATGATTGATGGGCTTTTTATGCTTACACCGCTAAATGCAGCTGAAGTGCAACGTGAAAAAATATACAAATCGTGGCAGAAAGAGAGTGAATTAAATAAACAGCTTTAACCTCGTGGAAGGGGAGAAGGCTGTGCAGATAGGGACATCGTATTAAGAGGCTGGCACAGGAGCAGATTTCTAAAGCTGGCTGCTTGCTAAGTGGAAATCATTGTAAACCTACTTTAAAAACATTTAGGGACTACTTTTTAAATATTGGGATTATAAATGAAGGTGAACAGTAATGAGAAACAATACTGTTATGGCTTCTGACATGATTTACTTATTTCTGCCAGCATCAGTTACTACATGCATGCTCAAAGCTTTCTGCAGGAGTTTTATTGATTCATTTGTCATCATTGTTGATCAGCTGATCACCATATTTTGTTGTTTGCTTTGTGTTTGTTTTCATAGTTGTGGCTGCATGTTTTTCTCTTATTGTGAAAGGCTTACTCACCTACAGGTAATATCAGCTTTTGAATAAAATATTACCAACATAGATTAATAAAGAGTCAAGACTAATAAAACTAAAATGCATCAGATATCAAGGATTCTTTCAGGTTAATTGATCTAAAAAAAAGATGTTATTCATGATAGAAAAGATGCTTTGTATACAATGTCTTCCAAGCTTTTATTAAAAATGGACAACCTGCAGCCATGAAGGTGGTTTTCAAGCACTGTCTGCTGGTGTGTCCATTTATCTCTTCTCCCGTTCAGCCTTTTGGCTTTGTTTTATATTCTGTAGACAACACGCTGGGAAACACAGGCAGCACTGAGGTGTCTCAGCAATCAGTGATGAACTCTGTTTGAGCATCAAACCTTGAGAATACCCCCCTGGAGGACAAACCTGAGGAGCAGCAGCACGAATGGAGTATTGTCGGCACAAATTTTTACCCTGTCCCGGTTTTGCATTTTTAAAAACAGCTGAAAAATTCAATAAGAGCATGTGGGGCTGAATGGGAGGAAGCACATGTGGATTATTTATCGTGTCTTCAGACCAAATACGTGGTGAGCCATTTGATTATTGCTCATCTGACCGCGGTCATTTGTCATCTTTCAAACGTCCATTATGATGCAATCAATCTTGTCAGTGACTGGCAGGATATATCTTTCCAGAAAACAGTGCAGTGGCATCCCATCCACGCAGACACACACACTCCTGTCAATCCATATTCAACAATGTGACACTTGAGCCTATCACACTGATGACACAACATTGATGGATAGGTAGCCTTCTGGCCTTCTGTTTGTTGTGCTGTTGTGTCTGTATTGGCTACAGATTTTCATCTCACATTCGCTGCTATCCCCAGCTCCCCATGCTGTTTTATTTGTGTGATGCTAGCTTTGGCATGGCAGGCTTTGATAGCACAGTGCTTAGTGATGCCAGGCTAATCGCCAGACTCGCTGCCAGTTCTCAACTTATCATTCCTGCTTTTTTTTCTCACAACAGAAACCAACTGATCCACTCAAAACACTATCTGACTGATGCAAGAGCAGCCAGGAAGTGGCTCTGTGAAAGACATACATCCGCTATGGACCACTGTCCTGCTACAACACACCTGATTCAGATCAATGGGTCAACATGACTGGACATAACTTGACAACTGTTGAGAATCAAGTGTGTTGGATCAGGGAAACAACTAAAACCTGCAGGATTGCGACCCTTCAGGATCGCAGCTGGACACTCCTGGTTTAGACCCTCTTTCAAGTACACCAATATATATGAAAGTATGTTAAAGTAGCATTATTTAACTTTAGGACCTATTTCCAACCTATGATTGCAAAATGACATTTATTTCGTATATTGCTGAAGCTAGTTTGGCAAATAGTAATCTGAGGTAGAGACTTTACTCTTGTTTTACGTACGATATCGATGTTATAGACGTGCACGTTGGCAGATTCAGGAAACAGGAGAGGAAATTATCAGAGGAGAAGAGGAAAAAAAGAGGAGTGAAACAGTCACATCAGACTAGTCACACTATCCTCTTTCCAGTAAGTGAGTCCTACTTGCTTGAAAGAGGATACAAGATGGTGATACTGTTTGTGATTGCCTCACTGGGAAAATCTGCTTAAGTTCAGGGGGGAGAGGGCAATGTCGTTCCGTCTCCATGAATTTCCTTTAGAACTTGGGCGATGAGGCAAAAATAATTTGCCTTTTTCCAGCAAAGCGACATTTGTGCAACAAAAACATGTACACAGAGCTTACAACATGACACAATAAAGCTAAAAATGTTTTGACTTTGGCCTCTGTTGCAGAGCACCCGGCTGAATGGATTTTACCTGTTATGTTCATTCGTCACCCCGCGTGTCAAGCTCATTAGTTCTATATGAGTTAGAACAATTTGTCAAGTTCATTGCAGGTCAGATAGTCCAAAATCAATCCAATTCATAACAAGTTGCCAACAGATCTTTATTCTATCCCCCTTGATGCATGGGTCTGGGTTCATGTGCAATCTAACACAGTGTAATCTGCAGCAAGCCATGTGTGCTTTGTTTTACTTTCACAGCATTTCAGGGACATCGTAGCAAATCCTGCCACAAGGGACTGAAGGAAGGCTGTCAACACTGATGAGACTAACCTGCAACAGTAGCTTATGCATCCATCTACAGTGCAAAAAAATCCCTTTCCAAATTATCCAGGGTGTCAACAGATATCTTTGCTATGTAGACCAACTGGCATCTGCATATGCTGATGATGCACTTTTATACCTGTATGAACACCTGCATTTACCTGAGGTTTCGAAACGTAGACATAGACAAGTGTCTGGGTGGGAACACATTACACCAGTTTTAAAATCGCTGCATGGGCTCCTCGTGCCTTTCAGGATTGATTTTAAGCTTCTTTTAGTTGTTTATAAATGTCTTAATGGTCTTGGGCATTCTTATTTATAAGGCCTTCATTTTATTTATGAGACTTCACAGAGCCTGAGGTCCTCAATAACTGACCTTTTATGTATTCCCAGGGTGTTTAATTTATTGATTTCATCATGTAAAGCACTTTGTGTTGCCTGTAGCAGGAAAAGGGCTTTAGAAATAAATTAAGTTTGAAGTTTGTCCGGATAAGTGATTGCAAATCTGTTGCATGAAACAGGGCTTTTGATGTTTCAGCCTCATGAGGGTAGTTACGGTTCATTAATAAGGAAAATGTATGTGGCGTTTTGGAGGATAAGTCGGGATAATGTGCCAATCCGCATTGGAAATGGCGCTACTACAACTGCATATTTTATGTTGTATAGCAGAAGCTTTCCAGGAAGGTTAACCATGAATGGTTTGCACTGCAGAGTCCATCGAGTAGTGGCAGCTTGTAGTTATGTGTAGTTATGAAGTAGCCACATTTTTGGGGGAAAAAATGACTGACTTGGCTTCAGAGACAGAGTTCATTAAGAGAGAAATCATCTTAACAAATACATCGATAAACGTCCAATATGAAACCTGCTAGAGTCTGTAAATCCAAAGAAGCCGCAGCATTTATTGTGCTTTCACCACATTATTACAGTACTGCACAAACATCTCTACATGGCTTCTGAATCTATCAATTACTGCTGCTGTACTTAAACTGTTTATATTTAATATTTATAAATTATAACCACTTAATGGTACAATACATAACCGGGATTGGACGTCAGCTTTGCTATCATTTACATGAGGGTAAAAATTGCACCACATTGTTAAGGTTACTGCACATAAACATGCCAGCCTGAGCCCTCCTTCTAACTAAAGAAAACTTTGCTGTGAAAGGAAACCATGAGAGAACAATGTCTTTTATATCTCTCCTACCTCCTGTAGGTGGCAGTACTTTACAGAATGACCCAACGAAGTTCCGCTTCCAGAAACAGGCCTTTGTTTGCTTTGTGAAACACACTGCACCTCATTATGTCTTTCAAATAAATGTCTCTTCTATCCCCAGATTCCTGCCAGCAGAATAAGAGCGATGTAAAATTAAGTGAAAGAGCCATTTGTGTGAAATGCAGCTGGGTTAAACCTTGGAAACCCCATTGGACTCAAACCATCAACAGTTTATCGGTTATTCAGAACACTTTATTTGTACAGCTGTGGTCACACTGATTGGCAACCCTGACTAAGACCATTTTGTATCAATCAAATCAATAAATGAATAGTATTTTTCTTTATTGTTCATCTTTATTTTACTTAAATGCCCTAGGTTAATGGCCGTGGTCATATGTGGTCATGCATTAGCTCTTCCTTGTAGTCACCATTTCCACCACGGGGCTGGAAAGTAAACAAGAGAAATTTAATTTGCCCTGTTCGGGTTGAAGGGCAGCAGTGCTGTTTATGTGCTTGTAGCATTCAACATTTCTGATGACTGAGGACTCCTACAATTTAATTTCCCTGTTTCTGAGGCGGTTATTTGTCCTTCCTGTTAAAAGGGAGTTTTCCTTTCCACTTGTGGCTCAGGTTGGGAGACTGGATCGGGTCAAGATTCAATGTGATCAGTGGCTTACCATAGCTAGGCTACTGAATATGAACTGGCTCAAAGTGATGTCTGTGAAGATGATATTGTTGTGAAGTAGCACTATACACTCAAAAATATAGGTACAAGAAAGGTACTTATAGGTACATTTTTTAAGAATGTTCTCTCAAAAGTACAACATTGGTCTTCAAAAGACCATAAGTGCATCTTCATACAATGAAAATGGGTTCAAAGTGATGTAAAGTACAAAATTTGTACCATTTTAACCACAAGGGTACCTGTGGCATTGAAAAATGTGTGTAGCGACGATAACTACTGCTGGCAGTGATTCTAATACTCACAGTAGTTTAAATATAGTTAAAGTAATTAGAACAATATGTTTTAATTTAATGATTATATAATAATTATTCATTTAATGGTATCTCTGATTATTGTCATAATCTATATTTTATTAACTATCATTAATAAATTTTAACATGATCCTGTTTTAACAAAGTTTAATTGGTACAACTTAATAAAGTACAACAATATACCAGAACTGAAGGGTACAGAAATGTCTCTCGAAAGAGACTAGCAATCGTACCCTTTTAGGTACAAGCTGGTACCTCCATTTTTGAGTGTGACACATAAAACTAAATTCAATTTAAAAGAATTAAGGTTGTGATTATTTTGCTGTGCTGCCCATAATCTGGGCCTGATTCTTGTTCAAACCGGTTGATGTCACACTTTTTAAATATCACTCCTCTACTTTCTTTCACTACTCAAGCCTCCAGAGAACAGCTGATCTGAGGACACTTTCCCTCACTTCCTCTCATTTTCCACCAGAAAAAACTCTCCCTCATTCTGAATCATTACAACCTGTTTCAGGTACGATTTGACCAAAGCTAATCTACATAACTCTAATAACTAAGTGGGAATGATCATGCAATTTTCACCTTTAAAGATAAGTGTCAAGCTGCCATTAATCTTTTTTATGATATTTCTGATGAACTCAGATGATGTGAGAAGGTACAGCTGCTGCCCCTTTTCATTTTCTACCTTTGGTTTAAAAAGTGTCTTCAGATATTTTTATGGTAATAATCCCATTAGATGGAGGTGAGAACTTAATTACTGCATATTTTTAGAGGGTCTCCTGGGAAACCCCATCACGGTGGCATGGCTATTTGAGACAGTTCAGTTCTCTTGCTGATAATTGTGTTGATACACTGCTCAGTTTATAATCCCCTCATTTAAGCACCAATAGGGCCTGGAGTATTAAACACAGAATCAGGTTTTCACAGCTGGAGATGAGCTTCTTTTTCATTTGGAGTTATCGGATTAACTCGATTGAATTCTTACTTTGACAGATTTTAGTTGTGAAACATTTGAGGGGAAACTGAACGTTGATGCATTTGAAGCAGAGACTCGAACTTGATTTCATTCACTAAGTTTTTTTTCTGATTTTTTTTCTTTTTGGTTGAGAGTAGGTAGTAAAGGAACAGAGGAAGCACAGAACAAAACAGAAAATCACCAGGGTTTCATTCTGGAAAAAAAAGCACAGCAGACAAAAACTATTGATAGCCTCCAACAAGATTAAGCACACTCATCACCAACATGTCTGCAAGCACTGAGTCATAGCACCATATGAAGGCGGTTGTGGGTTTGGGCAGTGGGTGGAGATGGGTTGGGGTAAAGCACAGCATGGAGGTTTTTCAGCTGGAGGTCAATTAGGTATGCTAAACAGTCTGGGCATCAGCTCTCCCGCCTGCTGATCTGTATTCTGAGCCTTACCCCACCGCTGATCTCGAAGTCTCCCTGCATTCCCGAGTCCGACGATAACACAGAAAAAGAGGGAGAGCTGAGGGCATCGGGGGGGGTGCAAAAAGAGGAGAGTGTTCTTTTATCCTCTGTGGTTTAATGGGGAAAGAGAGACACATGTTCTCCTCCCATGGTAGCTCCCCTCAATGAAGCGCACATTTAGTCTGTTTTGGAAGTGTGCAAGAAATAAATCACTGGCGGCCGAAATGGGATGAAGAAAGGTCAACACAGTGTCACGCAGTCAATCTGTCAGGTAAAACCAAAGCTGCTTGTTCAATCCCACATTGGCACAACCTCTGAATTTGTACAAAGACAGAGATGTGGCTTCAAACACTGGCCATGATTGTCCATTAATCTGCTGTGGCACTTTGATACTTTCCCTTCTTCCTGCAAGAGAGACAAAACCTTTTAAACAAGCGCTGGCCAAAAGGTGGGCATAGTGTCTCATGTTACAAAACGGCAACTATTCAAATTTATACATGTGAACTGTAATCAGGCATCCAAAAATCAGTGCTTTCAATCTATTTCCCCAAGCTTAGGCAAGTAGGCGAGGTGAAAATGAGCCATTACTGAGCTTTCCATATTCTATTTTTTCCATATACCACTGGTGCAATATGTTCATGTTTGGGGACTCGTCTTCAATTTGGAGCAATTTAGCCAAGTGATGGGTGCAATTTGTTTCCCCCGTCAAGATGCCATTTGCATTTAAATTCATCATTACCAAACATGCTTGCAGAGATTTCCCCAGATCGTGGATGTCAGGACACTACGGAGGCTCCACAGAAAACCTGCACCATGAGTGTTGCAGCGCAAGGATGGGAAGGTAACAGAAAGTAGTGGAAAATGAGAGTAAAAGGAAGAAGAATTAGAGGAGGGGTTATAGACTTTAGCTATCTGGAGTCTGGTCCTCAGTTTTTGGTCAGAACCAACTAATGAGTATGCAACTTGTGAAAGAAACACATTTCTGAAATGGTACAGCCTGCTGAATCACTAAGAGATTTTCCCTGCGACATTTTAACACCTGCAGTACTACTTTATATTGAGTGTGCTTCTCTCAAGTGTGAAATTATCTTTCTGTAATGTGAGCACCAAAATGAGAGATGTAGTATGGCACAGTACATGGTAGTGCAACCAAAAATCCAGGAGAACAAGTGTTTCACGAGCACGCATGCATGGATCATATGAATAAATAAGAGAAAAACTGAGCAGACAGGTCGAGACATACAGATACATAACCATGCCTTTTGTGTGGAAGTAATAAGGCTTTACAGAAGAACAGAGAGCATGATTTCCACACTGTGAACATTAATGTTGTCCTGGATATTGAATTAGGACCACGTGCAGCACAGTGGAGCAGAGGTGCATGCTGGTTCCATAAGCCTTGATTCGATGGATCAAAACATCCTCTGAAATGCTTTGCCAAGTGCCCCGTGTGATCATTAATATTTCATGCAATCTTGCTCATTTTTTTCCTCCCTGTAATCAGAAATATGGAACAACAAAGAAAGTTGCAAAATGCATTTAGCAGTTTCCCCGTTTTTATTTTTTTTACAGGGAACTCTTTGAAAACTAATTAGGTGAAGGGGTACCACAAGAAACAGCTGTTTTTCTGCAGGCTTTTTATCTGCAGTAGGGTTAGTTTATTCTCACACGTCCCTGCCTCTTGTCTTAGAAAGATATTGGTCCTATGTGTAAATTTGCTGACATCACAATAACAATAAAAACAAACAGCGCTGAGACGGCTCCAGCTAAGGCCTTAAACGACCTTGTGCACAGTTAACTGTCCTGGTACAACTGGATCTGGTGCTAAATAAAACGTGGTCAACTATGACATTTTCTGGGCTATTTAAAAACTGGCTAAGACTTTCTGACACTGCATTTCATTGACTTCAATCCTATTTAAAAGACAGGGATTACTTTGCGTCCACAGAACTATTATTCAGAGTGAACTAAATAACCCGTGGAGTTCCACAAAGATCTATTTTGGGGCCGCTGCTGTTCAAAGTCTATATGCTCTCAGTCCCTCAAATGATGAAAAAAAATAGAATATGCTGCTTTAACTATGTTGATAATAGTGCAATCCAAACTGAGATCAAATGCATTGCTGATTAAACACTGGATGTGCCAAAAATTCATTCAGTTGAATGAAAACTGAAACTAAAATGGTACCGTTTGTAGTCAAAGAAGAAACTTTTTATTTAAGTCCTGACTTAAAACCTAAAACCAGCAACAAAGCCAGAAATATTAGGGTACATTCTGGTCTTGAACCTGAAATTTAACAGTTACTTAATAACAGGTGTGCATTCAGCCTTTAATCACTTGGGAATAACAAGCATTTAATGAATGTATTAGAGGTCCATCTTGTCCGATATGGTTAAAACATATTATTTGCACTGGTATTTATTGTAAGTCGTGTTATGTAGGGTGTCTAAGCAACATTTAGTAAAAATGTGTGTTTTAAAATAATGAATTTGATGTATTTTGTGTGACATAAGTTCAGAAATCTGGCAGCAAAGGAGAAATTCAACCCGTTTTGCCTCCTCAGCTCTTTTCTGCAGTAATAATGACATTGAAGCTTTTGTACTTCTGATAAGGGTTTTTGTTGTTTCTCTTTGGAAGTGGGGTTGGGAGGGGGGAGTATAGGCAGGTCATCATTTGTTATTTCATGTAAAAAAAATCTCCATCCTTTCAGGACAAGGACATCAGAGCTGCCGTATAGACCAGACCTAACTGGAGCAAACAACAAATACAACAGTGTGTACTGCTTATTTTAGATGACAACATTGTGTTTTGAGATGCTTTATTGAGTTCCAAATTGGATTCAGAAGCTTGCAGAATCAGGCAAGACTGTCAGCAGATTGCGCTTTCATCCATACAGCCTCTTCTGGAGCATCAGTTTTTAGGCCACGGGTATGAAACCTAAGGCCCAACACTGAAGAGCACTAAGACATAGGCCAACAATGTAAACAGCTTCTTGTAAGTTATGTTTTCTGATTTAATGGTCCTAATTTCTTATTGCAACAGCCACTTATCTGTGGCAAAAAAAAGTAGTATTAAAACTCACACAGAAATACAAAAACAAGTTAGCAAGCTTTAGCTTATCCTGCTACCTAAATTCTCCACTGCCTCTCCAGATCCTCACATTTTGTTGTGGCAACACTAATCAGGTTAATGATACCAAGAAAGTGCTCTTACATGTGATTTTACATTATTGTGTAGATCCACACTCCTTTCTGGTTAAAGCTGTGGCTTGGTTTTCCTCTTATGTGCCACATCAGTGCAAGAGTTTGTTTTAAGTGTACCAAACTGACTGAAACATCTTTTTTTTTAAATATACAAACATATGTACAGAATGGAAAGCACTCTGCATGCCAACATCATCTTTATAAAGTAAACAATACAGTGCATTTGCATGTATACCTCTGCTGTTGCCTTATAAACCAGCCAGTCCCTTCAGTGGGCTCTCAGAGCATTATTAATGCATCTTGAGCAGACATAGACCTCTCATTTGAGCTGTCAACTTGTGATTGGATCACTCAAGATGCATGCTAATCCCAGCTGTGAACATAGCAGAGTACATCAGGTTTCTGACTGTGTCTTTTCTGTGTAGGTTTCTCTGACTCATTCTTCTTGCATCCTCCTTAACTCCCTGGACATGTCAGTGGAAACTCATCAAAACTCTTAATCCTGTCAGGCCACATCCATCATAGATCCCTGCTGGTTTTACTCTGGTATGAATGTGGGGGTGGCGAGACAGTAGGTCAAGGTGTCACAAAATCTTCTCTCTACCAATTTGTTCTGGTCTTTCTCATTTTGTCCATTTTTTGCCCCCAACAAGCTGAAGCTGATCCTTTCTGAATCTGCTTGAGTGTAGATAATTAAGGAGTTTGTGTGCACTCTGATGACTTCTGCTGTGAGCTGGTGCAATAAAAATCAAACCTAAATTTAATCAAACTCCAGTGCATTCATTAAGATGCTGAAAAACAAAACAGCTGCAAACAACAAAAAAAAAAGCTTTGTGTTTTTCTTCTTTGTTTTTAGAGCCGTTCTTGTTCTGAGCCTGTTTTTGCAGCTGATCTGTCAGAGCTACTGGCATTTTGCATCTACGCAGATGGTAGCCTTTGGCATCAGATTTCCAGGCAGCAGATGATTAAACTGGGCATTATATTTTGAGGATGCTGGATCAATGTTTATGAAGCAACATATTAAAACAAATGGGTAAAACAGCTGAAAAAAGTCAGTCTATAAAGGAAATTAATATAGAAACAGGTGCAGCCTCTTTCGAAGGACCCCATCATTTCTAAGTATGAGCTGAATAAGATCAATGATTTTGCATTTGATTCAGACACTGATCATACTTGGTGTTGGCCTGCACTATAAGTGATCCATCACAAGTGGATAAGATTACATACACGTCCTGGGGAAAATTCTGGGACCACTAACTGATGTCCACTTTTCATAGAGCAGAAGTGTCATGAAGCCTCCGGCGAATGGAAAAGGATGCAGAAACAATCTGTTATTTACACTAAAGAAACATTTTAGGTTTTTCTCAGATTTTGATCATTCTTTTAATGAAAAAAACAGTTTTAGGGGAAATAAACATCCATTAGTAGACCACTTGTAGGTACTTTTGTTTCCCTTGATCTTAAAAACAACTCGAGTGGTGCCATCTTCAAATGCTCTGCAGCTTCTAGCAGTAAGTTCCATCAGCATCTACGAAAGGGCTATTTAGGCTCCATAACGTATGTCGATGCATTTCAAACGTGACACCGCCTTCATACTGCTATACATCTTTTACATTGTTGTTGAGTGAGTTTATCCGCTGGTGGGCAGACTTCAAAGTTCACTTCTGTGTTTTGAAACAGGCTGAATAGCAGTAACGCACTGCTATGAACTGGTTTTCTATGATGTCCTGAACTCTTTCTGCTTCTTCAGCTCGTCTTTATTTGTGCGACTTCTGTTTCAAATACATCCGTATTTTTTTTTAATTTGTATCCACAATGCCTGGCAATGTGTACTGATTACAGTACTTTCTGTGGAATTTATCAAAGCTTTATATTATAAAAAGCAGAGACATTTGTCAGTTCTATATTTTCATCCAAAAGAGACCGTAAAAGCCAGTGAATACATTTACAGATAATATGAAGTGATCAAAAATAAATAGTTTATTTGACAAAGGAAAAATGAAGGCCGTTTTAAAGCGGTTTTCCTCTGCATGCTAGCATGTTAATGCTCCTCCCGTGTGCCAGAGGTTAGCGTTAGCTTACCTTCACATCTACAGTTTACAACAAAGCCATTAGATTAGTGTTCATGGGATTTCATCTCTCACAAACACTCCAGCTTTGACAGCTTCCATCCAGTCTGTTCTTTCTATCTGGTGTCAGATGGAAAATGAACTGAATGGAAGAGCTGCTATTAAAGATTTTAAAGAAAGTTTTCAATGACTTGAAGGACAAAGTGCTGTGAATGCTTTAATGACGACTGTGGATTAATTATTTTATTACATAGAAGACACGACTATTATAATTACTACATGTATTTCACTTTGTGTTATGCTAACAGAATAAATCAGTAACCCTGTTTAACGTTGTTCTAATTAGAAATGTATTAATACATTAAAAATATTTTTAAATTATTTAAACATTAAACAAAATCTTTACATACTAATAAACTGCTAATAAATAAGTGAGAAGCAGGTTTTACTAGTATGTACAGAGACTGGAGTCTGGCTCATGTTAGCTAACCAGTTTAAATTACCACTAACCTGTTAATATTACAACTGAATAACTAAAAGTAACTCAATAAATCATCATAGTTTACTTTTTTCTTGCTTAATATTCAGCTAATGCCTCACTAATGCCAAAAAATGTTGCAATGGAAGATTCTCATCATGGATGTAGTGAAATGGGACATTCTCATTATAGATGTAGTGAAATGGGACATTCTCATTATAGATGTAGTGAAATAGGAGATTCTCATCATGGATGTGCAGCATCTCTGTGATACTTTGTGTCAATATGAAGCAAATTCTCTGAGAAATGCTTTCAACACTAGGATGAATCCATGACACCAACAATGAAGACACTTCTGATCCAACACAGTCCCAGCAAGGTGTGCCTAAGAAAGTAAAGATGCCATGTATTCATTTGGCTTGATAACAAGAGCATGTGCTGACACTAAGCTCTGTAAGATCACAGATTATCTGTTCTTTGTTCCACTGCTTTTCTCCTGTTGAATATTTTCAATATAACTGGGCTTATTGAGATGTCTGTAAATAATGATTTGGTGTCTGAATAATGACAGTTCAATTACTGAGTGTACTCATGCAGAAACGCCAATAGATGATCTGATCAGCTGTTAGTTACACAGAAGAAAGCAGACTGTGTGGTGCAGGCTGCACTTCTATGTGCATTCAGATTCCATCATGCTTTGGCTTGTGGTCTGTCGATTTGTAATGTCAGAGCAAACAGAGTGTTTCTTCTGACTTTAATAAGGCCAGTAAAGGCTGTGCTTGGGTCTCAGTTATGAGATGAAAAGACCAACGAAAGCCTCTCATGCTTCTCAGATTCTCATTAAATTCAGCTGGCTTTTTGATTTAAGAAGTTTAGAAAGAGAGGTTTGATTTTTAAAGCAGAAAAGTCTCAACTGCAGTTGTCTCAGGTCTGTAAGAAACCCAACTTATACCTCTGAGCAAGTGGACAACAGTGGACAACAGCTTTAAACATTTAAGCCTTAAAACGCAGACATCTGCTCAGCTGTTACTCATGAACAGTTATGTGTGTAACTGTGGGGTATATTGTGATGAATAGCTTATCCTTTCAGTCAGTGGTTCACAAACATTCGCAAACACTGATGTTTGTGACCAGAGTGATTAACTGTGTGATGTATCAGATAGGTCATCCTGCAGACATCCTCTAAATATAATGCTGGAAAACTGTCAGAATCCTCATAAATAATAAGTATAAAGTGTTTTCTGGTGAATTCAGCTTACTGCTTTGACATGGCATCTATGTGCCATGAATCAGCTTCTCTTGCATAGATAATACCAAATTTAGATAAGAACCCAGCGTATATATGCCACATTTACTTTCGGAGACATTTTGCATCACTTTATGGTAAAAAACTTTGCCAAAAAAGTCTCTGGAACACAATGATATTTTTGTCTTTTGTTTTGACACCAGAAAGCAGAATACAATAAGAATTATGACATATTATGTGGTAATAAATGCTAAATGTCATCATATTAATATGATTTGTAAATATATTTTGTTAAAGGGACAAATAAACAAATATATAATATATGTTAAAAAAATTGCTTATATGTCTTTATAGGTTAAAAAGACGTCCACGATAACATGATTATTTATCACATTTTTATGATAAATGTGCAGAAAATGTGTGAATGTGTACATTCAGTCTTCATCAAATGTATTTGTTTCCTCTCATTAAAGAAGAAAAACAGCTGTCACTGAAATAAGTTCAAAATTAAAAAATGAATAAAATGTAGTAAAAGTCATGACATTGTGTCCTAATTCTGGTTCCATAGAAGTTTTTTTTTTATACAAATATGTTGAAATAAAGTTACGTGACTCAAACTGAGTTTATGAGGAAATCACTGCAACCCCGGTGTTTTCTGTAACTCTCAGACTTCTGCACCTGTCCACAGGTAATTTCCTCACTGCTCATCAGGAAACTGCTTTACTTTGTCCAAAACTTTCCCTTTTTTGTTTGTAGTTTTTAATTTAACTAAATAAAAAAAACAAAACTATGCATTATAGTATTAAATTATAATTTAGCTCATTTGAATTTATTATAACTCTTTTCAGTCTCCCGTTATTTGAGTGATTATTGTAAATTTGACGTTTTCTTTAATGGAAGGACATGAATACATTTGAATAAATTTAATTCTTAATTTAATTCTTAATTCTCAATAATAAAAAAGGGGGGATCAACAACAGCCACAACAATAACAAAATGTACCTCAGCTAATTAAATATTTAAACACTTTACAGTTTTACTGTCTTCATTCTTGATAAATCATTTTAAAAATGCAGCTTAATGACGTGTTTTTTTGTTTTTTTTTTTTTATTCAGATCCCCATTAGCTTCCACCACAGTGGTTGCTAATCTTCCTGGGGTCAACATAAAAACAATAAACAATATACAAACATGAAACATACATTCATACAAT
>JBAMHV010000016.1:18177968-18202092 GCA_037177535.1 Pseudomugil gertrudae | reverse complement strand
GTGTGTGGAGCGAGAATAAGCAGGAATTCAGACCAAAGCATTGCGGTTCTACTTTATACAGACAATAAATGAATTATGTTAAAAGCATTTAAAAGCAGGATATGTGTCCTTTAAAGCAACTATTCAGCTTCAAAGTTTCACCAGCAATAAGTTCTACCTGTAATTACCCACAATACGCTTAGGTTCTTTAGTAGAAGATGCAAATAAAAGCATGTAAAATACATTAGAACAGGTCGTTAACCATAAAACTGCATTGTAATTATCGTATCGTGATTCCAAATAATGAGGAGTTAAAACTTCTACAGGATTAAACTTTTTTTTCATACAAAGCCTCTGACAGACAGTCATATCGGTCAGCATACTTCAACATCCAGTCTGTGAAAATTTGGCCTCAAACTTGCAAATGAAGGACAATTATTCCACCTCTGAAACTACTAAAACCCTGAAGGCTCCATGTGATATGCATAAGAAGGTCAGCAGACAAGAATTTCCTGACACAGCTTGTTCTACCTGGAAGAACAAGCTCAGAAGTTAATTATTTCCAAGCAGATCACCAGGGCCTGCTCCGAAAATACAACAACAATGACAGAAGCAGACATGACAGAGGGAAATGGACACGTTATGGCAGATGTTAACCTTTTTTTCAATTTACTTTCAATATGAACCAAAATCTGCAGTTAGGTAAAGAAGGCAAAGAGGAGTTACTCTAACTGTAGCAAAACCACCACATGCAACGTGTTTTTAATCTGAAACGGGATAAATGGGCGTTTCTAAATCTATGTCCAGAGGAGGCAGAGATTTTTCAAATCCTTGCATCTGTGATTTACAGCAGGGAGGTGTTAAGGACATCTCCTGAATATCAACACTGCTCAACAGAGGCTCCTCAGCTCATGCTCCCTTCCTTTTTATCTACCACGCTTCCATTAATCCCACTATAATCCTCAACTAAATTTTAAAGTCCGATGTGTTTCGCTGCTGGATTTCACCAAGGAAGAGCATTATACTCCTCATTGTTCCCTAAAGCTGTGCTGAAAGCGAACCGATAGCCACTTTTAGTTAGAAAAGAGTTTCAGGCTCTTCCTTTTCTGAAGTTCTCTTATCCTCAGAGATGCTTCAAGGTGATTTTCTATTTAGGTCTTCTTTGAAGAGGGAAGCGAGCACGATTCAGTGATTCTTGTGTATGCAAAGAGTATTTCTAAAGACTCTTTCAGGTTGCAGAGGACTCAACCTGCACCGTATAGCATCATAAAGAGGCGTCTTTGAAAGCGCTGAATGAAAAGTATCTGGCATCATATAAGCTGGATGTTTTCACTGCCAATCACAAACAAGTGTTTGATTACAATGTTTTACCTCACCTCCAGGCTTTGAAATGAGATACAGTTTATAAAGGCGGCTCTGCTTTCCTGCTGAAATTAATCTGTTTCCTTTTTTTCCACAGAGAAAAAGCTGATTTTCAGCATGAAAAAGGTGCAAACCACAGGATGCGATCAGGGGATCCATGCTCCCTGAAACAACCTGCAGGTCAGAACAGTATATAACCATTAGGGGTATAACAATGCATTGATCTATGTCAATGTATCAATCATATGGTCAGAGAGCATGTGATGGATAGAATAAAAAATTCCAAATTAAATAATTTCAATTGATTCCTCTTTAACTTTTCTGAATCATTATTTTAATTTACTGAGATTCACATGGAAACATGTTTATTCCCCTCCTCTTAATTCTGCTTTATATCCCGGGTTTGGGGAGGCTTCTGAAGGACAGAGGGCAGACGAGATGCACGTACGTATACTTGAAATAAACCAACTTCTTCCTGTTTCTCGTTTATCTCCAACATGCAAACCTACATCATAAGTACTGTTTTCGCTTCAATTTTGATTATATATTCAAGTCCCAGCTCAAGACTTCTTCAGCTTTTTAAGCAGCTGGGAAGGAGAAGGAATCTAGAGGCAGAAGAGTGTGCGTGCGTCATGGCGATGGGACAACGTAATGAGCATGCTCAGAACGACCGGAATGAAGGTTTATGTGACAGGAAATAGCAAGTTCAGATTAAACATGAGAATAAACAGCCTTTAGGTGTTTACATAGTAATTTTTCACATCTTTAAAATGGATTTAACTTTTATTTGGAATTAAAAATCTCACATAGACATGGCCATTAAAGCAAAGACCATGACCCTGAGGTGCTCTTGTTTTGCCACCAGGAGCAATCCACCACAGATGGAGTTCTCCTCCAATAACAATCTGGGTTCAATTATGCATCAAAGGTCATACAGTGGCCCAGCTGTGGTTTCCCACAGATCAATACATCATTTTCTGGTTAGATTAATACCTACAGTACGTCGTCGTGCTCCAAACCTTCCTGTTCTGCATGAACCTTCTAATAAATGCACATATCCATGCACGGTGGGCTGAGAGTTTTAGCTCAAATGTTTTGATCTTCTTCTGGAATTTCTTTCCAGGTTGTGCATACCTGTAACTATACCTTTGCTCCAGTCCTGATTGCTGCCGTGTTTCAGCATCTCTGCAGTTTCTCTGGTCCCCTGATTGGCTAATGGATGGCACCACATCCGCCTAAAGCAAAACTTTGCTCCGTCTCCACTGCGTGTTGCATGCATTTCAATTCTGATTTATATGTGCATACACACTGCAATTACAGATAACAACTATTCCATATACATCCATCTATCTAATATTCATACATTCAGACACAATAACACCAGCATGCGGGAGGAAACTCCTTTTAGAAATCCAACAGAAATACAGCAGAAGGAAAAATCCACTTGAAAAAGCTCCAAATCTAATAAGCACCCCCTGAAACAGTGTCAACAAAGCAGAGACCAAGGCGCTTTGACGGTGTAACATTTACTCAGGAAATTGATGTTTAGAAAACAGAAAACGGGGATGAAATCTTACTAAAACTTTTCATCAAACTCTTCTCGTGTTGCATCTTTTTATCTTAAACTACAAGATGTTAAATCTTAAGATGAGTTAAGTTTTGTTCATTTCTGAGACAACAGAAAAGATCCAACACTTAGCCTGAATGATGGGACTTATATTTGTTAGACTTTCAGCTTATACTTATAAATTATTATAACATACATATTTTGATTTAATTGCATTTCACCTACATCACCACTTTCTTGTTAGAAAGAGGATCCAGACTGTATCCCAGTCACATGGCAGTGTGATTCGCTGATCAGCATTTGGTGGAAAACATCATGAAAACATGGATCCATCCTCACTTGGATCAAGCAACGACCACAAGCAACCAGGAGGTTCTCGCCATGGATGTGCAGAAATTGTGAGATGCTTCAAGTCAATATGCAGCAAAATCTCAGAGGGATGTTTCCAACACTTGTTGTATCGAGTATTACGGCAGTTCTGAGACAAAAAGAAGGGCCAACCTGACACCAGCAAGACAGACACGCTGAACATGGCTGGAATGCACCAGCGCTAGTATTTATTACCAACATTTCTGTTTTATCAGCTCTGGGCCGTTTCCCCTAAACAGCAAATACATTCAAGCCTAAAATGCCCAGAAAGAACTGTATTTTTTAAGCAGTGGTCAAGTCCAAACATAATTACACTTTTATTCCCATAAGAGAGAGAAAGCAAATAGACCCAGGCGCTGTGGTCTTACTGCTACAAGACTTTGTAATAATTTATTTAAAAGTTAACTGGCATGAAGAAATTCATTTTAATTCTTCAGGCAAGTCAAGACTTTAGCTTTCAAACCAATTAAGGGCTTAAATGAAGAATTTATGGTTGCTTTGGTTGTGATTGATTTTCTTAAGTTAACAGGAAAAATAAATAAAGCCAACGTGTTATCCTGCTCTAAGAGAGTGGATTAGCGAGAGCAGTATTTTCTGTGATTTTAAGTCTTCCTCTCTGCCAGAGAAATATAACACCAATCTGCCGCCTCAAATGTCATCTGCAGATTCAACCTATGCCTTCCTGAGAGGATGAAACTGGTAAACCTCCACCAGTTTACAGGCTGTGCTTTGACATCGTCTCTGCACGTATAAAACATTACTGATTACTCCATTCATGCAAACAAACCTGATCTTTTTATCTTTTTATGGACGGAAATGTCCTACCTGTTGGTTTAATCCAAATGTTTCATTCATTCAAACCTGTGCTTCCGAGATTGAACAGTGTGAACTTTCTGATATCAGCGATCCATGCAGGACCAGTACTTCACTGGGAGTCTGTAATGCCACTGCATGAATTATTCAGAGTGGTTTCAGCGCATTGTTACAAAATGTATTACAGGCCTTTATTAATGATGACGGGAAAAACCGGGACGAGGCTCAATCTGCACCAACCACACTGATGCTATCGGCTCTGCCCCAATTATAACAGCCACAAAAACATAGCTGCCTTTCTCTGTCATATTGGGGGGGGGTCAACATTTTATTATGCAACTGTAACTTTATGACATTTTCACGTTGTATTAGAGTATAATTCTTTCCCTCTAGTTGGATAGAGGTGCAGAAAAAGAGGTAAGTTAGTGTTAGTAACAAATGCCTACAGGGTTTTTTCTTTATCTAGCAAAGCAAGGCAAGCCAAAAGTTCTTTACATGAAACATTAGAAGGTGCTAAATAAATACAAAGAAATGTGTATATGAAGATAAAGAAAAGGACAAACTAATTAAAAGTGGCAGCAAATTAAAGAGCTGTAAAAATAAGGTAAATGAAGTAAGTCTTTCTGCTGTGTTACAGATGTAGGGAGCATAAAGACTAAACACTGATTGTTCTTGTTTTATTTGAGGGAAGCAAACGGAACCGAGAAGTGGCTCAGGAGGCATCAGCAGATATTATTTAGAGCAGAACCAATCAGGGTGTTGAACACCAGCAGTAAAATTTTTTCTTTGGGGCACGGAGAGCCAGTGCAAAGCTTTAAGAACTGGATTCTGTTTTTCCGGATTGTGTGAAGACACGAGCAGCAACGTTGTTGATGAGATGCAGCTGTGAAAATAAACTGCATTACTGGTCACGGGTGCCGAAAACCAATGCATGAAGTTATTTTTGCATCAGTCTGAGGCATTTCCTCCTTGTTCCAGAAGTCTTCAGTGTAAAAGGCAGATTTTGTTTTTATAATATGGCTTTAAAAATTTAGCTCCAAGTCCAAAATAATACCAATGTTTCTGACTTGATCTGTTGATTTCAATATTCAGAAACACTTATCTTTGTTCCCAAACCAAAAACGTTTGATTTTAAAAAGTGCACGTATTGATTTTACTGGGGTATGCATGAGACCAGAGGCTCCTGTTGAGACCGTTGGTTAGAGATGAGAGTCATCTGTGGTCTAATATTTTCTTTCCATGATCCAAGCATGTAGACGGTGAACAATAGAAGGCCTACAACCAGGCCTTGGTGAACTCCTTGTGTCACTTTGCTTCAAAGAATCAGTAGCACCAGTGGATATCATCTGTGTCTTCTAAGTCGGATTCAAATCATTTTATTTGGACTCGAGAGTCTAAACCCATTTTCCATCTGGTCCAATATGGTTGATTTTGTCAAAAGAAGCCCTGACATATAAAGTCTTATTTACACCAACGGGGTCCATCTTTGGTCAGAACAGTTTGGTTCAGTACACCCTGATCTCTGGTATGTTTCCACAGCCAGCCGTGCCCTTCACTCATTGGCTGACAAAGACATATGTTTATATTTTTTGCCAATTTGGCTGCGTGTGCTCATCAAAACGTCACCAAGATGCTGTGGACCCAACGTGCTGTGAATGCACTCCGAGGACAGATCCGGCAAACTGGTTCTCTACATCTACAGCGTTCTGCAGTCATGAAAGCCAGAACGCTGGCAACACTGGGCTCTCTCTCTAGCTGGCAGCCAGTGGCTTAAATGATGGGGAGAAAGTATGTGTCTGCTAGGTAACAGCTCAGTGTAATGCATTCCTTTAATTATAACGCAAAACAAAACATAAAATGAAAAGTGAAGAAAGGTGAATTTCTCGCAGTTTGCAAGACCAAATCCATGGTATTTAGACCAATCAACAGATTGCAATGTGTAAAGGTGAACCCCTTAAAGGCAGGTCGGTAAGACTGCAATCACTAGGAAGACTTTAAAAAAATCTTCCCAATTTTTGCTGGTGGATTTGAAAAAAGTGTGAACCGACACATCCCTAACCAACACGGGCTCATGTGTGGAAACGGTCTGACCGAAACCTTAAAGTGTGAGGAAAATAAACTGCTGACTTCCCAATGTGCCGCACGGCTTCATTTTTCAGTGTTTTCAAGCTGCTGAAGCACTGTCTGATCTCAGGTCCGAGCTACGAGTGCTGAAGGAGTACTGGCAGCACTTAATGTAATGCCCATTGAGAGAAAGCTCTCAGTGGATGACATGCATTCTGCTGTGACCCAGACCACATGGCCTCAGGGAGCAAGCAGCAATTTCCACAAGGTCAACAGTTAAAGAAATAACTAGGGCACTCGACAGAGAGCAAAAAGCAGAACGAATGTTCAACGCTTCCACCAGCGGTCTTCTAAAACCATTTTCCCCGTGGCTTGACAGTCACTGGTGTTTCTATCAGTGGGATTTTTCAATTGAGAATGACAGTAGGGTGGAGAAAGGACGAGATATGACCTCTAGAGAGAATAATCTGAAACAAGCTTGTGGCATTCCAGGTGGATGTTCAGATTTTTTAAATGGCAATGACTTTAACTGAGATGCAGGACGCAGCTTGTCATCTGTGGGTCAAGCCGTTGCTCGTAATGCAGGGATCACCAGCTCTGCTCCTACAGGGCTCCTGTCCAGCCAGTTTTAGATTTTTCTCCGCTGCTTTACACCGGACTCAGATTAATGGCTCATCATCGGGCGCGTGCACAACTAGACAGCATTGGACAACCGTTTCATCTGAATCATTACATATTCTTCATTATTCATGACTTATTCTTATTTGATCCCAGTATGGATTAAAAAATACTTTGTTTAATAATAAAATAAGCAAAGACATATGTTGATGAAGCCCAAAGGAGAGACATGTTAGAAAGTAGTGAGATTGAGACACCATATAGTATGATCTATGGTGTAGCTGTATGAGGGGTTAGGGCATATGGTGCATGTTCAAACAGCCTGGGAGTCATTCAGAGGAAACTGCTCACCATATTCTTCTCTGAATCTGATGGAAGAAGAGGGAACATTAAGTTCTGAGCTAAATCACAGAACACTGGCCCTCCGTGTCTTCGCTGCTTTCAGTAAACACAGCCTTACCAAGGTGCTCATTGATTGTTTCAGATTGGACTAACAGTCTGTCCTCCAATTCACTAACACTGTCAGTGTCACAAACACTGTTATTCCTGCAGAAATAAATAGAGCCTTGCACCCAGTATGAAAGCAGAGTGCAGCTCTGGTTGCATTTTCCTTTTCCACTGTGCTACAATAATATGCATTTTCATCGTGCACTCCTGGAAAATAAGTCCAGCAACTCATTTTCAGCAACTAACAAGCAAAGTGAGTCATCCAATGTCGTACATTTACCATTTTAATTTAAACAGAATTCAATTTATTTAGATAATTCAATTAAAACATATTAAAATAGTTGCTGGATTGTTTAAACTGTTAAAACACTTACTTCTTCCCATAATACATAATAAAGCATTTTTAAAAAACTTCTGGAGTTTTAAAAAAAAATAGGCTAATTTATTTATATCACATTTTATGCAAGAATATTTAAAGTGTTTCACATAAAAAGCATCAAAGCTGGTGCAAAGAAAGCAATAAAAAGTAGTAGAAATACAGCAGCAAACAAAACAAATGACAATAAAACTCATAAAGAAAAAATAGAAGAATTCCACCTCAGCAAAGTCTATCCGGTGTTTACTTGATTTAATCTATTAGAGACTCCCAATGCACCCCAAGTGTTATCATCCGTCCTGCTTTTGTTTGTGTGAAACTCAGCTGTTAAAACTAAAATCCACTTCTGTAGAGGAAGAAAATTAAATGTACAAATACAATTTTCAGAAAACAACTTAGTGTAATGCTGCTGAGAGAAGACAGATTCATCCCAAACTCCCATCAACTCGTCCGCAGTTGCCAAAACATTGTTAAAGAAAAGCGAAGCAAAGAAGAATAAAGTTAATTTGAAGATAATCAGAGAGAAAAAAAAGTGTACTGCATGTCTGTTTGATTCTGTAGATTTGTGAAAGTGGATATTGAGTTTGCAGCATGTTATCAGGAAAAGCATGAATAACCACCAGGCCTGGACCCACTGCACTCGCGCCTTCCCTCCTACATGCCTTAGTCCTGGAGGATAATATCCATTCCAATAAACAGACCGTTTCAGCTTCTACTTCCTCTCCACAAACACAATTTCTCATTAGATGTGTGATGGTCTGAACTCTGATTTGTTATGAAAATCTGAGCTCAAAGCTTAAAGCTGCAGATGAAGTGTCAACAAAAGCCAAGTTTCAGGATAAATTTTCCATTTCATTTCTAGTCAGAGTTGTCTCTGCTGTCTTGAATAACAATAAAAGGGAAAATTGTTTTCATAGCTGTTGTGCCTCATGTGGCTGACTTTAATCGCCACTTTCCCTCCTGAATGTTTTGTGACAGACGTGTTTACTTAAACAGAAAACAAAGATTATGCTTTTGATTGTTAGAATTAAGCTACACATTTGCACATGTACATTTTTAAACATAAGGTTTAACACGGCATCACGACAGCCTGTGAAGATATAATGAATAAATGCATGATTTAGAAACATAAACACATTCCTCCGCTGTCTGGGACGTGCCCTCCTGCCTTCGTCCTCCCCTCAGCAGCTGCAGAGGTTGCATCCAGCACCCTTTTCCACTGACACAAATCAATCACAATTTCTTCAGAGGCAAATTGCTGAAAGTTCAGGCTTCAGCGAGATGTTAATGTGAACCGGAATGGCTGACTTTCAACTTTGGCGAGGACCTTTGCAAGCCCATTTCCATGCAAAGGCCCGACACAACTGCAACCTGACTGACAGGACAGTGCTGGAGCGGCATGTGTTGCATAACACTCATGAGCTTGTCTCTTATTTGAAGATGGCAAGTCTCTGATAGTAAAAGCATGTTCCGATGTCTTTCACTCTCATATGTACAGGGCTGTCAGTGCATCACTCTTCCACTGACAGTAAACTCTCAGAACGGATGATCAAAGTTAATCACGTTTTAGAAAGATGTCTTCAGCCTGCCACATGGAGAAAAACATTTTAAAAGGCTTATAATATGCAGCTAACAGGGTACTTCAATCATTTACAAACGAAAGGTCAAATAAATGTCTGCAATATCCCCAGATTGTGAATAAATAAGGTTCCTTTCCTTCATAAACCGATCCGTTCATTTATATTGCACAAATTTCTCTTGTGCACTGTAGCTTCAGGCTATGCTTAAAAAATAATTACTGTGACACCTTTAACTTTTTATGTTTTTGGCATTTTATGACTTCATGATTGAGACAGGAAGTGCTAAAAACAGTCGTAAAAGAAAATAAAAGTTTCTAACCTAAAAAAAATCTGTGCTTCAGAGTAGTTTTGGTGGTAAAATGATATAATTATACAGCCGTCGTTGCCCTGCAGCATCAAGGCTGAAAAACCATGGTTCTATCGTGCTGAAGAATCACATGGCAGTTGTGTTGGAGCACTGTCAGCAACAAGAACTCTAGCTGCAGAACTACAACTGACTAAGCAAAGAAAACAACAGGACATTAGTGATTTAAGAGATAATGGAAATAGCAAAAGATAACATAAGATTCATCATCGGACTGACTTTTACTGGAGAGAGCTCAGAAAAGAGATGGGAAGAAAGACCGATGCTAAATGAACCTGAGGAAGAGGCACCAGAACAGCGTTGTCCCTGTTTACTGACGACACAACTGATACCGATGCTGTAAACTATTACTTGTCTACTAGTATAAAACAAGTGAATGAGCTAAAGTTAAAAACAAAATGTATTTGGAGCTGGAATTAAAATAGAAATTTTACTTGATGTTTCTCTAAGTCCATATTAATTCTCTGGTTTTATTTTAAACTCAGGCTTCAGCTTTACTTTATAAAAAGTTTACAAATAGGTTAATCACAATGTGTTTGAGTTTTTAAATTTGTGTCAATTAGACTCAATCATCATGAAAAATGTACATTTTACCCTTTAAAATGTTTTGGATGGATTGGCAACCTGTCCAGGGTGTAACCCCGCCTCTTGCCCATTGTGAGCTGGGATTGGCTCCAGCCCCCCTGCAACCCCATTCAGGAAATTAGTGGTAGAAAATGGATGGATGGATGGATGTTTTGGATGAAAGATGGTTTTGTTGCAGTATTATCTGATACTTAAAACACTTACATTTGAACAGTTATCCATCAGTCCTTGGTGATGGTAAGCTACACATGTGGCCACAGCAGCCCTGAGGCAGACTGACAGAAACATGTCCGCCAATAAGCCAAACAGCCTCTACAATCCACCAACCTGCTGCAGGTCGTCTAAATACGATCTGCATCCTGAGCCCCTGCTGCCTCATCTACAGCTATGATCGTAGCCCAGATGGTACGCATCATTCAAACCTCACGAATCTGCCTTTACAATGGTGTATAACGCACACAAATTTGGAAGGCAGACTGGGTGAATAAATGTCAGAACTTCTAATACCAATGGATTAAAATGATCATGTAAAAAGTAAATGAAAAAGAATTTGATATGAAGTCGACCCGTTATAAAGTTGTACCACCTGTAGTGATGTGTCGGCAGTTTCTGTAAGATTCATCGGCCGCACGTGTCATAACAATGCTGTGAAGCTGGAGCTAATGCTGAAGGGCATCTGTGTGGCCAAGCAATAAGAAACTACTGAACAGAGGTCGAAAAGGTCAACAACACCTCTTAGTGGAGGAGCTGTTGAGATATGTCTAATCCCCAAAGATTATCTCATTCAAAATTCACAAGTCTCAAAGGTCTTTATGTTCCTCTAAGAGAGATGTCCTTGTTATGAGAGGTCCTCTCTAAACTCTTAAAATGTTCCAGTATCTAAGTGGGAGTCTGGGGTTGTTCATCAGCTCCCGAAGCTCTTTTTCAACGCTGTTCGATCACAACTAGGGAGAAGCGAGGCAGCTAAATCCTCCGACTTGATGAATGGATGCTACTCCTGGCTGCCGGGAGCAGAACCCTGAACATGCAATGAGAAAAAAAAAACCCTGGTGTTGTTTTGGTGCTAGGCCGTGTTATTCGCCTGCATTAAGAACATCATGGGAGTAGTTCTCTCTCATTTCTGCTGCTTTGGGAGCAGCAGTTCTGTGCACCCCAGCTAGCTGTGAAATTGTTAACATGTTCATGTTGGCAGCTTAAAATTGTGTGTCTACCAGTGGGTCCACTGCGATATACTTTGAAATTAGAATTGCAAACATGGCATCGGAGCTGGGAATTTATTCTGCTGCATATTTCTCTTCTTTTCCCTCCAGCAATAGCTCTTATACAGAACAGATATCTCTTCAGGCATTTTTATGCATTAGTGAGACCAGTTCATTTGTTTAAGTTCATTATTGATGCAAATTTAGGTAACAGCTCAATTAAGGTGCTGCAGCAGATAGTAATTTGTACTATAATTACACTCAAGCGTGCTCTGACAGTTCTGAATCTCAGACATGGCTGCACTAAAATAACGTACAGCTTTTATTGCTTCGATGTACAACATGTTTGAGCCGATCAGGATTTTAGAAAACAGCAGCCCAGGTGCAGGAGAAAGACCAGAGCAGAGCATCCAGCTGATGAAAGAATTCCCAGGACAGAAACAGCTGTTGCTGCTGTTTTACCACAGTCGCTGCATCTACATCACCCTCGTGTTTAGCTTAAAGCTTTATTCTGTCATCATTATCATCGCTCTCTGTTCCCAAATCAGCCACAACATAATAAATCCATGTAGACAAAGCCTGTCTGTATCCTGCTGATTTCAGGAGGAAATAAAACATTTCATTGCATGTTTCCAGCTCTTCAGCCCAATAATGATACATCCTCTTTAAACATTATGTGACTGAGCTCTGGCACAACACGCAGCAAGCTTTTGTTCATGAAAACCAAAGCAAAGACCTTTCACTGAATTTATTCCATATGATGCATTTTGGACATGAAACTGCCATGCAGCTTCCTGTTGGGTGTCTGAAAGTGAACATCTGTGGTAGGAGAACAGGTCACTGCATCCTGAGGGTTGAGACTTCGCTTTGAATAAGGGTTACTTTAACGTCTGGGTCATGATTTAATTGTTTATGGTAAGGCCGGGGTGAGTTTGGGTTCAGAGGTCTGCAGTGAACGAACGTTATTGAAGCAACCTTGTAATGAACACACTCTGCAAGCTTTGTGTGTGTGTGAAGAGAGTGTGTGTGAGGCTATCTGTGACATTCGGGACCTTAACCTGCTCCTAAACTACAAATATTGCAGTTTCAGGCAAACGCAAAAGCAAAATTCAAACACTGAGAAACAGATTTATTTAAGGACTGTTGGAAAAAACGAGATTCTTCAGCCCAATAAAAGCAGTTTTCTTTTCTCTAAAACTATAACTGACAGTTGGTTCTTTCATCCTTCCAGGCTTTATACGTAATCTCATCTAGAAATGCTATTTTAAGGGTTGTCATGTCTGTGTCCTTTTTAAAATGTCTTTTTTTTAGATATTTATCTATTTTTTTAAATAATTTTGAATTGTTTCACTTGTTTATTATTTTAATTATTTTATTGTATATATATTTAGTGATGCCTGACTCTGTTCAGCACTTTGGAGATGTTGGTTTATTAAAAAGTGCTTTATAAATGAAGTGATTGAATAAAAAATTAAAGTAACTAATTTTAGACAAATAATTAAAACGTCAAATTTATCGATTCAAGAAAGTCGTCATGATTTCTGAAACAAGGAGGATTAGAAATGATTATTTCCTTCATTTTATCTTGTAGACCAAGAGTTAAAAGTTGTGAACAAATAAAAAGTACTTGGGTCATATAATCAGAGATGATTTATGATGATGATGATGATGATGTCCACCGCCACTGCTGTAATTGCACAAGCAAATATTCTGGCTTCCAAGTGTAAAATGTGTACAAAGGATGTAAAAATAATCCTGTTTAGCACAAGTTGCACTCATTTTTATACTGATTTATATTTTATTTATAGTGTAATTACACTTAAGCTAAAATGAAGAAGCTTCAGGTGGCGTATCGAGATGCTTTTAGAGTATTATCACTTCCAGGATGGTCGAGTGCGCTTGTGTCAAATGATGCACCTTCTTTTCACGCTGGGTGAAGGAATTTCACGTACAGATTTATGTAAAAATCTAATTGTAATGTTTATGACTGAGCCAAAATTAAGTGACAAGGTATTTCTCCTGTTTTTTGAAGCACTGGTTGATATGGACCAATGTGTCTGCAATAAAGATAAATATTTATAATTATTAATGTTTTTTAGTCATCAGGTTTACAGAAAAACAACATGCAACATGGTTTACATGTGTAATTCCATATGAAGGAAACTATGTGTAAATCTCATATGGTTCACAGGCGACTCACACAAACAACTTTTAAAAAAAACACGTAGTCTGCTTTTAATGTACAAGTTCTTCATATGTGCAAATCCACTGCAGGCACTAAGAAAACTGTCAGTAGATCAGCAGGAGTCATTGATTGTGCACTCTGCTGAGAAGGTTATCGGCTGCAGCCTTCCATCTCTCCAGGACCTGTACGTCTCCAGGACTCAGGGACGAGCAGCCCGGATAGCAGATGACTCTTCTCACCCCAGACACGGACCATTTGAGCCACTTCCCTCTGGCAGAAGGCTCCGGTCCATCCAGACCACAACCTCTTGCCATAAGAACAGTTTCTTCCCCTCTGCGTTGGACTCATGAACACTTTGTAATATCTATACTAAGCTGGACACTTTATAACACTGCTCACTTTACATAAGTCACGTCACATCACTTCATCTGTTTGCATTGATGTGCTGTATAAATCATTCAGATTAAATATATTTTTTATTTTTACTCTGTTATATTTTTATTACTTTCATGTTGCATCTTATCACTGAAACAAGTTCCTAGTCTGTAATCATGTACACTGACAATGACATATAAAAGCTTCTGATTCTGATGTGTGTATGCCTATTGTGTGGATTACATGTAGACTACACGTTTTTCTGTAAATTCACACACACAAACATTAAGCTGCTTTTAATTAGGATTAACATGTCTACATGTCTCTGCAGTCACACTGATGCGGTTCCTCTGCAGGGTGAATATCTTTACTGTGGTGTGAAATGTGTCCAGTATTGGCAGCAGGAGATAAAGGGGCCATCCACCATGCTTCCAGTCCTTGGTTCACTGGAAGGTTTATACTTATTACATACTCTATGAGAAGCGAGGAAGATTTTGTGGACCTCGAGATCCTGAGAAGAAAATGATGTAATTTTGTTCTCATAGATGTGATTGAAGACAGTTTCAACACATCAGGCTTGTTCCAAAAAGTATTGTGCGATTGGTCGGGCAGTTGACATCCATCCATCTATTTTCCACCGCTTATCTGGAGTCAGGTTGTGAGGGCAGCAGCCTAAGGAGGAAAGTCCAGACTTCCTTCTCCCCAGCCATATTTGTCAGCTCATCAAAGGGAGAAGGGGGTCTTGAGGCGTTCCCAGGAGATGTAATCAGTTCAGCATGTACTCGGTCTCCCCCAGGGTCTCCGCCCACAGGGATGTGCCTGTAACACCTCACCAGGGAGGCGTCCAGGAGGCATCCTAACCAGTAGCCCGAGCCACCTCATCTGGCTCTTCTCCATGTGGAGGAGCAGCGGCTCTACTCTGAGTCCCTACCGGATGGCTGAACTTCTCACCCTATCTCTAAGGGAGACACCGGCCACCCTGTGGAGGAAACTCATTTTGGCAGCCTGTACCCGGGAAGTACGAGTAATATAAATATCTTGTTTATGAAAAAGTGGATCAATTCTTTATTGCACATGAAGACACAGGCAGACCATAAGTATGAGTATAAGTAGGAGTCCATTTACCAGACCACCCACTCTGATCCCGGTCCCCATTGCAGATGCAGCTTCTCATGGAGGATGAATGGACCAAACCACAAGCTGCCTGGAGAGCAAGAACGCTTGCTCCTCGTGGAGAGTATAACAAGCGTATAAGCAGAAACACCAAGACAGCGTAAATCTAAAGTGACTTTGTTGTTTCTTAAGGTAATGGTTGTTTTCAGCCCAGGCTAAACGTTAACCCAGGTTTTCTTCTTCGTCTTTTAATCCAGGTTGGTGGTTATTTCAGTGATTAGCACCCCCTAGCGAGCCGTTGTAATAACTGTGTGACATTACCCAAGCAGTTTGATCCACTTTAGTAAAGCACAGGCCAAGGTCAGACACAATATTACTTACAATGTCATTCCACACCTTTCAGACAGAGCCCTTCCTGATCATCCTGGTGTGAATGTATCCTAAATGTGCTTGATATTTATTCAGCCATTTCAGACCCCTATTCGTAGTTTATTTTGGTCATTTGCATTTGCAATGCAGACAATCCCAAATGTGACTTTTTTCTTTCCTTTTCACATTTTGCTGTGAAGTGCTGCCTCATCAGATGTAAAGTACAGTCACCTCGCAGCAAGGAGACGGACCAGGGCTTGCATGTTCTCTCCGTGTGGATTTGACTTTCCTCCTTCAATTTCACTGACTGAAGAAAGTAAAACTGGCTCAAAGATCATAGGCTGTTTTACTGGCTCAGAAAAAACACAGAAAACACCCTAAAACAGAACTCTGTGTGCCACTTTCTCTACAAACAGAAGCTTTTATTAGCTTTTAACACATTTTCAAAACCTTTGTCGCTACATCCTTCAAACTGTCTCGACATGGTCGATCCACTTGTTTTATGTTTCGCTGCTTCTTTAAGCTAGCAGCTACCTGCTGAAGCAGATCCCACAGACATTCTGTCTGTCCATCCTAATCTGTGGTTTATTCTCAACCCACAGTGCCAGTCCAGGTGTGCAAAGGCCTTGGATAGCATCCCATTTATAATCCATGTAACTACAATGTTTTCGGAAGCATTTAATGCTAAACCTAAACTGGAGGCTAATGCAATCAGATGTTAGCAAAGAAAATCTGCCAAGGTTGAGTTTTAAGTACCAATATTTGAATAAGAACAGCAAAGAGAAATGTGTCCACAATCAACAAGTATACCACTTATCAAACTGGCCAAATGTTACCATGAGATGAAACTGTGTGAGAAGGTTTAATGTATGTTCAGAATTTGCCTTTTAATCAGAAATAAATACCAAATAAATATGAAGAAATCTGCAGCCAGATGTTAATGTTTACTGAGCAAGCAAAACAGCCGCTCTAAGACACCACTTACGTATGACAACTCAAGCTGACTACTGCCCTTCATGTCAGTTCAGCATCTTAACTGAGATCAAAGTATTGGATCTTCTTGTTCCAGTCAATGCCACATGAAACTGAAAAGTCCCCCTTAGTAAGGAAATGTTGCCCGTGGGACTTCTCGCATACAGACATTTATAAGACCATTAACCTTGTCAAGACAGCTGAAATAGATAGTGTTAGATAAAACGAGGAGGATGGCTGAAAGGAGGGTGGCAGTAAGGACAGACGCCTGGCAAACAAAGATTAATGTCTACCGACTGCTGGATGTTTACAAAAGGGCGAAATAACTTCTTGAGAGTTTAAATGACATTCAGAAAAGTGCTCTGGTCATATTCTGCGTGCGTGTGAGACGGAAAAGTTTCATTTTTACAGAAATGAAACCGTTATTCTTACCGCGGACACCTTTAGTATAATAAGATGACAGGGTTTGGTAATGAATCTTAAGCTGATGAGCTTCTAGCATTTTCCTAACAACCCATTAGAAGTAAAGATGTTTTACAATCCAGTTGTGTAAATTAGACAGCACACTGTTTTTAGCTGTCATATCCACAAGTTTTCATGGCTGCTGTGTTTCCCAAAACAGCCATTATCTCATCTTGTTGCCTGTGAAAGTCAATGCGCATTAACGCAAACACTTGAGTGCGTCTCCATGGCTGTAACACACACACACACACAATTTTATTTGTCTTATTTTCTTTTCCTCTTCCATGATACTTCTCTTATGCACCGTTCACAGCATGTAGATCCGTTTGTTCCCAGGATTTCTTTAAAACGCAGGGATGTTTAAAAGATGCAGGTTTTGAGCCATGCCCTTTCTATGTGGCGTTTCTATGTTCCTCTGATGAATGCGTGGGTTCCCTCCTGGTACTCCAGCTTCCTCCAACCATTAGACACTTGCATCAGGTCATCATATGAACATGACTCTCTCATAATAAGACCATCTGTACAAAGAAAGGTTAAATCATATTGATGGAAAAAAAAAAACTGGACACGTTAATAAATGTTTTTTGAGGCGAATAACAGATCCTAAAATAGCTTCTAATTAAAAAGAAGATGAATATGTGTTCTTCTCAAAACATGACAGCCAAAGAGGATGTGAATGATCAAGCTCGGAAGTTTAAGGAAAGCCCATCTTGAAACGGATTTAAAGCAACACCCTGTAATAAAACAGCACCAATCCTGTTGCTTTGTTCTTTGCTTTCCTCAGGCCTTCGACAGTAGAAAGGAGAGAACTGACAGTATCTCCATGCTACGATCTAACCACCCACCCTGCTTTGACCTTTCCATTAATAATAGGCTTTTCAGTAAGAGCTTGCACTGCACAGTGTGAAAGACTCCTCCAAATGGTGTACAGCAAAGGGCTTTAGCCACAGCTTCAGAGAAAGTAGCTAGAGATGGAAAATTAGCCTCCTCTTGCACTATCCTCTAAAGCTCAGCAATCCTCTGCACAGACATGAAGGTTACAGGTGATTGAAGAGCCCTAACAAATAAAAAAGGACAGGCGGAGAAGTGAGAATAAAGGCTGTGGAAACTTCGGATAAATTACATTCAGTGAAGAATACATTGGTTGCAGCCGCTTGCATTTGAAGGCGATTTTAGTTGACTGAATGTGGGGTATATCCTTCACTTTGTGTGAAGTGTTTTAAAGCAGATTTTTGCTGCCCCCCCCAATGAATGCTAAAGAAGGATCTCTCTTCTCTGAGCTCTTTTCGGTCAGTAAAAGTTCGCCCAATATTAGTTCACTCTCTTTCATCCACTCTTTGTCAGGGTTTGGTTTGTTTAGTTCTCGTTTTATTTTGGTATTTCTTGTGTTTTAGTTTCATGCGTTTCCGTTTAGCTTTGTTTCCCGTTTTATTGGTTTCACCTGGTTTAATTTAGTCCATTCATCCCACCTGTGCCTTGTTGTGTACCCTGGTTTACATCCTCATGGTTTATTTGTTGTATTGTCTTTAGTTGTAGTTGTGTTAGTCCCTAGTTGTCGTTAGTTTGTTCAGTTTGTTTTCAGTTAATAAATCCTGATAGTCCTGCATCTCCTCTGCCTCCTGCCTGCCTTTGGGTCCAGCCATCTCAGCCTCACCTCCGTGCCTCTGTATATAACACTCTTCCTCCAGTAACGTCATCCTGTGTTTTTCTGTTGGACCAGTCAAGTTCCAAATAGCCATTGTGTTGATATCCAGTCGGTGTCCCGATTATTACAAAATTGGACTTCCTGATTGAGTTTACTGCTCATTGCACAAAATTCATTGATGAGAATATTTAAATTCAGCTTTGTACCTTATTTCTATTATTAATTACAATAATAAAAAGAAACATCTACATTAGTCCAAATAATAGGAACTGTGTCCATTCAAAACATCTATTCATCATCCATCGTTCATCCAATTCATGGTTGCCATGAAGCTGGAGCCCATCCCAGATATTAGCAAATGGGTTAGACACCCTCTGAAGATGAGAAGGTGATGAGAGTGCAACACCTTAAATCATCTACATGCTGGGATGATGTGCTTTTATGTTGAGTTCTTCACTATAAGTGGAAACAGAGCTTAACCACCTGTGATGCATTTGTATCCTTCTCCTACTTTATTCAAACAATTTATTCAAAGACAAATAAGTTGCATATAAAACAAACAGCAGACAAGTCCTCACATTTCCCAAAGGGTAAGATCATGGTTATTAAAGAAATGTGTGTATATCTTAGAAAAAAGGAGTAATCTTTTGCATGTTCACAAACTCAATCTTCCCTCGTTGGCCAAAATAATCAAATTATATGCGTGACATGACATTTCAGCACGTGTTGTATCCCCACAACATAGCAGCAGCTCGGCCAAAGTACTGTCAAAATTGAAAAATGATGGTGGTTGAAACCAGAAATGTCACAGCATGTAAAGCCATGTTTCTGTCTTCTTGCATCAGAAGCTCATTTTGTGTATAAAATGTAAATTTTCCACCTGCTCTTTGGATGATATTCATCTCCAAACACTCATGTGTGCACACATCCTCTTTGTTCCCGGTTCCAATTATTCGTCTATTGTCTTCATCGCATTACGATGGAGTCAAGTGGCCTTTCTTCCTCTGAATTCTATTTTACAGGTGATTTGTCCCAAGGTAGTTTTTAAATTTCCAGGCACTGAAGCAGATTAGGGACTAGCCTGCCTTCTTTCTAAATGATTTTACCAAAGAGCAACAAAAATATTGCCATTAAGAAAGACAAATTGTTGAATTTTCATAATTTCTTACCAAAATTCCTACTGCACGTCCTTAAAACATATCTTTAAAAATATATTCAACAGAACATTACATTTGCTTTGAAGACTCATCTTTTCATGTCATTCAAGTTCAATGTTTAAATTCAAAATAGGGGAAATCATTCATCGCCCTGTATCTGTAAGTGTGGTCTGAGGATGGCTTTAATAGCACACTGTCAAATCACAGTGCCTTCCTTTACCCGACATTTATCAAACGAATAAGCAGAGTGGCTGATGACTGGGAAATGTGCTGTAAGTGGGAGCCTCTTTTGCCTTTATTAATCCTCTGAGTGATCATTGAGCAAAATATTAAATTATGGCATGGAAGGCTGGAGTGACAGGAGGTAATCATGCTGTCTGAATGATATGTAATTGTTTTCTGAATTGTAATTACAGGGTGAGAGAAAACATTGGCCGACTATAATTAGCGATGAAGAGCAAAGTTTTTCAGTGGAAAATTGGAATTCTCAGGGGATGTGAGCTGGCAATATGAGCCGAGAGAAAGCAGTGTGTAAGAAAAGCAAACCTCCTACCTGCTACAAGCCTTCATTTTATGAGTGTTTATCCAAACATGCACATGTGGATGATAAATGTGGGCAATTCCTCAGAGGCAGAGCTCTTTATACAAGTGCTACAAGAGGACAAAAAGCTCCGGCTGGTCATATTGTAGTTGCACGTTTAAAAAGGACATTATGATTACTTTTTTTCTGTGCAGGATGTGGAAGATAGCACATTTACCAGGAGGTGTCCTTTAGGTCTCCCCTATCATTCTCAAAGGAGAGAAAACCCACATAGCAGACCTGTTTGGTCCGAATCTGGGCTACTTTTGGCACCAGTGGTTTTGTCAGTGGCAATGTGTGGGCAAAACGGGGACCAGATGTCCGTTACCTGTAAGGCTGGGATTATGGAAAGTCTCCTGTGGGCAACATGTGGTACAGATATCAGTTTTTGGCCTGAACCTTGGTTACAGCAAGTATTTTATTGGCCTAATGTGATGCTAATACAGGAAGCTTTTCTAGTTGGTCATGTTTGGTAATCATGTGGCTAAGTTTTGGCAGTACCACTTCCATTTAGTCAAGAGCATAAAACAAGACAGAAACTTATTAGCTTTCTGGGAATTAACTCTCAAAGTTAAAAATGTATTTCTGATTTACATATTAATTGTACTGAGTAGTATTAAATAATGTCAGTGCTCCATGAAGAAGCTCCCAGTGTTTAAAAAGAAGCCACAGAGTGTGGATTAAGTTAAAGTTAATCAAGGGTAAAAATCCTGCTAATAAAAAAAAAACATTTATTAGATCAGATTTATCTTTATTGCAACTGCAATAGACTTTTTTTTTTTTTTTTTACTTCTCATCCATTTAAACATCAGCACAAATTTGTCAGGTCCTTTTGATTGACAGGTGTCAATCCGGGGGAAGAAAGCAGAGCGTAGCACAGTGTTTTTAGCCTGCTAACAGTGCGCCTTAGCTTTAGCCACCGAGCTCCGTTAAGCACTTAGCTCCTGTCAGATCAGTTAGAAAATAATAATACAATTAAAAAAGTCGTCTGGGGTGAACATCTATAAGAAAATGTTCTGTAACAGGTCTGTATTTCTGTTTGTATACCACCTCGCTGTCACATGACTAATTCCATTCTGCTCAAACTGGAAACAGCTGGAAAGTCTGACTATTTTATATTCTTTGCAGGTAAGATGCTATGTGCAAAGTAATTTTTGCTCTAAATGCACAATATGTTTTTATCAAAACAGCAGAAAAAAAAGGCAACCTCAAGTTATTATTATCACATTTTCTGCCTTTGTGCACGCTGTGAAACTTCACTTCTTATTCACGTCGTCTGAATGGGATTAAAAATCACTGCTAATTAAAGGACGTTAAATCGTTTACCATGATCAATTTTAGACTCAAATGTTGGAAATGAACCATTATGAGAATATTTTGTGACTGGGTGCATCTGGAGAGAAATTTTCTGCTGCCAGGTAACTTTCCTCTACATACCACTAAATGGGATCTAAAAGTATCTGGTTGGATTATATTCTTTAATTTGCACAATTATATTATTAACATAAACATTAATATTAAAAAGGTTAGAAATGTTAATATTAATTACTTATTCTTTTTCAGTTACTTTAACCAAAATAGTGATTAAAATAAAAGTGCTTGCCGTCACACACTGAATTATTTTGTTAAAATATTAAGCTTAATCTGAGCTGAACTCTAAATAACCCCTCTAAAATCTGCATGTGCATTCCCAGTTTGAACTCAGGCTCAAGATGCCCATTTCCCAATCAACCGGGGTGTTTTGGAACTTCGTACAAACTTACAATTAACAGCAATGCCATGGCCTGCAAAGCAGAACTCCAAAGAGCATGAAAGCATCACGTCGCTCTCACTTCAAAGACTAAAAGACACACACTAAGTTGATAGAAGCAGTGTGTGTGAAGTCTGGTAAGGGGGGAGGCAGGGAGGCTCAAAGGAATGCTGATACCCACCTTTTGGTTGGCAGCCCAAATGTGAGCCTGGTCGCTTCAGGCTATTGGGAAGAGGAGCCATGTGAAACAGCGTGGAGCATAGTAATCATAACTCTCCTGCTTTCCCTCACCTCACTCCATCCTATTTTCCTCTTCTACCCAACCATCCCTCCCCTTTCTTTCCTTCTGCCCACTCCCCACCTGAAAGCTTTTCCTCCTCCATCGCTTCTTTTCTATCCATTTATCCTTGCTGGACCTCTTCAGCGCTCCTGTAAAACATTCACTGAGCTGAATTTTTTCCTCTTTGTGTTTGGAATAAATAGGTTGAGTCCCGTGTGAGAGACAAACAAACCAGCTTGAAACACAGATGGGAACAGTGTTATGAGGAAGAGCATGTTGGATGTGGGCTTCTGATTACAGCACTTCCCCCATTTTAACCACACCCTACATCACCTGACATCAACAGCTGTGAATAAACTTCTGGCCATCCGTTCCCATCAATACGACTGCTGTCTTCTATCAATTGCCTTGTATTTCTGTGAGGGTGGATAAAGGATGTTATATTGTAGTAATAAAGTCATCCCTTGGGCAGGGAAATCTCATCATCTATAACCCAGTTATTACTTTTCAATGTCATGCAGTGCAGATCAATAACCTTTGAGGTTCTCTGGAAATTACTAAACAAATATCGAAGAACTTTTGCTTCTGACCTTGAAGTCATTTTCATTGTGTACCTCACAGATTTGTAGATCCGAAGGAAGCTAAGATGTGACATTGTGTTGTAGATACCAGCAGCATCTTTGGTAAGCATCTTCACTACATAGGAAGATGCATTTCTTTATAAAAGTCTTTATAAATGTCTTTGTCCAGTCATTGTTTGGAGACTGGAATATTTAGCAGCCAATCAGAATCTTTGTTTTCATCTCCATGTAGATGTATATAGACATATATATCAGGGAAAGATTAAAAAGATGTGTTTGTGTGTGTAATTTATAGCACTGACCTTTAATCCGAGTCTGGAAAATGAGAACAGTAATCGGAAAGTTTGCCAGAAGCACGCCGGATGCTATTTAGCAGTCTGTCAGGTGTTGAATATCTCTTCATGGCTGATCAACTCATTATGTGAAATACTTCAATGAAGGGCAACTACCAGTGGCATGGCTTCTGAATAACTCATTTAGATGGTATATGAGCACTAAACCATTAAATACGCCGCCACATTTCCATGTGTCACGACTGCTTATGTGTCTAAAATGGCAGCAGATGCAGCTGTACAACCTATACTGCAGATTTATTTGAGAAGTAGCTCTCTAAAATTAAATTATGGATTCAATTGTATCAAGTGCTTACCATCAGAAAGAGAAGCTGCTCATGTGGTTTTGTAGCGAGGACGCAAACTGCTGTCCTATATTTTAACAGCTGAGATCAAACTGATAATGAAGACTACAGCTACCAGCTAAAGAGTGCTGCAAGACTGGAGACATCGCAAGACAGGACCTACGATTATGTAACACCTGTGATATGAGGCTGGGCGACACCAAACTTTTCCCAGTCTATACGACACTTTGAGTTTATTATACGTTTCCATTCAAGATTATTTGTCCCACAGTGGCTAAATTTATGATGTAACAGCAGCAAAAACACACAAAGGAGTCAGAAATGCAAGACATAGAATAAATTAATAATAAACACGGAATTAAATATTAAAAGGGACGTATCATGCAAAATCCACTTTTTTAGCCCTTAAATCCATGTTTTTGTGCAAGTGTTTATGAATGCAGAAAATATAAATGTATGTATTATTCTCTTTGTGGTCATATTTTACAGTCCGTTTCATTGTCTCTGTTACGTTTTTTTTATCTATTACATCACAGTATTTGCTGTGGATCTGTTAAATAAGGTCATGGACTTTCAGGTAATTAAATCTGATACGTTGGCATTTATAGTAAACTTACAAATAAAATGTTTCTCTGCCGGGAGATTAGCGTATCACTGCTATCAAGCTACAAACATGGCGGAACAGGGTAGAGTTG
>JBAMHV010000016.1:18155936-18169910 GCA_037177535.1 Pseudomugil gertrudae | reverse complement strand
AATATGATCACAAAGAATATAAAGATATATGTGCAGCATCATTTTCTGCATTTAAACACTTAGAAGTGCACAAAAACCTGGTTTTAAGGGCTAAAAAAGTGGATTTTGCATATGTCACTTTTAAATTAATACTATTCCACAGTTTTTTTTATTACTATTATTTTTAATTAATTAAGCACCCAAAAAACATTTAACTGAGCCAAACAGTTTGATTTGATTTGTTAGCACCAATTTTAAACCAAGTAAATCTAAAAGAGAAAATAAATAAATATACTGAGATTATCCATGATGCAAGATGAATGAATGCAGATTAAGACTGGATTACAACATTTCTGGAAGGGAGAAGCATTTCTTAGACCCACAGTCTCGTGTCTGGCATACTCGATGCGAGTTAAACCAGAATTTATGTCCGAGCTTTGTCTGTGGACTTCCACCGTACAGTCAGCCGTGTAATCCAGATAAACCCCGAACTGCTCTGTGTGCCGACTTCCCTGACGAGACGTGGAAGTTTGACAGGAGCAGCGTATTTACAGCCAAGCCGTTTCATTCTGGTCGCCATGAAAGTTGCATCACACATGCAGAATGAGTGTTGGCATGGTCGCTACGCCTGCAGGGAGCGAAAGCAGAGCGCTGCACATGAAACAGCGCCCTGCTGTCACATCCACTCAGCTCATGGGAAATATGTTTCTTAATAAAACGCTCTTAAAGCACCAGCATGAAGGAAATGAGCTGCAAGACCATTTTTCATGATCATTAAACACACTTGTTAGAGAATTCATCAGCGCTTGTTAAATCCCTGCAACCTGCACATGAACAACAGGTTCAGTTTCACATCTCTGGGATGTCCATGCAAAGGAGCATCAGCAGCTATAAAGAAAAGTAAAGTCAAAGCTGTGTGGACTCGTCACCGCAGCTAAATGACAAAACACCTGTCCTGCAGAATAAGTGCTTATTGTGTTACTCGAGTCGTTGGAAATGGGAAAAACTCGGGGATGTTGTTGCCAGCCTTTACCTCAACACGTTCTGATAATTGGTGATATCGATCTGGGTCTCTGCAACAGAAACTCCCGACCTTCAGCATTCAGCCCTGATGAAGACTATGCATGCACAGAAAGAAAATCCCATTATAAGCCATACTCCCAGCCTTCTCCTTCACATCTTTACTATTCCACCTGATTAGGCGATCTGCTGTTCAGCTCTATCTGGGACCAAAAAGGAAAGAAATCTCTCTCTCAGTTCCACAAGACCACAAAGAGGACAGCAAGCTTCCATGTAATCTGGACAAAAGCATCATGTGCATATAGGAATGGGATGAAAACGTATAGATTTCCTTATGCACTCATCTTCCGCTTTGTGGACAAAGATATACAAAACAAAAACAGTGCACAGAGCTTGTAGAGACTCATATTCAGGACTAAAACACTGCTTTCAAGGCGGTTTTCAGCTGAGTGCGAGATATCAGGATTGATCTGATGCTGAGATTGTAATTACTGACAGAAAACAGGCTTGCTCCCTCCCTCCCTCTCCAATTCCCTCCTCTCATTCGTATCTAAACAAGATAATCTCTTGTTTCAAACATGACATTACCACAGCCTGTGCAGATCCTTCAGTGATCTATTCAGCTTTTAGAATTAAAATAAAGATTAGAGGGCCAAGGGCTCCTGGTTCCTCACTTCCTTTTCAATCTTTAATCCTTCTTTTACCTCCTTCTCAGCAGTCACACAGATAAGAAAGATGGTGGGAAGATAGACATTCTGACTCCTAACAGTTATCTAGGACTATAAAAAGATTATCAGCAGGAAATGTGAAACAAAGACTAAAGTACACACATTCAAAGTTAATCTGATTCATTATACCATCCAGGTTTAAAAGACTGGAATGATTTTGGGTTTCTGATGTATTTATATCACAAATTCTCCATGCCGGTCCATAAACAGGCCCCCATTGAATAGAAAAATATTCCCAGAGGTCACAGCTTAAAGAAAATTGCCCACACTGTCCAGATTAAACTCATTGAGACACCCGGTGCCATCTCCCGTACACACACGGTGACTTTGGCTTAGTGAGGTCTGGAAATCACTCTGCAGCTCGTGTCTGACTTAAGGTGACCAACTTGCTTCCATCTGAAAAACGAGGAGATTATATCGATACTGCCGTGCGTCACATCAAATCGATATTATTGTGAACATGTTACTTGTTGGAGCATAAGGTTGAGCTAATCTCCTAAAGGCATTAGCATCGTAACACTCAGTCAGATTAGCATAATACACGTCCACGTTAAACCGAGAACTCGTGTGGAGTGAGCGCCGCATTTCTGGTATGTTCTCAAAGAAATCCCATCTTCAAGTGTAAGTCAGTGTATGGGACCGATCAGAGCGTATTTATCTGAATATCTGGGTTAAATACTGGAGGTGACAGCAGTGTGGATGTCTGAGAAGCAATCACAGCAAGATGCATTAAAAAAAAGGGGTTCCCAAAGTCTGAGGCCAGACCTCGTGGAGGGCCCAGAGCTGTCACAGCCGGGAGTAAAACGTACAATTTGTTCGCTTCACAACCGAAAGCGCAGAGAAGATGTGAAGGTAATGGTGACGAATCAACACCACATGTCAGCAAGCTGCAGAAAAACATGCAAATCCTTTTCTGCACATTTACAAACAGGATGTTTGGAGCAGATATAGAAAAAAAGCTTGATTTACAAACATAAACACTGAAACTCTTATTTACAGCTGTATAATCTTTCACACAGACATGTTCCTTTGGAAATCATAGAGTTTAGATTAAACTTTTTATTAATGTTTTTTTATATAACAGTCAATGGGTGAAGAAATACAGATGCTTTAAGCTCTTTAAATGATTCCTATAGTTATATCACAACACAATCTCACACTTGTCATTTCATTGTGTTTAATCAACCAAATTCCTGTTCAGACACCATTAGGAGTTGGTCAGAAACGAAGCTTCAGAAACACAGACTCGTGTGGTGGTTTTACCTCTCGCCATTCATCCACACTTTCTGGACTGATGATGATGATGTTATTCTTTGAATGGTATCATAATGTAAATTCCCTAAGAGTGACATTTTCTAAACACCAGGAGTTTCAGCAGCTTTAATGTCTGTTACTGACACAAAAGGCTCCAGTTCTCCATCAGCATCCGTTTCTATAGTGATAACTTTACATGGATTTTTATTTGGAGCCATTAACATCGTTTACCATGTCAATGTGGTGGCTTTTTGTTTGCCAGCACATCGGGGGGGACCCGAAACGGCCCCAGGCCCGCAGAGAGGTGTAATCCCTCCAGCATGCCCTGGGTCTATACCAGTATCTCTTCCCAGAAGGAGGATCAGTGACTCTACGCTGATCCTCTCCCGGATGGCGGATCTTTTCACACTGTCTTGGGGAGAGCCCAGCCACCCTGTGAAGGAAACTTGTTTCAGCCGCTTGTATTCGTGGTCCCACTCTCCCAGTGACTTGCTCCTAACGTGCATCGACCTGAAAATCGAGAGCTTCGCCAGAATCCTTCACCGTGACAGAGTCTGCATCGTCGCAGAGTCTGCACCATCACAAAATCTGCACCGCCGCAAAATCTGCATCGCCGCAGAGTCTGCACCGTCGCAGTCGGCACCGCCGCAGAGTCTGCACCATCGCAAAGTCTGCATCGCTGCAAAGTCTGCACTGACGCAGTCAGTATCGTCGCAAAGTCTGCATCGCCGCAGTCTGCACCGTCACAAAGTCTGCACCAATGCAGAGTGTGCACCATCGCAGTCTGTCCCGTTGCAAAGTTTGCACCGTTGCAAAGTCTGCATCACCGCAGTCTGCACCAACGCAAAGTCTGCATCGTCACAGAGTCTGCATTGCCGCAAGGTTTACATTGCCGCAGAGTCTGCACCGTCGCAAAGTCTGCACTGATGAGAGTTTGCATCGCCGCAGAGTCTACATCGCCTTAGAGTCTGCATCGCCGCAAGGTCTACATTGCCGCAGAGTCTGCATCGCCGCAGAGTCTGCACCAACGCAAAGTCTGCATCGTCGCAGAGTCTGCATCGCCGCAGAGTCTGCACCAATGCAAAGTCTGCATCGTCGCAGAGTCTGCATTGGCGCAAGGTCTACATTGCCACAGAGTCTGCACCGTCGCAAAGTCTGCACAGATACAGTCTGCATCGTCGCAGTTTGCACCGTCGCAGAGTTTGAACCGTCGCAGTCTGCATCATTGCAGAGGCTGTGACGTCGCAGAGTCTGTACCGTCGGAAAGTCTGCACAAATGCAGTCTGCACCATTGCAGAGTGTGCACCATTGCAGAGTGTGCACCATTGCAGAGTGTGCACCGTCGCAGTCTGTACCATCGCAAAGTCTGCGCCGTCGCTGAGTGATGCAGCGACGCAGCACTGATGCAGCACTGATTAACCTAACACCCTCGTACTTTATCCGTCCCTCAATCGTGACCCTGACACCCTCAATCTCCTCTGCATCTCCGACCTGGAGTGGACACTCCACCCTTTACCAGCTGAGCACCATGGTCTTCAATCTGGAGGTGCTAATACTCATCCCAGTGCTAACAAATGTCAATAAAGAATTTAGCTTATAAACTTCCAGTAAAGTTTCATTTTAAGAGTAATTTCAAAGGAATTTGGACTCTGAGAAGTGTAAAATGCTTGATTTCCCACCTTAAGCAGAGTGCTATGATCCACATCCACTGCTTGGTCTCTATTAAAGCAATAATCTGTCTGCTTCAAGACTGATGCTGAAGGAAGGCAAACAGAGCCAAAGAGAATTAGATGAGCAAGCTTTCACCTCCAGCCTGACCTGGCAAACACACTGATGACTGATTGATAAGCAACACACTAAAGTCACTTCTACTTTATCCTCCTTAATGGAAACCAGTTTAGAGTGAGGGGGTTTTGCATTACCAGCAATGATAATGGTGAGAGGTGAGAATGATTTACTGTGGCTTTGGCTCCAGCATAGATTTGGGAGAAGATTTGGTGTTGAAGCCAAAGTAACGCAGTGACTCAAAGCATGTAGGTGGGTGAGCCGCTAAACGGAAATCCGAATCAGAAGCTTCCCCTCCAGCTGGTTACAAATCCCTTCAAAGCTGCTGGGAATCAACTTTAAAACTAACTTGCTAAGTATGCGCTACAGCTATGATTCAAAAGCACCAAACTGTAATATTATTACAGGATTTTGTAAATGTTATTAATGGTATACAGCAGAGGGGACCGGATGGGGCCCTCTGGGCTACCAGGGTGTCTGATCTATACCAGAGATGTAAATCTGATATTTTAATGGCAAAAATACAAAAAAAAAAAAAAAACTGTGTTGATGGGACGTATGTCAGCTCTGAAATTGGTCCGAGTGTCCATGGGGACCAAACATGCTTCTGAGAGTCAAAAACCAAGAAGAAGAAGTCAGTGAAATTTCCTGGAACAGAGTCCGTTATAGCAGTAAAACCGAGCTTTAAGCACTCTTTCAGTACCAGTTCTTCAGAGGACAAGCAAGTCAATGTTCCTCTGTCATTATGTGATTGCAGCACATCTTTTCTGACCTTGAGATTTAATGACATCCTCCTCCTGCTAAGGGTGGGAGAGTCAAAAAAGGTCAATTTTGCCTGAGTAGGGCCAAATAATAAAATGATGTAAAATATCTTGACACCCTGCTCGTGTATCTTCTGGCCAGGAACTAAATGTGTGACTATTTCCATCACTTTGCTAAAAGTTTGTCAGTTTTCAATTTACTTCCTGTTATCTAATAATCAGAGGTCTGGAGATGAAGAAGCTGGTTTTTAAGGGACATAAATGAAGGTTAAAAGTTTAATCAGATGGGAATGTATAGTTACAGGTAAAAAAATGAATCAATCAGATGCATGATGACTTTGCTGCTGTAAAACGTTAACTATGAACATGCTGAGTGATATTACTGTCCTTCAGAAAGCATGTTGCAAAAGCAAAAATCAATTCTGGTAAAATGTTTTTTCTTTAAACATCATATTTGACCAGTTTATCAATATTGAGCTAACGTAATGCTAATCACATTAGCAATGCTAATCACATTAGCATGTGTTTAATGCATTTGCTTCACTGCTTTACGGTCTCTGTGTAGGTTGGACTTGTGAAACGTAGATGAAAAGCTTTTACGCTTAGAGCACTATAAACCTGTGTTCATCCGCCTCCCTTTTCTTTATGTTTTGCTTTCAAGCTGCCTGAATTTCTCCTAATCTTTTAAAGTGGTGTGAGAAATGGCTCTTTGGATTTCAAAAGTTTTCTTTTGCTGCTTTTTCACTCATTTTCAGTCCAGTCCTTGCTCCGGACCATTTTCAAAGAAGTAGCATTTTTTTTGTTGTTTTTCTTTCATTTCAAGCCACTAAACACTGACCTATGAATCATTCAAGTGAGAAAAGAAGCCTAACCAGTGTGCAAACCAGCCTTATCAAACTTAGCAAAAGCAGTTGAAAATGGGATTTTTAGACACTTATGAACAGATGTCTTTTGCTCCCATTTCTTTAGAAGCAGCTTTAAAAAAGAAGTAATAAAAAAAATACAAAGTAAAAAAGGATCTCAATAAATCCCACAGAGACCTGAACCAGGACCAGAGAGATGCATCAGGACTGTTTTTTGTTGGCAGGCCTCATCAGAGATCATCTTATTATGAATGATTTTATAAGGTTGTTTGTTCTGGAACATTTTAATACTTATGGGTGATATGTTACACACATAGTTTTGTTAGGCATTTGGCATTACTCCAAACCCCGTTAAAACACACCCTGGAGCTGCTTGTCTTCTGCCCCCTGGTGGGCCTAAAATTAACTTTCTCAATATTTTTCTTGGGTTGGGATTTAACCCTTTTGTAACGACCAACTAAATTTTTATTTGCACAAATACTTCAGGAATTACAGGAATTACGCTCCCGCTACAAATGTGTGACGGCCTTCTGATCCAGGCCTGTGATTGGACGGTTTAGTGCAAAGGGTCCTATGGTTTTTGAACTGTTAAAATAAGTTATACGGTTCAGACGTTATGATCATATGAAGTGTGCGTGTCAAATCTTGTTGGCACCGGCAGGTCTTTCTTAAGAGCGTTGAAGGATTAATGCCTTGTACAGAAATATTTTTCCCAGAAAAAAACACATCTACAATGTGTTAAAAATACTGGACTACAGTACTACGGCCCACAGATCCATAGTTCCCTACATTCTGTATCGCTGCCTCTGTCATACAGCCTGCTTCACATGTAGAGCCAGAAACCTCCCTGCATACCAGACTAACACACTGGAAGCACCATAGTAGCAGATTTCATACAGTATTGATTGTATTCTTCTTCATAAAAAGCCCAGCCTTGAATTAACTACTTTCATGTGGCAGAAATCTAGTAAGTGGACTCTGGTTCTTTTCCAGTACCAAACACATTCATCTGTTTCTACACACACGCCATACATTCAGAGCAAATCCTCAGCACAGTCACGCTGATGAATGCAGAGCGGGAATGTCGGCTTCAGAGTCTCACCCAAGGACACTTGGACATGCCGAATGAAGCGAAGCATTAGTTCACTAACCTCACACACTGGTGGACGATCGTTTCACCTCCAAAGCCACTACTCCTCACAAGCCAGACGTTTCTGAACTTAGAATATGTTTGCATACTAATAGAAGTACCATCTTCTTTTACCAGGTTGTGTGTCAAAAAAAGATCCCCTGTGAAAACAACTTGCAAGAGAGCCACCATCTGCTGCAAGAGATACAGTTTGTCAGGATTTTCAAAGAAGTGAAGAAGAAAATGCTACGAGACAGGACTGATTCATTTCTGTCATCCATTTGCAGGAATTTCCTTATTTAGATATAATTTTAACCTCTCTCTTCCACCGTCACTGTGTGTCAGCCCATTGATGAGCCACTGTGGATTTGCCTTATTTTAGAACACAGATGAATTTGTCCACCTTATTCACTCTGTGTAGGAGTGCATATGGGGAGAATGGCGGCACAAAAAAGCCTGAAAAAAAATCAGGCATCATCAGGATGCATTACACCGGCTATGATAAGAGCATACGTGCCTCTTGGAAAGGGTTTTAGCTGGCAGTGGCTGATAAGGAAACACAGGGGTTGCAAGCAGGAAGAGGATGCTAGACAACCTTGAAACCTTCAACCAATCAGCTTTAATACAGCAACAAGCATAGCAGCTATTATAATAACATCAAATAGGCATCTGTCTGTTTGCAATGCCCAGTTAGATGAATGCACAAAACGCAAGTGTTTGAGTCTTTGTTTGCTGTCTGGGACACTCAAGCGGAAAAAACTACGAATGGCGCCGGCTGGAGTCCGCCTTCCCTCAGGGAACTAGCAATGCCCAGCCCTCTGAATAGCCGCAGGCTAGCCTCAAAGACAACAACTGTTCCAAACAGGATTCTTCATCCGCCATCGCTGCTAGTTCATTTATTTTGGCTTCTTATTGTAACAAAATCTGTTTTTTACAAAGAATCCAAAATGAACACAAGGTGTGAAGATGTCTTTATGAAGAAGAAAAAACAATGACGGAGTAGATGAGAAAAGGTGAAAGAAAATATGCAAATAAATGGAGATACATGGGGACAGTCTGTGATGGGCCGGCGAGCTGTCCGGGGTGTACCCGCCTCGTTGCTGGGATTGCTGGGATAGTCTCCAGCTTCCCTGCGACCCTGAACTGGGTTAAGCTGTATGGAAAATGAATGAATGGACATGCAGACAGTCCTCAATCCTCTTAAGACGGACCAGTCGGCGCCGACAGGATGTGACATGCGCACTTCATAACGTTCAAACCGAAAAACTTATTTCAACAGTTCAAAACCCACCAAAAAGCAGAAAAATGGACCTCTGTACCCATATAGTTGTCATTACAGTAGAACACAGGACCCTCACGCTACGACCGTCCAATCATAGGCAGGATTTAGAGGGTATTCACACATTTGTAACAAATTTGTAGAGGGAGCACCAGGGAGCACAAATTCTGTTTGTGGTCACATGAGGGTTAAAGGTACAGCATGTGAGAAATACTGACCTCTAATGATACAATGGGCAATGCAATGACATCAAATTCCACGGCTGATATTCTTTCAGGCATAAAACTGTGTCTTTGACTGGACCCAGCAGCTTTAACTGCTGTTCTATCCATGGTCCGTTATGTCAAACGAAGCTGTGTTTTTAAAGCTCAGAAGGTTCTCGCTTCACACACTGAGTTGTTTGTCCATTCAGAGATACCGTAGTGAAAACGATGGCGCAAGTATGGTAGCTGCCATGTCAGCCTGCTGCAAGGAGACAAAGAAACAAACAGGTCAGGACCGGTTTTTAATGAGAAACGACATTATTGTGTCGTTAACCCAAACCGAACAGAATTCACACACAAACACACGTTCCTAAAGAAAACACATCATGTGGTCACACAGAGATAGTGGGAGCGATGCCAGTAACATAATAAGACAGCTAAGCTAGGGATGGTGGTCCCAGAATCACCATCGTGATACCTGCATCTCTTTCATTTCAGTTTTTGATCAAATTTGTTTGTGTCATTCATGCATTTATCCATTTTGGCATCTTTGTATTTTGTCTTTTTTCTCACTGTCAGGAGCAAATAAACTCCAGGCTGCGATAAGGATCAGCCTTCCCCTCTCAGATCATTTATTATTGCTACGCTCTAACAATCTGTTGCACTAAACCTACAAAAGTTTGGAGCAATTCTTCATGTAGAAACTTTGCGCGAGAGAGAAGCAAAAACAGAGCTGTCAGAGCGATACAGGAAGTAGCACGCATTGTAATTAACTTGATTTTCTTCTTTTAGTGCTCTCAGCCTAACTCGACTCATCTGTGATGAAGTCTGTCACAATTACATTTAATCACATGATTGCAATTATATAAGATAATGTGATTATGCCCACTTTCTTGTCATAATCATCTTTAGAAGCTGGCATGAAGACAGCAGGTTAAAGTAATACAATTGCATTGTTTTCAACCATTTCACACAATCTGAATGATGGTTTATAACATCTCATTATGTCCAGTCTTCACATGGAGTTTCTTTTTTCTGCTTTGCTTTGAAAGCCTGTAAAGTCTGAAAGGAGAGAAAAAAACCATGATGTCTTTGTTATTTTCTTATCTGGGTTCCTGGAATAAATAAATGCTCTTTACTCTTCAGATAAGTTATCTGAATTATTGAATTTTTATTATTAGGCTTATACAATAAACAGACGTAAAGTGAACAAAAGAAACAGATTTAATCATTCATCGTAATTTATATGCAAATGAATCGACTCTAAGCTTATAATGGTTATATCCTGATTTGTAACAAAATGAAGTTAGTCAGTTTTTAAGAAGACCAGACTCTTTCCATGTGTGTAAATATCTGATGCAAGCAAGCACAAAGCTTTTAACATGATGGGTCCTTATAAAGCCTGAGAAAATGACAGATATGATTATGTACCGTAAAAAAAAAAAAAAATCAGGACAATTTGCTCAAATCAAATTAAATCTTCATTTTGAATGGATCTATTTGCTCAGAAGGACTGGAAAGGATTTTTAATAACCAATAAGCTCAAGTTAAGAATACAATAATGAATACATCTTTAAAGCTGCTGAACAGTGAAATAAATACAGCTGTAAAAGAAGCCAGACAAGCTCGGCCTTCTTCCTCTGGTTTTACTACATACTGGTGAAAGTTTGACCAGTTTAAGTTGTCTGGAACACAGCCAACCAGAGCCTGAGTGGGAATACGGAGTGGGTTCAGTGGGAAGCACAGAGGTTATGAGACTCCAGTCAGAACCGTGTCTGCTGGAGAGCCGTGTTCACAAAATAATACCAGTTTAATGCAAACTTGGTTTGGACATGATTTATACAAGAAGTTGTTGCAGGTGAGCCATGATGTCTGTGTGGAGACATCATCATCATCATCATCATCATCATCATCTGGCAAAGACAGCCGAGGACTTCACTGGTGAAGTAACAGGGACTAAATTAGTGACATTCTCTGATCCCTTCATGCCTCCAGACACCAAGAAAACACAAACTTTATTACTGAGAGACAAACCTTTAAATCACTTTGTCTTTTTTTTCAGTGCCAATCAGGTTACACAACCTCATGCTGGTTTTGGGCCAGATATGTGCCACAAAGCTGCACATATTGCTTTGTAGGGATCTGAAATTAGTTAGGAGAAACTTTTTTTCTTTTCACACTTTAAATTAAAATCCAAAAATGCAAAATAATATGCATGATGCATGAAGCACACAAGGACAAATAGCCCCAAAGGCTGCAGCCGTTCTGCCACAACAGCTTGACACTTGCTCTGCAGAGAAGAAGACATTTAAAAGAACCTGTTTGAGAGCAAAGGAGAAGTTGGACTTGCTAAATTACTCACGTTAAAGCAGAAGTTCAAATGAATCACCAGATATTATTTATGTTGCTGCTTTTTGTCTGAAAAGAGAATGGATTCAGTGCAAAGCTCTTCCTGACTGATGGAGACGCTGACGTGTTAAAACCTGTTTGCTTTTTGCTTTCCAGCCTGATGCAAAAGCTGCAGAAGTTTTATTTCTTTAGCAAGACCTGATGCGTTTAATGACCAATCATGGCAGCTGAACATTTAAGCTCCAAAAATATTTTGCATTTTTGGAACAAACATTGTAACTAAGCATAAAGTGTAAATAAGTTCAATTAAAATGCAACTAAAGAAACTTGTTTAATTTGTTTATAATGTGGAATAAATTATTCAGACACTGAAAAACGTCTCGCTGAAATGCTGAGCCTAATTAGACGAAGAAACAATGAGACAACTTTGCTGGATTATTTAACAAGTTCAAATACTCTGGAAAAGTCTTCCGTCCTTGTTTGGCATGAATTAAAAGCTGGCTAAAACCCTCATGTCTATGCATCTGATGTGAAGCTGCAGCCACACTATTATCCCTGCCCAAAGGAAATATAATCCACTCTTTGTCTTCAGCTTAGGACAGAGAATTGAGCTGAATCGCCCTCCCATCCTTTCGTTTGTTACATGCTAAGCTAAGCTAATAGCTGCCCTGCGGTAGATTCCGATTTAAACCCCTTTCTGACTATTCCTCATATGTAGTTAAATCACATCAACTCAAAAAAACACCTTTAAGTAAATACTTTGATAGAGAACACATCAGAAATATGATGTATGTATGTTTGTACAGCTTCAAAGTACAACAGTGGAGCATTTTATTACTTATTCTTGTGTTATGGCACCTATAACTGTAAAATAAAAGCTGATATTTTATTCATTACAGATAAATAAGATGCTCATTTTACTAAAACTACCATCTTACCCCCAGTTTCTGTTGCTGGAGAAAGATTTTAATAGTTTATGCGCAAAAATCGCAGGATTGCGACAAGCAGCATTGCTGAATAAAACAGGCTGTATCTATTAGTATGGTGCTGAAGAAGGGGTGGGGGGGGTGTCATAACACCGCAAATATTGGTGAATGTAGCAGTTGATAAAAACAACCCCTGTTGTCATGGCAGCTGCAACGAAGCCATAGGAAAAACACAGTGACTTCATAATATGCAAATTAGATCAATAATTTTGCTCCCATCACAGACTTTGAGTCATACTTAACAATTTTGTAATTCACAGTTTACCTTTATCTCAAACTACCTTCAAGTTAGAACCTTTTGAAATCTTGATATTAACATTTTATATTTTCCTGAAAAAACTCTGGTGCCTATAACCCACCGGGCTAAGCTAGAAGCTCGTTCAACACAGCCAGGCAGTGCACGATCTAGCTTGAAAAAACATTTAATGCATCAGTATGCAGACCGTTATCATTAGAATACATATGAGCAGAATGAGCTGATTAGTTGGTAATGGCAGAAACTGCTGGTGACTGCTTGCAAACAAGGTGAAAAAACCATCTGCATGTGCACACCAGGTACAACAAGTGGTGTAGTCCAGGATACAAGCATACAAACATACCTGTGCATGTTCAGGTGTTACCAGTGCTACACTGGTGCAGAGCACCTTTGCTTCCCCCCTCCTTGCTTCTTCAGATCAAACAACAGAAATTATGCAACAATGAGCAAATACAGCACTACTGATAGATTTTTAAGGTGAACTAAATAGTCCTACATGTCACAGAGGGCAGAAATGTAGGATTAGCCACTTCCTGTGGGACCACTGGGTAGAATCTTGAAGATAATAGGTAAAAGTAGCCACACAGAGCGCCGTGGGGATTAGGTGGATGCTGCAAATCTGCAGCAACTGTGATGCTATTAGAACCGTTCTGAAGGTAAAGGTGAGTCCAAACTCGTACGAGCAGGGCAGTGCAAATAAAGTGGACGTTATATCACTCAGGAATCCATCTCAAGTGTGGTGCTTTTTTTTCCAGTGATTTAGTAGAAAATTCCAAACATAACCTCACAACATCACCTCCCCCGGAGGTTACTATGGTGATCTATCATGTGAAAAGCAAACAACCTTTGTGGCACTTTGTGGCAGCTAATATACCATCAAACAAAGATATGAAAGGGGAGGCAGGGTGCGAGCAAACATCCCTTACTGGTGTTCTGATGCTTCTCCTACGACGCCTGCAGGTACACAGCAAGTCTAAGGAAAGCAACTAGAGGATGTTGTTTCCTGCTACTAGATGGCCACATTTAAGCCAGCTGAAATGTTTGAGGCATGAAAATATATATCCTGTGAGAGAAAGTTCATTGGGTTGAGTTAGACAATATTTCATTTGTTGATAATATTTCAACATCTTAAGGGTCTGAAGGTAGTTCAAGAGAGGACGTAAAGGAGGTATATCCTGCTTTTAAATGTAAAACATGGAAATCATACTATACTATACTATACTATACTATACTATACTATACTATAAAGTCATAAGCAGTCATTTTAACCACACCTATTAACCTAACATGCATGTCTTGTCATGAATTTATTGTCTGTATAAAGTAGAACCTCAATGCTTTGGTCTGAATTCCTGCTTATTCTCGCTCCACACACACCTTAT
>JBAMHV010000016.1:18129613-18146556 GCA_037177535.1 Pseudomugil gertrudae | reverse complement strand
CGAGTCGCTCTGAAGACGCACCTCAGAACAGGGTTATAAGGTGTGTGTGGAGCGAGAATAAGCAGGAATTCAGACCATAGCATTGCGGTTCTGCTTTATACAGACAATTAATTCATGATTTACACGTTAAAATGATTTAAAAGCATCATATCCCCTTTTAAGTCCTCTCTTGTACTGCTTTCTAACTGCAGGTTATTTCATGAAGCTACTCTGCTAACTCTCCAATAGCCGAGTACTTGCTGCAGCAGTGAAATGAGAAAGAAGGAACACTCTGATTTCTCCAATATCAGTATCAGGCTCTGACATGAAACTCATTCACTGATCAGATACTGGACGTATTTCCCAGTCTGTCACCGTTTCACACTTAGATTCAGAATCTTGATGAAATCAATAGTCCCCAGAAGTAACACATGCAAATACATAAATGTGCTTGCCAACCTGTCACCATAGAGAGAGTCTGTTTGCTACAAAGAAAGCTCAGCATGCATTTTATTTGGAGATATTTTATGGCAGAAAACCGAAAAAATTTGCTTGTGAGAAAAATGTTCCAAGTGGTCGATGTTGTGTTGGACTGAACAACATTAACTTCCAAGAAACTGTGACAGCAGATGCTCCTGGGGCAGCGACGACCTTCAGCCAACAGCACAACTACACAAATTTCTGATTGACCACAATATTACTGTGCAACATGCGTCACAACTGTTCACAAACTCTTTTCAAAATGATCATTTTAAATGTTTGAGCAAAGGTAATTCATTTTTTACTGTCCAAAATAGCAACACTTATAACTGCATGTTTCATGCACATGTAGCATCGCCCACACTCATAACACAGCAGATGAATTAAACATGTATGGGAGGAATGGTAATTAGATAACAGATGTGAATTCTGCATTTATCTCTTAGATTTTCTGCATGCTTTTTTGGCCATTATAAAAAAAACAAATCACACTGAAACTTTCTAAGAGTTTCTATATTCTTTGTTTTTTCACCATTAAAAAAAAGGGAAAAAAGAACAAACGTGAAAGAATGACTCAAAACTAAATATGTTCTGCTTGTAAAGGCGTGAAAAAAAGGTTTATGAAATAAATCAGATGCATCATATACAAAAAGAATAATAAATTATACAGCGTATTAATATGTACTAATATAAATATCACCGTAATGCTGCATATCTCTTACTCATTAACATTTATAATTAGTGATAATTGTTCCCAGAGGTTACATTTATCAGCTATCAACCCCTGTGCCGGGTCGTCACAGCCAATCGTAGCCAACGCTAATCGCAGCTGATGATGATGATGCATCTCTCATTTACATTTCTTTGTAACGGAGTTACTTTGTAAGGGAGTTTTCTTTCCCACTGTCGCCTCATGCAACTCAGGCTGGGGATTGCATCGAAGTCAAGATTCAATGCAATCTCATGGTTTCCCTCATATAGGCTATTTTGATGAATTGGCTCAAATAAGATGTGAAGCACCCTGAGATGACATTGTCATGAAGTGGCGCTATATAAATAAAGTTGAATTGAATTGAATTGTAACCCACTTCATATGTTCTGCTCTGTATGAATTTCTGTTTTAACTCTTCTCCTTTTTAAATCCACTTTGTTTCTTTTGCTCTGTTCATCATGTAACACTTTCAATGTTTCATTTAAAGCTCATGAAATGTGCTCTGGTTATATAATATACTAACATTATATACTGAACTATGTCATTAGAATAATAATAATTACAAGTTAATGAGTAATCCTAACAAAAATAACACTCCTAACCACACAAACCTGTAGAGTCTTCACTTTAAATAGTTTCCTCTTCATTCCTGCTTCTCTGAACTCTTCAGAAATATTTTTGTGTTAAAAGTTAAAAACCTGACAAAAAGTTTTGAGTGTTTCATGAAACTCTGTTAAACAGCCCGTAGCATTTATTCTCCCCCCAGAGGAAAACGTATTCGTATCCCGCAGTGTTTTCGTGACGTTAGCACACAGTGCTCTAAAGGAGGCATTCCTCAGGCAGCCTGGTGAATGGGCTCAATCTGAAGTCACCATCCCTGTTGCTTATTAATCAGCCAAACCTGGCAACCCACTGCGTCACATGACCGCCTCACGGGGCCTTGGTGAGCTTTGTGGGAGAAGGAAAAAGCTTTTCAACAACCTAAACTTAGCTTCACTTGTTGCAGTTGCAGGCATCGCTCCGTGCATGTCTAAAAACACTGAAACCAGTTGCATCTCGGCTCAGATTCCCTCCGCCACATGGGACACTCGTCTTGTTATTCTGCAGGAACAGAAAAGCAGTGCGCACTAAAAATTAATTCCAATTATATTCCAGATATGTGTTTTCATGAGTGTCCCCTGAGATTTATTGTTTTCCTTTCTCTGTCTGCTGAATTGTCAGTGTTGTGCACTCGCAGCCTCAGAGCTGAAAGCACTCGCTGAAATTCCTGCACACAAAATTGATCGGCGGCCAAAACTCAGAGTGAGGAAATCAATCAGGCTTTCATTAAACTTGTACAACAATCTTTTCTTAAAACCCTGGATAAGTGAAGAAACTGAAGAAATACCCATTATGCATAAAATAAAACTTAAAAATGGAACATACAAGCAGAAGGTGATGAGAAATGGCTTCCCACCACAGAAAACTGGTAAACTATTACTACCAATGTGCATTTTTTTAAGACTCATCATCGTTTCCAGCCGTCTCATCTTCTTCAGTCTCACTCCTCATAATTAATTTTCTCATATTTGAAAGAAAATTGTTATTTATTTACAAAAAAACCTAATTTAAGCAATTGGAAAAAAAGAATACATCCTCTCTAAATGCGTTTTCTGAATCATTAAGTGTGTTAAATCCCAAATGGATTATTAAAGTTAAGTCCAAATGTAAAGAAATATCACTGATCCTGACTTTGATCAATCTTACTGAACAACATTACAACTTGATATTAAGCTAAAGCAAAGTTCAAATTGTTGTTTTTACATTGTTGTGGAGAGATTTTATCCTGCTCGTCTTTACATGCTGCTTCAGTTTTCTGCCGTGTTGTTTCCGTGCAGCTCTGCGGGCATTCAATCAGCTACACAGCTGACTCTGGAAGAGCGCATGGTCCACTCAACCTTCCACCGCCATGCTGAAATCATGACCCAGCGTTTCCAAACCCGCCTGGTCACAGAACTCAGGCGAATTATTCAGATGCAATCTTTTTTGTCCAGCAACCTTTCCAAACACCAGCTGTACTGCCATGGACTTTTACATTTAACATGAAAATGGAGGCCCTGCTGGTTCTGAAATGCATTTCCTGGGTTTCCTGCAGTTTCTTTCGACACTGCGTTGTCATGACATTTAGGCGAACTTGCAGGAAAGTCAGCATTATGCCCCGATATGTAAAACACTTTTACAGAAACAAGGTTTTCCTTCTTTTAACTGTGCTACCATTTCCTAAAAAGGCCTCATTACACACCACTAAAGAAAGATACATGTTGATTTTACAGCCCGGTTTCCTGTTTTTCTTAAGTCACCCTTGACCCCCACACCCCACCTGGTGTGGGAAACTAGCATGCTAGGTTATGTTTTTATTGTCTAGCTTCACACCACAAATGTCCCATTCTAGCTGAGCCCTTCATTTAATAAAACCAAGGTTAAGGTAAGTGTCAACATACAGCCTCACTCATGGTAAAGGTGAAACTGTGCTGGGAAAGTCTCCACCAGCTGACTGACCTCCTTAAAACTGGCTTATATTTTTGGTTGTGGCCATTTGCTCTGAAATATCATTGTGTAGCAAAACTCCACTACAGGGGGTAGTAAAATTTGCCCAAAAGATCATTGGCTGCCCTCTTTTCACCCTGGAACATCTCTCCATATCCTGTTGCCTTCTGGAAGACGCTTGTTGAGGCAAAAACTTCTCTGTCAAGAATGAGGAGTCTGGTTGTAAAAGTGAAAATTATTACAAGTTTATTGAGACAAAGAAAAATAATACAGAGTAAAAAATTGCAATTTCTGAGAGTCTGTTCAGAGATCCGTCAGGCAGAGCTCTGGAGAGAGTCTGACCATGAGCATGCAAGCTGGGACTTATGAAGACTTGTTCCCACGTCATTGCATAATCAGATCTTGTCAGGATGGAACTAAGAGATTGTTCTGGAGCCTAGTGAAGTCTAGCACCAGATTCACCTTGTAAAACCATAAACTATCATAACCGGTGAGGCTGACCCATCCAGGCCAGCTAAGAGAGAATCTGGTGGGTATCAGTTGTTTAGCAGAGAATGTGCAGACCTTAGCATGGGTTTAGCACAGCATGTCAAAGGATTAGACTCACATATGAAATAATGTAATATAAGAAGCATGCATGTGAAATTCCCATGACACCCTACAGGTCGATCCAGTCCCGCACCAGCAGACTCACAAACAGCTGTTTCGCCTGGACAAAGCTCAAAGCTCGCTTTGAGAAAGCCTGACACCTAATGTTGTTTGAACTGATATATTCAGAGCTGTTTTCACAGTTTAAGGTCAGTTTCCCCCAAAAACAACTGAATGTCACATGTGAACGTTTCTCAATGATCTGCAAAGAGAAACTAAAGGCTGAACGGATCTTATATGGTGACCTAAATCTTGTATATTATAATGGGACACTTTTATGTTAAAATGTGATTCATTTGGCTCAAAAATATGTGTTAACCCTCCCACTCAGTGTGACCACAAGCCGTCACTGGATGGAAATATCACTGAAAGTAATATTACTACTCACAGCTTTACCCAACAGCTTTTTCACTTAACTGGTATGTTCTTAACCTTTTTTTTTAACCTTTATATCTTTTAAATTTTGTTTGTGGTGCAGAGTAGCAATTAGAGCAATCTCTGTATTTTCCTTGTAACTCGTGTGCCATGACAATAAAGTCTATTCTATTTACCCCACACTGGTTTAAAACTGGTGTTTTCAGGCTCTCAAAACACCAGTTTCACAATCTAACGATGAAAAACTAAACTAGATACACCTCAGCTCCTCTGTGTGGATGTAGCCTTTAGTTCAACATTCACAATGGTGCGAGCAAAACCTCGCACACCCTCTGTGATCTGTGAGGAAACTTAACGGGGGGGTAGAGAAATTCAGAGTACGTCTGGCATTTTTTCCAAACCACTACTGGAAAAATTACTCCTATTCTAGAAATTAAAACAGTGATGATTGAATCCACATCTACAGAACAATGGTGATAAAAAAAGTGAGATGCATGCATCATATTTTAACGGTATCTTTAAATGGGCACCTTCCATAAAAGTTTAGTTAAACTTGTTGCACTGACAGCATAAGAATTACTCCACCATAGAAACTACTAACCAGAATAAATAAGCAGTAGCAGTATGGTCGGCTAAACTGTGAATTACTGTATGTGAAGGATGTCAGCTGGGGGTGTTCAAACTAGTTGGAGCAGAGTAAAAAACGGTACTTTACAATACTTCATGTTCAAATATGAAGTATTAACGTGAAGGAGTCTGAGGGTGGGTTCAGTGCAGATGCCACCGACACGGCTTTCTTTGATCACATTTTAATATCACAGCGCTGTGAACAGGTGGCAGCATCTACCTGTCATCGTGGGCCATCTGTCTGCTCTCTGCAAATTCAGCTGCAGGCCTTTACTTGGAGTACACACCAACAGAAGAGGCACAAACAGTTTTTACAGCAAAGACTCTTCCTCCTTTGGCTCGGCATCCCTGCAGAGTAGCTGAGGCCCCGCGATAAGAACACACTCTACCCATCCACAATGATCTCAATGTTTTCAACAAAAGGCAGCAAACAACACCACTTCTATTTCTGTCCTTTCTCAGCTGGTCATTCAGGAACAGCTGTTGCTCCAAATTTCACTCTGACCGGCTGTAATTCTCATCTGTGGCTGACACAGGTTGATGAAGGAAGGGGGGGAAAAAGGGCCACAATGCACAAGCCTGCATGAATCGGAGCCAAACTATCCTCGAGAGTTTGTGCTGAATCCTGGCAACGTGGCCGGCAGTGCCTTCTCGCCACATACAGAGAAAAGAGGAGGAAGGGGGGCTGCTCAGACAACGAGGCTGCCTATTACCAGCATTTATCTTAAGCTGGATTAATACTCCAGAAGGAAACGCTCTTATTCTGTGTCAGAAAATAAACATGCCCTGCATCTTTTGGGCCAGTTTGAAATCCCAATGCTTTCCTCTCTCTTTTACTGTCATTCTTTAATGTTTTATTGTTTGTCTGCTTCTTTGTTTTGCATTTTCCTCACATACAAAATAAACATGTCAGTAAGAACCTGATGACTTCATATTCCTGCTCTCCTTAATGTCGGAATTGTGAAAACGTGCATGATGTACAAAATGTTGTTACCGCTGTGGGGAAACAAAGTTTCAGCCAGCGATAAAAATCAGACGAGCTCTTTCAAAAAGCAAATAATAATAAATAAAGATTTCAGGGACATTTCGATCATTTGCTAGATGCATGTCTGTGTCTGTAGAAGTCATTTCCATCCATCCATTTTCTACCGCTTATTCTCTGAACGGGGTCACGGGGGGCTGGAGCCAATCCCAGCTGATATCGGACGAGAGGCGGGGTACACCCTGGACAGGTCGCCAGTCCATCACAGGACCAACACACACAGACAAAGAACCATGCACACACACACTCACTCCTATGGACAATTTAGAGTCTCCAATCAGCCTATCCCCAAGGTGCATGTGTTTGGACTGTGGGTGGAAGCCGGAGTACCCGGAGAGAAAACACGCTTACATGGGGAGAACATGCAAACTCCACACAGAAAGGTTACTGGTTGGACCCAGCAGAGGCTTGAACCAGCAACCTTTTTGCTATGAGACCACAGTGCAAGCCTCAAGAAGTCATGTCTCCATGGAAAATAGCTGTAATAATGTGGAATAAATACTCATCCGATACACAAACCTGAGGAAAGGTAGAAAAATATGGCAAATATCTGTAGTGGACATCTACAAAAAGAAGGTAGGAGGAGGTTTTCTCTGCCAAACATGTTCTCTGGAAATATATTCTTCATCATGATCATCTTTGCATCCTGTCTAAAATTACAGAGTCAAAAATCCATTATTTACATCTTTTATATGCGTGTATAATCTTAATCTTAAAAGCAAAGTGAGGTGTGATATCCCCCATGTTTTTAAAATAAAAAGAAGCTTCAGAAAGAGAAACTCAACTCATCTGGTAATGCTAAAAGTAAAATCAGATGAGTAAAAGTAGGAAATAAAAAAGGGGATTTGAAGAGTTTTCCAGAAGTTTCATGTCCCAGCAGAACAACCTAAATGTGCCTTTTGACCTTTCTAAGGAGCCAAACTGGAAAGCTAATTAGTTTCACCGATTACAAACATCAAATGACTCATTTTCATGACCGACACCTCTGACAACCAACCAAAGTTCAGAAAATAGCACTTAAATTCTCTGTAGAAACACAAAAAACTGTCCAAATGAAGAAAAATCAAAGCTTGTATGTTGTAGGAAAGGTGCACACTTCATTATTAAACCCCTCGTCTTTTACTTCAGTGCTTTCATGACTCATCTGAAACTCCAAGTTAAAACAGACTTGGCTTTGTTTGGTATTACTGCTTCAGCAGCTACAAAGATCCTTTATGGTGACATCTCACTCTGCTCCCTTTACAGCGGTTCAGCGTACTGCATTAGCAGAGAAGCCCATGAGTTTTGTTTCTTAAATTTTTGCCCACTCAGAAGGGAAAATAGATGATGGGCCACATCATTGTGATTCTTACGTATATATTCATCTGTGTGAGTGAACAAAGGGATTCTGGGTAATTGTCAACACAAACAAACAGACATGTAAACAAGACAGAGCTAGTGAAGGCTGACTGAATGCTGATTGGCTGAAAGTCAACTTAAGCTATGAAGGTCTTACAATCAGTTTCATAATGAAACAGAATGAAACATTAATGTTTCCATGGTTTCCGTTCACGGTTTCTATTTTATATCTCTGAAGTGCAAATTGACGGGACAAGAAACGCGGCTTGCAAAAGCAGTTGTAGAGACGCCGAAGCGTTCTTCGTGCTCCATCCTCCAGTTACACTTCAAACACATTCTTTGTTCACCTTTTTTCATGTGCGACTTTGTTGTCTAGGATGAACGCTTCCATCACGAGCAGCTCAAACAATTGTCCGTGGCAAATCCATTTGATGGTACAACACGACCTCCATACTCAGTGGAGGGCGCTGTGAAGCCGACCTTGACATATTCCCACATGTTTTCCCATTGTTCATGAGACAACCAAGGGAGAGCATGACACACTGATGTATGGTAAATGGTTTTCTGGAGTTTATTACTGGTAGAAAGAAATAAAGACAAAACAGAGTATTGCCAGGGGAAACTGAACTCATGTCTACCAAGGACAAAGCCTCTCACCCTCATTGAGCCGTCACAGCCCCAAAACAATTGTAGCCTGTGGCTCATCCCCTTCAAAGTGCCCAAACAAGTACATCAAGTACTTATTGATGTCAGTTTCCATCTACATGCACACTACTACCTGCCACTGCTACTACACCCCCCGCCATCAACCCGAGCCCTTCCTTCTGTCTATAGAAGTCAGTGCAGATTGTTTTATCTGCTTCCCATCAAACTTTCCAAAATCCCCCCCTGAGCATTATCATTGTGCACAGGCTGCTTCCAGTCCGATCAGGGAACAGGTTCCTGTACCAAACTGGTAATCAAACTAAACAGAGTGATGGGAAAAGCAAGTAAAAAAAAAACAAATATGGCGTCAGATGAAGACACTATTTTGTACTGCTTGATGGCTCACCAGACGTACACACTGGTCTTCTTTTAGGCAGCGACCCACCCTTCTGCTTATTTTCACTTCTTCTAACTGGTGTGGATTCACAGCAGCCTTTCTGAAACAAATCCCAGTTCCGTAGTTTGGAAATACAGGTTTTTTTTTGGGTGATTTTAACTAACCTGAAAACATAGGTCTTGGTTTGTGTGCCAAAACCAGGAAGTAAATTAAACCTCATGCTCTGGAAACACAAGTTATCCTGCATTAGCCAATCAATGAGGAGGCTTTCTTTTGGGATTCGTGATGCAGCGCACCCTCTGGTCAGGAGGAGAATGTGTAACTGGAAAGACGAAAAGCTTGTTTCAGCCCCGATCATAACCAAGTCCGGCTCCTGTTGTAGCTGCTCGCTTTCTTTGCTGGCTAAACAACTGCAGCATGAAGGAAATCTCCACTTAACTTTTCTCCTGAGGGAACAAAGGAAAACTAAAACCTGCCTAATCCAATGCCAATGCAAAGGAAACTGAACTAAATTTAAATAAATAAATCTGCTTATGTGGAAGCTACCACTCCTGTTTCCAGCAGCTTCCACCAGTCAACCCGTCTGATTTCGTGCTCTTTGGACCTTTTTGCTTGACATCTTATCCAAAAATGTTTGTATAAGCAAATAGATCTGACGAACATCATCTGCCTCATCCATATTCGTGCCCTACTCAGATGTAGCAAATGACCCAATTTCCCCACGGGAACTATTTAAGTTCCATCTAATCTTATCAAGCACACCTCTGATTCTGCCAGAGATCTGCGGATATGCAAATGACTCGAGCACACTTTTAGTACTTGTCTGCAGAATGGACTTGAAATGAGAAGAAGGGGTGCTGGAATTATTTATGTGTATTAAAAATCTCACGTATTCTGGCAACATGACACCAAGCAAAACACTGTTTCATCTTGCAGCTTATTCCTGCTATTATTTGTGTATTTTTCCAAGTGCTATCAGCGATTCAGGGTTCGCTCCACTTGACATTATTCCTGCAAAACAACAACGGCACTCGTCAACATAAGTGATGCACGCATTTAGCGACTACGTAATGTGCTGAATATCATTAGGTGAGCGATGAAGCAAGCTCATCTGAACCAGTGGTTCTCTAAGGGGGGGGGTGCATGATGGGGCTCATTGGATAATTGTAAAAACGATACAGCTTCTATTTATCAAATAAATTTAGGATTTTTACTATTAAATTATTGGGACATTAGCACTATTGTTGTTAAAAGACTAAGTGGGGCTCACAAACACTAACATATCTGATCTTGGAGGTCGTGGCTCAGAAAGTTTGGCTCTAAACTACAATCAGTGATGTAATAAATTTACTTTATAAAACCACTGGTAGATCTAAAATTTGCATTTTTTTTGGATGTGTAGCATCTTCAGCCAAGTCAAAGTATTTAGACTTATGTGTGCTCTTGTGAACGAAAAGGAGACTCTTATTTTAAAAAAATCAAAGATATGGCTGTTGAAGGTTAAATGAATTTATTTTCATTAAAACTATCCAAAGAGTTCATGTAAAATCTTGTGCCAATGTGTCAAGCAAGACTGTAGGAAAACACGCTCCTCCACCAACTCAGGCTGGAAAACGCTCGAATCCTGACAATGTTTTTCCTTCATTGTATTAAACCTCCTCACCACCAGTCAATAGCTGAGACACACTTTGCATTAAATATTATAAACATTTATCCACATTTTGCTGTTCTGTCAATGCACAGTGTTAAATGCTACACAAAAGTCCAAATAATAAGGTATGTAATAACTGTTTTCATACAGACAGCTACAGGCAGGTTCAGTGTGATCATGTGCAAAGGTCCTAAAAGAAAAAAAGTTATTTGCCAACCTGCAGCAGGAAGAAGATGCTTAAACCTGCGTATCTCCCTGCCAGGACCTGTCTGCGCTGCACTCTGAGTGTCCAGAACCAGATGCTTTCATGTTATTTCCATGTGAAATTGAGTTTGATGCCTGAACTGACCGGATAGTTTTGAATCTTCACCCTAAAGCTGGCCAGGAAACGATGTTACCTCTGTCTAACCGATACCTGTTCAGGGACTTTTTTCCTTTTCACTTTACTTTGTACTCACTGAAAGGAAAATGCACTTTTCATATCGACATCGGAAATTACATTCAGCTGCAAAAAAAGGCAAAGAACAACAACAGGAGACGGTTATGTTTATGTGAAGCACCACAGAAGAAGATGACCTACATGACAGCTACAACTGGAGGTTCTGTGATTGAATTCCTTTTACTGTACAACCAAAAGAGTGTTTTAAGCAATTACTTATTGGTTTTCTGAGATTTTCCAAGAAAACAAACATATTTGAAAGGAGAAAGTGTTTAAAATAGGCCTCAGAAAAATGCACTACTTCCATGATACAGCGAACAAAGAGGAAGCATGTTAGCTGCTTTCTTCCTGACCAGACAACAAACCACCGTTAATGAGGCTCCATCACCGCTCTCTGAAACAACTCGGAGATGGAGGAAAATCAGCTTCCGAAGCCGAGCACACATACAGAACCGATTTCACCAGCCGTAAAGATGGGAAAAGGACTTTGAACAGATCTGCCAGGGTGCCAAGTAACAAAGCACAGATGGCCTTAGTGAGGGTGCAGACACAGAGATAGTCGGCCGGGTCTCGGCCCGATTGGGAACGCGGTTCAGTCGGAGGTGCGACGTTATTCTGGTCCAAAATGGTGTTTATGCTTCACTTCTAATACAAGCTCTGTGGCAGAGACTCAAAACAACAAGGTGTGTTTATCCTCATTAACACTTTTATATAAAATCATGGCCATTAGAACAGCGTTTTGGGGAGGTAGGTTAGTGCGCGACAGAGCCCGTAGTGCTGCCCAAGCTTTTGTCCACAATGGCGCCTTTTCCCCGACACTACTTTGAAAGCAATACCTCCCTCTGCAGCCTCCTGGGTGGATGCTGGGGTGGATGGGGTCCTGTTTGGGGCTGGCTGCCGGTTGCACTGGTCTCGGGTGGTCCTAGCCAGCCTCTGACCTTTGGGTAGAGGGGTCGTCTTAGCATGATTACTTTTCTGGGAGCACTTCTCACCTCGTACTTTCTGCATGACGACAGTCACTGAGCTGTTCTTTAGGTTTATTCATGAAAAGCCATTTTTCCTTACACGAGAATACTTAAGATTTGAGTTTTTATTTTGTGTGTGTCTGCGTGTGAGTTTTTCCTTTTTGTACTTTGTATTTATTTAGATATTCTGCCTGTTCACTTCTGGCGCTCTTGGCATTTGTCTACCTTTGACTCCCTGCGGGGTCCCATGAGATATCCTCCGTTTTCTGTACAGGTGTAGCAGATGGAATGATATCTAGTTGGATTGCAGTTTTTTCTTTCTGGTTTCTCTCTCTCTCTCTTTGGGTTGTGTTTATTTTCCCTTTTCCTTTCTCAGTCTTCTCCCGTCGGGTCCAGCAACAAATATTCATTTAAAATAAATAATAAATAAAGAATTCTAATTACGAAGAAGATCTCTGTATATACACATGTAGATCTTGACAAAGCAAATGTGCTCAGCACAATACAGCAGCCAGTCCATCATTCTGCTGCTTTAATGTTGGACAATACGTGTTTTTTAAAAAAGCTGTACACCTTTACTCGAGTAAAAAGCTTGAGTTGGTACTTGAACTTCTACAGAACTCTTTTAAACTCTTTGCTTCTGAGTGATTAATAAAAGTCATTTTTGCCTCTGGTGAAAAAATAAAATGTAGTTTGTAAATGTGCACTTAAGGCCGCTCATCAGCTGACCTGCAAAATGCAGCAAAAGCAGCCGTCTTTGCTCCAAACATACAAGATTTCAGACTGAATAGTGTCAAAGTCTTGAGCTGCTCTTCATTTCCTTACCTGCTACAAGGCTAATCTGGCTCGCTGCTGCCTGTTATAAGCATTCAACACCGGTTGGTCCCTTCAGATAGCTGCCTTTTTATGCCTACATGAATCACAGGTCAATGCTAAGAGGCTTAAACAAAAAAAAAACACTCCTCTGAAAATGGTCAGGAACAAGGAGTGGACCAAAACTGAGTGAAAAAACTGCCAATGTCCAAAACCCTGAGGGGACCATTGCTCAAGAGCACTTCAGAAAAGATTACAAGAAAGTCTGCTGCTTGTAAGAAAAATATAGAGGAGCGAAGACTTTTGCACATTGGTTATGGCACCCAGGATGAAGATGACACAGATGAGGTGATGAAGTGTGTTCACCTGATGCAGGAGTTTGATGCTAAAACGATTCTTTTTGCATCCTGGAAGACAAAAGAGAAGCTCTGCAGACTTGATTGTTCATTCATTCATCTATTGAGTTTATTTAGCCGGAGTAGCCGTTCAGTTCTGCCTTCAAGGGTAATTATCAAAAGGACAAGGGGGATTTACAGAATTAATCTTTCTCTGAGCGCAGCCTCATTGTGCTCCGACAATGGAGCTCAAAAAGAAAAGAGCTAGTTTAGGAAAATATTGATTTAGACTTGTTAAAGTGCTGCTTGGTCCCCGGCAAGAAAAAGCTTCATATATATGTGGAGCTTTCATATCAGGTGTAAACAAGGTGGGAAAAGCCTGAGCTGCTCTTCTCCTCTCTGCTGCCTGACCGGAGAATATGTGCCTTAACTTATAACCTGACCGCGCAGTCAGTGTGGATTAACAACTAATACTTAATAAACTTTGCAGCAGAGACCTTCAGTCCGGAAGGTTTCCAATGCGTCAAGATGAATCGCGTGCAGCGGGATCCACAGACAGCGCAGAGGGGGAGAGGGACAGGTGCATTACGCCACAGAGCCTCGCGCTCCCGGTCCTCTTCTTTCCTTACGTGCAAATACACACAAACAAAGCCAAACTTGGCCACACAATAGCAGCCCCAGCAGGATTAAACTTTCTCAGATGAGATCAAGCCGAACACAACCAGAGTAAAAATACACCCGAGAGCAAACCGCTCCGGCACAACAAGCCGCTGGCACCAAGCGCGCGCTCAGCTGCACTTCACTAATCGCTTCATTTAAGCTGCAGCTTAGATAACAAGCACCCTGGCGTCAAATGTTGGGGGGCAAACACCGTCTGCGACACGAACGAGCCACTTCAGTGCACAAAGTCACCAGCACGGGGCTCGGAGGTGCAATAACAAGTGCAGAAAAGATGCCCAAAATCTACCTAAATTAATCAATTAATACGCATCACTTACCTTGTTCCATCAACAGGATGGTCAATCCGATCAGCACAGCCCAGTACAGAGGATTCTTCATGTTTATCGAGCTGTTGTTCCTTGGTGTTGAGCCAGAAATGTGTCTGAAAATCCCGAAAAGTGCTTTTCTCCAAGTCCCCGGTTCCTCTGGTGTGACTGTAAAGCATCCACCAACGCAGCGCACCAAGTCCCACCTTCAACTGTCAGGATATTGGCAGCAGTGGCAGCATCAAGCTGGCGGTAAAGATAACACACACTTCCGGTTATTTTGAGCCAAAATAAAACACATCATTCAATTACATGCTTATACAGTAACACTGATGTCATTTACTTTTATTTTGAAGCTTGTATCAATGTGTTTCCGGTTTAAATTCTGCACAACTTTCCTAAGGACGCAATTAGCGGCAGCTGCTTGAGGAGGCGCTGCGTCCCGGTGGTTTTTGATGAGAACCTCTGATTTACTGTTCAGGTCTTGTCACCTGTCCCCAGGTGAGCGCGGGTGTTGCTCTGTTCTGGATCTTTCTGCATTTATGTGTGAAAAAATCCACTCAGCGAGTCACGCAGTGTGAGCGGAACTATGTGCGGCTGTTTGTGAGTGTTGCGGCAGGTGATGATGGCACAAACGTGATGGCACTGCAGGAAGCCAGACTGGAAAACTGGATGGAAAGGCCTCCAAACTGCATATTAGTTATACTTGTACATTCATGTGATGTTTAAAAGAAAAGTGAAATATACAGAAAATATAGAAATTATCAAATAAAAGGGAAAAATGTGTGCAAAAGTATTTCATCCTGAATATTTTTAACGTGAACAGTAAACCAAATGCTCTGTATGTATTTTAAAGGTTTTTCCTTTAAATCTGCACTTTAGAGACTTTTTCATCAGGAGTAATGTTTCTTTTGTTTGAGCAATGGACCTGTGACTCATTCAAGCATGAAAATCATCAAACCAAAAGGATGAATGAGTTAAACATCATCGAATGAAGGCATTTTCAGAAGAACACTGACAGAAAGCTGGTTTTGCAGAAACAAGGTGGTTCCCAAAGAGCCGATAGCTGAATATGTGGAGTCTCTCGTGTGAAAGTGGACACATGCAGGACAAAAGGACTAAAATAAACTATGAACAGGATCCAAGTGTGATGTCCTTCCGAGGAGCAAACACACTAAACTAAATGCTCTTTTTATTCTTCATCTGTTTGTATCCTGCTTACAGAGAACCAGATTTTCTTGTCATTTTTAATGAACCCATTTTCAGTTGTATCAGAAAGACACACAGATTGTCCCCGTGCCTTTAGCCAAGAGCAGGTTGACAGAAAATGAGGGGTTTGTGAAGTGCTCTGGTTCAGTGTGTCCTCAAAACAAACAAAAAAAACGGGAGGAAAATAAGTGAGAGATCTTAAAAACCATTTAGCAGATGAACAGGATGATTTCTGGAGGAAAAAATGCTGTAAAGAACGGACACTCAGACATCTGGACCTTAAGTTGATCCTGATCCGCTCAAAGCCTCATCAGAAATGGTCTCCATGGAAACAGGATGTTGGGGAGACATTGTTTTTCAGGAAGGGGAACAGGGAGACAAGGTTTAGGTGTCACGATCTGGACGGAAAATCAGCAGGTGGGATGGAGGATGGATGGATCTTTAAGGCCACCAGGAGAGCAGCTTTGGAAAGTCCTTCCAGAAGTCTGAGAACTACTCCTGAGGACTACGAGCAGAAAAAAAGCTTCTCTAACAGGGTTCAGACGGCAGAATAAGGCCACTCAGACGAGATATTCATGGTCATGTTTGGTTTATTATACAGTATTAAATGCGCATATATCGAGGTTTGGCTGTAGATTCTTGCACAGTGCGTTTCCTTCTTGTGAATTCCTGATTTTTAACAATAAAAAGCAATGGAAGCCTAAGTGAAGTTATTTCTAAACAATAGTTTTAACCGTTTTAATCCAAAAACAATAGAAGAATGTTTGTTTATTTTATTTTTAATATGGGACAGCGCACATAAAATGACATGTGCGGCATGTAAATGTGCCAGAGTTAGCCATCAGGCTAATTTTCATCTGCAGTCCCACAAATCAATGGCAAATCAATCATAACAATCCTTAAAATCAAACAATCCGGACAGTACACACGATACAAAGACAAAAGTGACTAAAATGTTTACATTGATAAAACAATTATAAATCAATGTACATAAGACACAAAGAACCAAACAACAGACAGAAACAGTATAAAAACTAATTGAACACGTTAGTTCGAGTTATGTGAACATGTCTGATTGTCCAGTAACCACTCTTTAATAGATGTATTAAAAATGTTTAAATATGTTATATTTGAGTGAGTGTGAAGAATATTTTAATGAGAAGAATTTTTATGTGAGCTTTTAATAAAATGTATAAAGAAACAGATTAATTTAGTGTATTTACAGTTTATTTCCATGTCAAAACGATTGCTGTGCATTCTGGTATTAGTGGGTCCAACAGGGAGGCAGAGAAGTATCTGTGTAAACAGGAATTTCAACAGTTTTTATTATAAAATAATTCAAAAAGTCTCAGAAAATACTTGTATAGCATTAAATGACAGTAAAATACAGAAATAATTCATTTCTCTATACTGTACCGTGATCGTGGTACGGCTGGTTCTGGCTTATGTTTTCCATCGGTTTCCAGATGGCAGCCGGGTGATCGGCTGTATCTGGGGATGGTTTCTCCTTTTAATGGCCTTTTCTTTGGTTTCTGTGCACTAACAAAGCTGCTTTGCCAGTCTGTGTTTTCCAAACAGCCCACGAAAGAGCTGAAATGTTCAGGACTTTTTATCATCATCTTATTTTAGTTCTCCCCATTCTGATTGTTTAAAAGGAATAGGCCAACTAGGAATTCAATTATCAATTTTATTTATATATCCCAGTATCACAACAAAGTCGTCTCAAAGGGCTTCACACACAGTTAATCACACAACAGACATAACACACAATAAACA
>JBAMHV010000016.1:18103657-18116476 GCA_037177535.1 Pseudomugil gertrudae | reverse complement strand
CACACACCTTATAACCCTGTTCTGAGGTGTGTCTCGCTCCACACACACCTTATAACCCTGTTCTGAGGTGTGTCCCGGAAGTCCACACACACCTTATAACCCTGTTCTGAGGTGTGTCTTCAGAGCAACTTATTTTGGTGCCGTCTCTTTAAATGTGAACGAGGACCGTCATGCCCCGCCCCCCTCCAGATCACAGGAAGTTCATCCCTATTCCACCATGTTTGTAGCTTGATAGCAGCAATACGCTAATCTCCCAGCAGAGAAACATTTTACTACTATTAACATTACATTCACATAAACAAACATTTTATTTATTATAAATGTCAACGTATCAGATTCACTAAATTGGGAACCCGGAAGTCCACAACCTTATTTGGCAGACCCTAAATGACGTGACGTAATAGATAAAAAAAAAAAAAAAGTGACAGAGAAAATTAAATAGACTGAAAAATATGACCACAAAGAATATAAAGATATATGTGCAGCATCATTTTTTGCATTTAAACACTTAAAAGTGCACAAAAACATAAATTTAAGGGCTAAAAAAGTGGATTTTGCATGATATGTCCCCTTTAATATCTTTTTTTTTTGTATAATAATAGTCTTTTAATAATTAAGGAGCTGAAGAACTACTCCTGAGGAAAACAACATATAGCAGCTGCTTTCTTTACCACAGTTTCAATCAACAAACATAACTTTAGTTGCATGAGTGCATGGGGAGCTAATTACTGCTGAATGAGTCACTTTTACTGATATAGACTTTAAAGAGGGAGGACGTGCCTTTGACCACTGAATCTCAACAGCAAACTGGTTCAGGAAGATCACTGCATTATTTAGCCATTACAAGCACAACATGTGTTCCATGTGGGCATTAGATTTTAGCAAAGCAGCTTGTTATAAAAACTAATAAAGACCGTTTTGTCTCTAGTTTAGAAACACTTTACCGTGTGCTCAGCTTGATGTCAGATTTTAATACGGTCTCCTTTCCTCATCTCTGAAACCAGTTTTTCCCAGGCAGACATCTCTCATCAGATCAGCAGAGCTGGGCCGACCCTGAACCGTGTACTTAAAGCTGTAAGAACTCTTGTAGCTCCGGCGCTTTCCTCTTATCGTACAGCTCTTCTTGCTCTGGTCTGTGGTTATTTACCTGATCAACCTGGCAAGTGTTTTTTGTCCTCTTTCATTCCTGCTTTTCTTTGCTCTGGCTGAGGCAGACGTTTTTCTGAGCAAGGTTTCTGCTTTGTTGTCCCTAAATGATTGCTCAGAGTTGGCTTTTTCTTCTCTTAAGCACCCTGAGATGGCAATGTTGTGAACTGGCATTATATGGATAAAATGGAAGATTCAATGCAGCCTTCCACTTGCACTGCAATTTTATTTTAATTTAAGAAGCACAAAGTTAATAAATTGCTCCTTTTTCTTAACAAAAACCTATCAGGAGAGTTTTTGCCCTCTGTCTGCTGTGCTGGTAAAGTGACTTCAAATGACTAAGTTGTATTAAATTAGAGTGTTACAGAGGGTAGCAGAGTTTCCACTGAGCGGATGTCCAGTCCAATAAGGTTTCCCTCATCTGACTCTACTATAACACAACAGCGTTTTGCCTCCACACACCCACAGCAGCAGTCGATACAGCTGATTAGGAAACTGTCTGATGAGGATGAAGGATGAGCCTCCAGACTTCTATCATGTGGAAAGAGCTCGGAGACAAATCCACTGAACTTTATAAACAAACTCAATCAATCGAAATGCTAAGACCATCTGAGTGACCCTGCTCTTTCAGCACAAAACAGGAAACCATTAGCTGGCTTCTCAAGTCTCAAATTAAGCAATAATGCAATGAGCAAAAGGAGATTTAATCCTCTGTCAGCAAAGCTTTTGAGGGAGTATCAGGGCCTGGACACAGAAAAACATGCAAATCACCCAAATATAACATGCAAAATGCCGTTTTACAGAAAAACTTTCTGGAACTTTTAGAATAAATACTATTAAATAAAAAGATATATTTTCTCTAATTATTTTAGATCTGTACTAATAGAACATATTTTAATTTCTATATTAATCCTGCACATAAAATGGTTTTATTTTAAAGTCTCTGTTCTTATTCAGTAAGCTGGTGTTACTATTAAGCAGCTCTGAAGTGACACTTGCAATAAAAAGTTGCAATACATCACCATGTGTTGCAATGTGCGTTGATGCCTCTGTGATGTGGTACTTATCATATTGCCAACACGCTCCCTATAAGACACTGAAAGTTTAGGTAAAAGATGTAAAGTTACTACACTGCTCAAAAAAATAAAGGGAACACTAGATCTGAATGAACGAAGTATTTTTATTAAAAACTTTGTTCTTTCCTTAGTTGAATGTGCAGACAATAAAATCACACAAACATTATCAATGAAAATCAAACGTATCAACCCATGGAGGTCCCGATTTGGAGTTATACTCAAAACTAAAGTGGAAAAAACACACTACAGGCTGAGGTAATGTCCTTTAAACAAGTCAGAATGAGGCTCAGTAGTGTCTGTGGGCTTCGCCTGTATGACCTCCCTACAACGTCTGGGCATACTCCTGATGAGGCGGCGGATATTCTCCTGAGGGATCTCCTCCCAGACCTGAACTAAAGCATCCGCCAACTCCTGCACAGTCTGTGGTGCAATTGGCATTGGAGGATGAGCGAGACATGATGACCCAGATGTGCTCACTTGGATTCAGGTCTGGGGAATGGACAGGCCGGTCCATAACATCAATGCTTTTGTGTTGCAGGAACTGCTGACACATTCCAGTCACATGAGGAGTATCAGGCATTGTCTTGCATTAGGAGGAACCCAGGGCCAACCGCACCAGCATATGGTCTCATAAGGGGTCTGAGGATCTCATCTCGGTACCTAATGGCAGTCAGGCTGCCTCTGGCGAGCACACGGAGGAGCTGTGAGGCTCCCCACACCATTACTGACACACTGCCAAACTGGTCATGCTGGAGGATGTTGCAGGCAGCAGAACGTTCTCCACGGCATCTCCAGACTCTGTCACGTCTGTTACATCTGCTCAGTGTGAACCTGCTTTGATCTGTGAAGAGCACAGGGTGCCAGTGGTGAATTTGCCCATCTTGGTGTTCCCTGACAAATGCCAAACATCCTGTACGGTGTTGGGCTGTAGGCACAACCCCCACCTGTGGAGGTCAGGCCAACATACCACCCTCATGGAGTCGGTTTCTGACTGTTTCAGCAGACACATGCACATTTGTGGCCTGCTGGAGCTCATTTTGCAGGGCTCTGGCAGTGCTCCTCTTGCACAAAGAAGGAGGTATCAGTCCTGCTGCTCGGTTGTTGTCCTCCCACGGCCTCTTCCACATCTCCTGATGTACTGGCCTGTCTCTCGGTAGTGCCTCCATGCTCTGGACACTACGCTGACAGACGGCAAACCTTGTTACCACAGCTCGCACTGATGTGCCATCCTGAATGAGCTGCACTACCTGAGCCACTTGTGTGGGTTGTAGACGTCATCTCTATGGGGGTATTATCCTGCCGTTCATCAAGAGCATGTTTGGTATATTTGAGAGCATCAACGGTTGTATTTTAGCATAAATCTTGTGCTGCTCTCTCTTAAAACACTCTGCTCACACTCAAAACGTTTGTGTGCACGCGAATTTGTTTTTCTTGCTCTCAAAACGACCTTTCTGCTCTCATATCTCTACAAACCTCATCTCTCTCAGTTTCAAACCCGCTTGGATCTTCTCTGCTCTATCAAAATTTATTTTAAAAAATATCCCTCCAAAAGTCCACTAACCAATAGAAAGAAAGAACCCAGATGCTGACCAATGATATTGTCGCTGCCCCCTGCACACCCGTCATCCATCCCATGTGGGGCTGTGTAAACTCTGTAAGAGACATTTGTTTTTCCAGCAGCAAAAGCTGTTTTGTCAGTGACTAGCCACTAACTCTGTCGCTGTACAGTTTTTTATACGTTAGCAGCGTTAACGTTTGATCAATGCAGTTTTTGACCAATCGATTGATCAATAGATTTAAATCCATCACTGATCCTGCAAATTGATTAACACCCTGGGTTGCAACGCTGCTGACATTAAAAAACTCCGTACAGTGACAGATATTTTTTATCATTATTATATTAATGTCAAAGAGCAGCTGAGCTAACGGCGCTGAAGAAACACCGTTTTTGGATCAGGTCCCTCCACATGCGGCCACTTTACGGCCCTTAGCATCCAGTTTAGTTTCCATCTCAACAGGAAGTCAGCTGGTACGTCCTGGTAATAAAATGAGGGGAATCATCATCAATATGATTAATTTTATCATTTATTATGAATTCCCAGATTGTTGTATCAACCCGTAAAGACTGAAGGGAAAAAGACACGTAAATGAATAAAAACTTAATTTATTAACCGAACCGCACCCCCGTGTGGGGTGGATGAAGGATGTGCAGGGTGCAGGACAATGTCATTGGTCAGGATCTGGGTTCTTGCTTTCTATTGGTTAGAGGACTTTTGACAGGATTTTATCCAAGAGAGCAGAGAAGATATCAGCGCAAATAGAGGGTTTGAAACAGAGAAAGATGAGGTTTGTAGAGATATGAGAGCAGAAAGGTTGTTTTGAGAGCAAGAAAAACGGATTTGCGTGCAAATAGACGTTTTGAGTGTGAGCAGAGTGTTTAAAGAGAGAGCAGCCCAAGATTTGAGCTAAAATACAACAGTTAACGCTCTCAAATCTACCAAACATGCTCTTGATAAATGGCAGGACAATGCCCCCATACATCTCATGCTACCACTAGAGTGAAAGCACCACCAGCATTAAGAAGAGAACAAACCATCAGCCAGAAAGCATTGGAACTGGGAAGTGGTCTGTGGTCATCACCTGCAGAACCGATCCTTTATTGGGTGTGTTTTGCCTATAATTTCCACTTGTTGTCTATTCCTATTCATATTCCTCTATAAAGCATGTAAACCTGCCTATAGGGATAAATAAAGACCTGGCAGGTCTGGGATGTTTGCAAACTAAAAGGTAGGATAGATAAAACCTTTAAGAGCTTTAAAAACTAATATAAGTATTTTAAAATTAAAGTACAGGGAATAAAGCAGACCTGGCAGTGTGCAGGGCTTTACAACGTTTACCTCTGCCTGAATACGAGGACCCTGCCAAGCCTTCCCACTTCAGAGTGTTTACTGGAGAAGAAACTGAAAATGCTTTTTTCCTGCTCGCTGCTCATATTTCCCCGAATCAGGACGGTTCTTCTGGATAGCCATAAAACTGCTGTTGCAGCCGTTTTTCAAATCTAACATTATAACCCGAGTACAGAGAACCTTTCCACATCCTAATGCTGCCTTCTGCAGCCAACTGGACACTGGTAACCTCCCATCCACACAACTGGAACTACTTCCAGTTTAGCTCAGTGAATAAGAAGATGCAATACAAGAAAATGTGCCTGGAAATGTATGAAAATAAATTCAGGCGAGCACTCTCAGGGACATTTTTCTGTCTCTGATTACTGATTAGCTTCACTGCTTGTGGAGCTTCTCTGCATTCAACACCAGTAAAAACTGGAGTCGTGTGGAAGAGAGGCTCATCTGAAAGGCCAGAATAACCGGAACATTCCTTTACAGAAAAATGGGACTAATGACAAACACCGTTATCCCCACACCATGCTAAAAAAAAAAGCTTTGTAAGAGAGAGGGAATAAAACCTGTTTACAAAAGCAGAAATTACCCACAGAGTTGGGAATTATTCTGCAGATTCAGCTGCCTGGTGGAGAATAATCATATTTATTTGCTTGAATTCAAGCAACAGCTTCAAAAACTACAATTTGTCAAGAACCTTTTTAGAAATCGTCTCTTCGATTCAGAGGTGAATGTAGGCTAGAGGTTAACCTGGTTGTATCGTGTAGCCGTGAGCAGCTGCAATCCATCTTCACGGTGACCCATCTGCAGAAGCACAAAGAAACAGGTCTGCCTGTTTGTTCAGGCTACAAGGAACAATAACGACTACCTGCAACTTCACTCTAATCTCTTTCTTGCCATCAGTCTTTTTCGGGAGCTCCCAGTAACCCCACTAGTGCAGAGTATAAGCAATATATACCCCAGGTGGAGATGAAAAATAGAGCTAGACATAAAATGGATGATGCAGTGCTGAATGGCACAATTGGATCTGGATCAGCTGAGAGTCATTGAGTTTTCTCATCTGCCGCAGGACAAAATCCTTTATTGAGTTTTCTTAATTAAACAGATGTTCTCGTTTGATGATGTGTTGGTGATGTTGGACATTAAAAAGTCTGAAGCGAGTCATTTTATCTGCACTATAAGCACCTTACAAAGAAACCATTACACCTATCTTTTCTCCTCCGTGGTTACTTATTTAAGCTCTACTTGACAAATTCCCCTTTTAAATCCCAAAACGGCTGCAGATGTATCCACACAGTAAAGAGATGTTTCCAGAGGAACCCAATTGCTTTGGGTTTGTTTGGAGAAAACCTGCCTGGCTGTCAGCACATACAGCTAGAGACCAGCTTGGGAACGTAGTGGAGCATTACCTCACTGAACAGCCAAACATTTATTCAGGAGGAGATAAAGACTGATAACGGTTCAAATCGAGGGAAAGTCGGTCCTACTGGACGCGAGCACGACCTCAAATGAATGATAATGTTGCATTACGGTGTCTGGATGGGAACAGCTGTTTCCGAATAAATTCACAGAATCAGCATGAAAGGTTATGGAGCAGAATCTCACACCTCAATAAGCACATTTGGGACACGGGGCGGCTGTTAGACTCCCATCTTGTCCCATCACTTAGACTGACAAGACAAATTTATTCAATTGAAGGAGGAGAGAAGACCGATCTAACCCCTGTGGAAGGATTTCTGCAGAATTCAGCACCTGAAACGACTCATTTCCTAAAAAGGATGAGGCATTTTCTAAAATATCACATTAACTGTGAGCTGAATCCACAAACAGACATGTTCAACAAACAAATGAAAGCAAATATATTGGACAAGTCAGCTGACAGAGACTTAAGCTAGCCTTAAACCTTTTGGCTTCCTGTTAAATTAGTTTTTAAAAAAGACTGAGCCATCAAGGACAACCAACCACTGTGGGTCTGCAACACATGCTTCCATCAAGGTGACATCTTTTCCCAGGAGATCCGTCATTTCATCAGGATGATGCCAAACCTAATTTTGTATTATCTCTAACAACATATTCATAAAAACATTAAAGGGTCTTGTGTGATGGGTAACATCATGGGAATAACCACGCAGGCATCAGAAGGACCCGGTGATTCCTGGGACAGAATCACAGATTCTCACGATGAGACTGGAATTCAATGTAAAAATGTGGAATATGATAGAAAGAGGGGGCCTGTGAACGACCGGGTGGATGATTGACATCTTTCAAACTCAGTGCTGCCTGTAACTAAGACCTAACACAGCTAAATGGGAGCTAATGGGAGCTAGCGGCTAACAGAGATAGGCAGGGTAGAGCAAAAGCACTGTTGTGCGTATGTGCTGCACTCTGCCTTCTCGTCAGCAGATGTTCACCTGTCAATCAAAAGGACATGCTCCTAATTTTGCCTAATTTAAAGATTAATTAACATCTAAATGGATGAGATTTTTTGTTTAATCCTCCTACAGTCATAAAGTTAAGCTTAAGCTATTAAACCTAAAATGCTTTGTATAATCAGGCTGTAAACATGTTTATTATTCTTAACATGGGAGTCTATGGCGCCCCTAGTGGCTGGACAGTGAACTGCAGACTGTTGGCACTTGGTTACACATAAGGAGGAAAATGGAAAATCTGGATCAGATTTTCCAGCCTTTGTGGAAGTGAGGTTGGAAAATTGCCTCACCACGATTGCCCGTCAGACCTCCATGTCGCAGCTTTCCCAGCCTGTAGCTCGACAGACAGTTGACAGGTGGTGCAGCTGTTGATTCATGAGGCGACAGAGCTGGTGAGGGAGGAACCCATGATATATGTGAGCGAGCTCGGAGCTGACCCGTTTCATCTGCAGCAGACGTTGGGTTTGATTCCCTGCTTCAGTCATTTCACAGCCAAAAGTCTCTTATAAAACATGATGCTCGCTCATTTGTTTCCAGACTCCGGATGTGTGTAGGTCAGGCTGTACAGACATCCTCTACACCACTCTGCGGTGTGTGTGTAGAGCCCTTCACGTTGTGTTTATGTGTTGACATTTCACTGCTTCAGATACTCGCCTTCATTTCCCAGGCGATGTAATTGACGAGTCTCCTTTTATGCAACGTGCCATGTATTGAAGCAAAGAACATGCATCTTCTTTGTTAGCAACAGCAACATTTTCCGCTACTCATTTGTCTCACAGAAACTTGTGTTGTTCTGCCGGGTTATTGTTTTGTAATGTCTCAAACGCATTTAAAGATCCTAATGAGGTACCTCATTTAACTGTCTGGAAGGTGTTGAATAAGATCCTTCTGGCTGAAATAATACATTGTAGGTTTTTTCTCCTCTGTTAACATAACAAAGAAATAATGTGGGTCAACATACTTGTTTATTTATAACTCGTGTGTGAAGGATTCCTGAGCACCATTAGTGAAAAATGCAGTGAAAAGGGCTATACGTCTCAGATTTTTAGCTGAATATTAACGGTAAGGTCGCTCATAAGCAACCATGCAGCAGCATATCAGGCTGTAGCATAGCGTCTGCAACATTCTGGCCTTTTATTGCAGGAGGAACGTAGTTTGAGATGTTTATATAGAAAATGAGGAAAGAAGGTGTTGATGCAAATGTAATATTTCAGCTTCCTTTTGGATCAGAATCTGTTTTAACATGTTTTTACTGAAACAATGAAATATGATTCTTATGTTGTATTTAGCCGGATGATGGAGATCAAATTTTTAATCCTTTTATTGGTCAGAGAAAACATGCTGCACAGTGGAATAGTGGTTAGTGCTGCAGTCTCACAGTGAGAAAGTTGCTGGTTTGAACCTCGAGTCTGTGCACAGTTTGCATGTTCTCCCCGTGTTAGCAGCTCTGTCTGGGTACACCGGCTTCCTCCCACCGGCCAAAAGCATGCTGGTTTGGTTTTTGTTGTTATTGTTGATAGGTTGAGTTTGTGTTTGTCTCCATGTTGTCCTGTGATGGACTGGCAATCTGTCCAGGGTGTACCTGTATCGCCTCTCACCCAAGGATTGCTGGGAAATGCTGCTGCTACTCTTCATTGGAATCAGCGGTACAGATAAAAGGATGGACAGATGGACGGACGGACGGACGGGTTTGCACACAAACCAGGGCAGCGTCCTGCAGGTTTGAGATATCTCCCCGGATTCAAACTGGTTTGTTCATTTTTATCTTTTGATCAGTTTAATTTGAATCAGGTGCGTTGAAGCAGGTAAACCACAGCAGCTCATTTAACCCTGATGAAGATTAAACTTCAGAGATAATTAGGTTGAATCATATAATTGTTGATAAGATCAGAGAAGAAGTGGATCTGTTCATACAAGAACAACATAAAAACTAAATGTTCCTCTAATCAGTTTCAACAAACTGGCTTTTATTTGAACCCAGTGAGGATCACCAGAGGCACTGGTTAGCTCTGTGCTGCTCTCTACTGAATGACTGGGGAAACTGCACCACTGGGAAGGATTCCTCTCATTAAATGTGATCATCTTTCCTTCTGGTATCTCGTGAAAATGTGGAAGGCTGTGAGAAATAAAAAGGAAACCTGCTTTAAGCAGCAGGAAGCAGCTCTTCCTGCTCACTTACTGATGTTGTGGCACCAAAACCACAACAAGCTGCGTTAACGGTTCCTTCATTAATATTTACACAATACATTGATTTTTTTTCTTCATTTGTACAACTTTTTTAACCCTCAAATGCCACGCTCTAAATGTTTAGGTCCTGCGCACAGTGAAATCTCTGATGCTGATATTAAGCTGCTGCGTTCTTTATAAGAAAATAATTCAGATGTCAGAGAACTTTAATATTAAAGAAAAACTTTCTGGCTTTGTTTTTTTGGGAGCTTAAACTTAGTACGTATGGAGATAAGCTACAGGAGGGCAAGGAGGGAAACAAAAAGCAATTAGAATAAATAATTATATACAATAAATTCGTGATTATAATGGATCCTAAAGGCAGGCAGAAAAGAGAATAAAAAAAAATAACTGGTTCTTCTAGGGTCATATTTATAGTTATTAATCAAAGAGCAAACAAAAACACATACACATTTTACTGGGTAGTTATTGTTTCTTGTACTTATTTGCAGTCATAAATTAGTCACAAGTCATTTTGGCTCTTTTGCTTTGACACTCTTCATGTCTTCCTTGTCTTGCTCAGTCAGTCAGTGTGCTAAGAGTTAATGTGAATCCACAATGTCACATGATGTTCTGGGATGGAGGAGGGAAAAAAGGTTTTCTGTGCAGTTTCTCAGCCTTGGACGTTCTCCACAACAAACGAGCCCCATCCATCCCAGAGGCAGACAGGGAACCAGGAGGACACAGCTGCCCCGATTACTGGTTTCTCCCTCCTGTTTAAAGTCCATGCGAATCCCTGATTGGTCCAGAAGGAGCAGGTGCTGAGTGGATGAGTCCAATGAGAGTGATAGCCCGTAACAGGGGGTAATTGGCACCAGGTGAGATTAATGATGACTAATGAGGAAGGATGATTTGTGAGGAAGACAACCAGATCAGCAGCCCTGGTGTGGAGGTAGCCGTGCAGGTGTCCTTACATGCAACATGTTGGAACAGAGTACTTCACCCAGAGTTGGGTAAAACTCCAGCTTTTCCATTCCAGAAAGTCTTACCCCGAGTATGTTACCATGGTTACTGTGAAGTAAACGTCCTGGCTGACAGGTTCACCATAACGAGTGTCTACCTGGCCCCTCCCACCTGAAGCAGCTGTCAGTCTCAATGGTTAATCAAACATCACTGTTCTGCATTTACTCTGGAATTATGGAAAATACCTCTTTGCCGAGGTCAAATTTGCTCATGATTCGTCTTAATTTCCACCGGAGAAGCTCAAAGTGATACCTGAGTAGCCGAGAAGAGGTCGGGTTTGACGTTTCAAAATGGCAAAAAGCAGCGAAGGAAATGTGGAAAAACCATAACAAAACCCAGGGTCAGTTATTTACATTACACTCTGTTACACCAGCAGCATTAATGGCAGTAGCATTAGCTTAATGCTGTTCTTAAAATGAGGATAGTATATGATTCATAATACGGCACACTTACAGTTTGTGTTTTGATACGTCTTGTTCTGGATGTTGCAAATGAATTAATAAGTCCAGGACTATTTTACCCATATAGCAGCTTATTATAAAGTTTCTGTTCACCATTTTTTTATTATACTATGACCACAACAGCACTTGAACACGACAACTCGTAATTTCCTATTTAGTGGAAAATATCATCTTTCACATAGTACATGAAGGCAGAATGATTCCCCGGCCATTCATGCTGTGAATAAGATCCTGTCACAGCTGGAGTTTTGTGCTGCGAGACTTTTAGAAAAACTTTTGTAAAACAGAACTTTTTTTATACCAGCGGTAACTCAGAACATTTGAGAGAAGTCAGCCAATTCTGGAGTCACCCGGAAAGTCTTCATACATCATCTCATAAATGAGTGACAGTAGAAAAATCTGCTGGTGTCCCCTCACCATCCTCTTTCCGCATGAAGAGCAAAATTCTGCTTCAGCAAATATGGTCAAATCTGAGTATTGACAACTTCCAACAGCAGGTTTTCTGCTGTGGTTGGAGTCTCCAAAACAAGACACTATGTGACACAGGTCTACATAATGTTAGTTTAGTAGGCGAGACAACGTGGAGGTTAAGACCGTAGCAGTGGGGGTTTAACTAGATGTAGAAATAACCAGTGTGAAATAGAGGTTCAATCATGATCTAATACATAACCTTACTAACAGATTTATATAAACGTAACTGTTAGTTTCCTGCAGCTGGACATAAATATTACACCCAGCTTTGCATCATTGGTTGTCATGGTGAATGAAGGTGTTGGGGCTCCATTGATGATGGCTTTTTGCTGTGGTTCTTTCCTCTGGCTAAAGAAACTCTGAGTTAAATAGACCAAGTCAGAACAGCTGATTAAAAACTGAAAACTGAGTTTTAAATCAGAGAAAAGTAAATAGGATCAGATTTATTAGTCACTGAGCCAGCGTCCCAGCACAACGAGATAAATTCCAGTACAACCCAGTCCAAGATTACACAACATACAAACAGTGCACAGTATAGGATCCGTAAGTTAACCCAGAGTTTCTGACTATGAGTTTGATAAACATGCTTTCTGTGTGAACGTCTGTGTGGCATCAAAACAAGCGGAAGGGCAGAAACCTTCAAACACACTCAAACCAGTATTACCTGATATATTTCAGTCATACCACCCAGCATTAGGGATGTTATGTGTCGAGCATGTGACACGGAAGTGTGTCGAGCATGGTCTCTGAGCAGGATTCAGCATGCCAAAAGTCACGTGACAGCTCAAACGAGGCCTCGTTACGTCACCAGAACGTGTTCGAGCAGCTCGCGGGAACATCGAAGGGGCTTTTCAGTCAGGTCAATGATTTAAAAGCGGATCGAAGCTCTTAGCAGATCGTGGGTTTTTCAGAGGAGGAGATTTTGTGACATTACATTTGGAGAACAGATTTAGGGAAAGCATCACATTAGCATTAGTTCACTTAGATTACATTTAGCAGACAAACATTTATATCAACACACTAATCATCACATAGAAATATATATATACATATAAATATATAGGTTATTATATATATACACATAAATATAATTAGGTTTATATATAGAGAGATATAGATATTAAGTTTAGAGAGTGTTTGAGAGGCT
>JBAMHV010000016.1:18075596-18087248 GCA_037177535.1 Pseudomugil gertrudae | reverse complement strand
TTAGTGTGACCAGTAATGAAAGACAGGAAACAAATGTGCTGCCTTGAATTCAGGAAGTAGTGGAGCTGTGCACAGAGTCAATTAGTATGCCCACACTCACCCGGCGCCTCTCAACGGGGGCAACGCCAGAGTGGAAGAAGATCAAACCCTTCTCGAGGATACTGGTTCAAGAGCCCAAGCCTGCACTGAGGTGAGACCAACTATGTCAAGTCGGAACCGCTCAACCTCACGCACCAGCTCAGGCTCCTTCCCCGCTAGAGCGGTGACGTTCCACGTCCCTAAAGCCAGCTTCTGCAGCCGGGGATCAGACCGGACCCCATGGGCAAAGGCCCGGCCACCAGACGCTCGCCCTCATGCCCCACCTCCAGGCCTGGCTCCAGAGGGGGGCCCCGGTGACCCGCATCTGGGCAAGGGAGCCTTCTTTCCAATGATCTTCATCATAGATGTCTTTGAGCCGCTCTTAGTCTGGTCCCTCCCCCAGAAACCTGTTTGACTTGGGTGACCCTACCAGGGGCATAAAGCCCCCGACAACATAAATGCTGGGATCTTCGGGACACACAAACCCCTCCACCACTGCCACCTTACTGTGGATGGATAATTCAAATGTATTACACTCCAAGTTGTCTGTAACTAACAGGAGCTAACAGAGGTAATCAGGCTAAAGCTAAGTCTTACTGTTTGTGAGCTAACAACCGCTACACTGCCTGGTTGCAGCATTGGAGATTATATCCATTCTAAAGGGACGATGTTTTAGAAAAACATCTCCCCAACATCATCAGTGAGGTAAACTTGACCTATTAAACCTAAAGTGTTTTTTGTACCAGGCTGTAAAAACATTTCTGCTGTGAAGTTACTTAACATGGGAGTCTATGGAGTATGGTTGTGTCTCAATCAGCACATTAACACGACTTCAGGCACTATATTTAAGTGAGTACTGCATTTACTGAAATTTAAGCTAAAAAGTCAGTGCACTGAAAGTACCCGGATGCCGCCCTAAAATTTGCCAAAAATTTAGTGTGATACGATGGACACTTCGCGTACTAAACCAACGCCATCTTGCTGGCAGAGCGGAAAAGGAAGTGCTGGACTTTCCAAATAACAACAATACTGCGGTGTAGGCTAATTTGTATAGATGTGAGTATGAAGTTATTTCATTACAGTACTAATCTATACCGCACCTTGCTACATATTTAATTTAATGCTTACAATAACATAGATCTAATCATTTGTTTGAGACTGTGGTAACCGATCCAGTACAGTTAGCATACGTAAATGTTAGCAGTTTTTAGCTGTGTACTGGACACAAAATAATAATTTTGCGGTGAAGCAGAACAGTCTAATCTTTCGTAAGTCACTACTGGTAAGTTTCCAATGTCCAGTGTTATATTTGAAACAGCACTTACCCACGATAGTGCGACTACAGAAAAAAAGATGTGAACTACGCACTACATTCCAGTGCACTACGGTATTGAGACACAGCCATTGACTCCCTTTTGACACCCCTGGTGGATGAGGGGTAAGATACAGTTTGACAATTTTAACCGCTGCTTGGTTCTGTTTTATTTGTATTGTTTTTTTGCATCATATTTTTAATGTGATGTGAGAGAATTTTACCCTGCCTTGTTTTACTCCAACTATCTGCTGTTATATTTTAATGCCACATTAAAATCTTAATATGCACACAAATACACTGGCTACATCTTCTGTAGCCTGCCCACAGGTACATCAGGCAAATGAAAGGGGGCCAGATGAGGCTTTCTGAGGGTCATCCAATTTTGAATCAGGACAGCAGTGACAATGTGGAGTTTGCAGTGGCCAACCACTACAAAACTCCCTGAAGAGGCTGCAACTTATGCAAAATAACAAAGAGAAAGTTCTTCTATTTTTCTATATGGCAGCTGCAAAAGAAAGTAAAAAAAACTAAGAATGTGGCAAGTACAGATAATCTAGAAACATCTCAGACTCTGCTGATGTAATGGTATCCTTGAGAACCTGGAAACTCAGCCACAGTTTGGAAGATCTTAAAGTAAGTTTTATTTGTTCAGCTTGTTCCTGAAACTGCTGTGATTCCAGAATCCTGAAAAGTCTCCAGTACAAGCAGGGGAGATCCAAAATCCAAAGACGTGTTCAGACAGGCAAGGGTCAGAAACAAGAAGCAGAAATTAGGCTCCTTAACCAGGAGGAGCAAGAAGTCATGGTCAATCAAAGCAAGGGTTGAAGTCCAGGCAAAGCACAGGGTGAGAAAGATCTGACGTGGGTAAGGCAAAGATAATCCAGGGACGTGATGAGGTCTGTAAAGTCTGCTGACCATCTGGCAAAGAAACAGAAGAGACGAGGGTTTACGTAGGGCAGAGCAGGCGAGGAGAATGAGCAAACCAAGTAGCTCAGGTCGAGACGATGAGATTCCATCATGACACCTGATCACTACCTGGATGTCAGGAGGGGAAAATACAAACAAATAACTTATGATTATATGAAATTAAAGATGTCTAAGTGTACAACTAGAAATGTTGAATGTCGTGTCCTCTAAAAGTGCATAAATGTAAATTCGCCAGCAAGATGGAGTCAGTTTAGTGCATGAGGTGTCCATCATTTCACACTAGATTTTTGGAAAATTTTAAGGCGGCATGCGGGTACTTTCACTGCACTGACTTTTTCCCTTAAATGCCACACTTTAATATAGTGTGCGAAGTAGTGTTAGTACAGTTAGCACACATAAATGTCAGCAGTTTTTAGCCATTATTATTTTGACAAAATAATATGTGACTTACCGTCACTACTGGTAAGTGGCAAATATCGTGTATTCCATTTTTTCCTGTGCACACTACAGGAAAAAAGGGCGCAGTGCACACTCCGCACTGATTCCAGCGCACTATGGAATTGAAACACAGCCAAAGTCTCTAACCTTGGACCACCACACCACTGTCCAGCCTAAATAATGCATGAAGAGTGCACAAAAACACGGATTTAAGGGCTAAAAAAGTGGATTTTTCATGATCCCCTTTAAAGTGGGCATCATCATGTGTACTCCTCACAGTAGTGTCAATGCAGATGTTTAAATCTATCGTTTCATAACTACATTTTGGTTAAAAGACAGCAACTTCAGATAAAGATGTCTGTCTGTGTGTGTGGGGGGATATTGATTGGTGTTTGGTCTTAATTTAATAACTTGGTGTGTGAAGGTTTCATTGTAACTGAAACTGTTTTTGTGTAAAGCTCTTTGTGTTGCTTATGCATGAAAAGAGCCTTATAAATAAAGTTTGATTTCATGCACTCACTGTTGCACAGCGACCACATACTTTACAAAAACTATGCATTTAAAATGATAAACAGTTAAATATTGCTCCTCTTTGTATTTAGTATCTGCCTTTATGTAAAAAGGTAAGAATTTAAATGGATGAACGGGGGGCTTTGTAAATTACAAAACAATCAGACAAATTGGTTGTTGCTTTGTCTGTGACATTATTCACAGTTATTTCTTCTTTTCCCCTCAAGAAAAACTCATGCAGTTCCAACTTATTACATGTAGACCTGCAGCACAGAGCGTATGGTCTGCAGCTCTGTGTACACCCCCCCAATCGCCCCTGTATTTATCGACTTTATGCACAAGAGACATTTGAAGCGAAACAGCCTTTTTTAAATATTCACTCCCAACACAACGGCAGCCTAAGTCATATCGATCGTGGTTGAATTAAAACTACCTGATGCAGGGCGTCGCTAATCCGTGGGGTCTTTTTAAGAGTCACCTGGCCTGACAAATGGGCCCTTTTAAAGGAGTATAATGTGTTTTTAAATTATTTTATTGATGGGAGGGGGGCAGCCACTCCAGGTGCCCTTACAAAGTGACTTAACACGCTGTGAAAGGGTCAATTTGGCCTCCATTTTCCATTTCTTCCTTATCTGCATTTAGAGCCATGCTGGGAGACTCTGTGTGAGCTCAGATGGGCTTTGAGGAGATTTGGCAAATTTCAGTATTTGCTTGCATTTAAGAGGCTCTTCCGTTGCACCAGATATTTGCAAAGACCTTTAATGCATTTTGGGTGATTGTTGTGTTAATTGATTGTTTTGACCTCTTGTAAGTGTCACATCTACATGCATATGTGCTGATATTATACTGATAAAAAAGATTATTTTTGCTCCTTAATCTCTGTTTATGGCATCGTCACAGGAAAAGGAAGATTTTCTTTAAGGTTGGTTGTTCTGACTTTGTCCAAAGAATCCTCTCACATGTTACACAAAGCTTTCAAGCTTTCCTCGTGTTTGTCTAATAAATCCAGTCCAGGAAGACGCCGCACGCAGCGGCCAACCCAGAATTACACTTAGTCTCTTTTAAACCTGGCCTGAAAATGGCTGATTAATGCTGAATGGTGGTAAAAAGGTGTGTAACGCTTCGGAAAACGAAGCAGATTCTGTAAAAGGGAGAGTGCTAATTACACTGCAATTTCTATGACCTCTGCTTAAGTACATGAAAGCCTCCTGCAAGCGTCAGGTGAAATTGCATTTTCATGGAACATTTTAGAGTCCGTGTGGGCGCTCTGCCCAATAAAGCCATTTGTAAATGACTCCTCTTTTAGACTCCATTAGGAAGCGGAGCGAAGAACATTTCATCGTTGGATTCAGAGTCAATAAGCGTGTAATCAGGACGTCCAGAGAATGTAGTAACCCAGTGAAGGGGATAATTAATAAGATTGGCTTGTGAACTGCTTAATTACTGACTACTGGCCTCTTCAGTCGTCCCCCTTTAAGTGCGGCTTTTGTTCCCTTGTTGCTATTATGCCCCTGACTAACAGGGATGTCGACCATGGGAGAGATTCAAGGCGTCTGAAGGTGTATTAATTGGCTATTTACAAATGGAAGCCAGGCTGGCAATTACTTAGAACAGTGATTATTATTGTGTGTGATTAATAGCGAGCAGGGAGCAGCGAAGAAGCTTTGCACTGTAAACACGATAAACAGGTGCTCCGCAATTAACCCGCATCCAGATGATAAAAGCGTCAGCATACAGACAATCTGCTTGATCTGATTTGGAGGTTATGTGTTTAAAAGCTGATATGATGCATGTAGGAAACTAATTACTGAGTAAAAAATGAAGAGAAACACAGAGCTGTGCAAAAGTCTTGAGACATCTTTTAGATTTTATGTGTATTTTTTTTTTTGCTGAGAACAGAACTTAAAAGACTTAAATGACTTAAAATGACAAAGTGCATCTTTGTCATTTATTCACCAAAGAGGAGATCCAGTCCTCCATCAGACCTGTTGCCACTGATCTTCCTCATCTTTTTCCCTCAACAGAAGGCAGATGTAGCCTTCAGATTCAATGCCTCCACCTGTCCAATCTCCTCAAATCAAATGTTTATACAGCCCTTTTCACAGCAAAGAGCAGCACAGAATGCTTTAAAATCAAATGTTGATAATAAAGCTTTACACACCTGCACCTACATGACCCACAGATAAACTCGTTTCCCAGAGATCATAGCGCAGAGGATCCGAATAAGGAAAACACGGGTTTGAGTCACGTTCAAAAGCAGAAAGAAGGTTTTAAATCAGTTAAACCTAAAAATAAATTAAAAAAAATAGATACCTGTATTAATTAATTAATAGATAAATTAACATATAGATAAATAAATAGATAAATTACTTAATTAATAGATAAATAAATAAATAAATAGACAGATAAATAATTTAATAAATTTATAGATAAGTTAATAAAATAAACTGTATTTATACATATGCTTATATGTAAAAGAATTAAATAAAAACCAGAATACAATAAATATTAACAGACTGTTTTCAAACTAATAAATGTATAATTAAACAGGTAAAACAATAACAGTAATAAAATAAATGAAGATATAATAAGATATTCCTCCATTTTCTCTTTAAATCTTCTCGTATATAAATATTTTTGTTGCTCTGAATTCTTGTGATGTTTTTGTACATTTGCTTTGGATTTATTGTTGTGCATTGATCATGTTCATTTGTCTACTTGTGGCATGTGTGGCCAGCATATCATCATGTTACTGTGATTTATGGTTTTATATGTCAGCACTGTGTACCGTGCTCGTTGTGCTGCAGCCCGTCTAAAGCAGGTTAGGGTCGGGTCGTTTCAATGAGTTTGGGGGCTTCAAGCAAAACACATGAAGTATGAAAATAAAGTCTTTTATTTTGCCTTTAAATGCAACATAAACTCATTTTCTGGGAGGGTATTTACCATGTATAACCATGTAACGTGTCAAAATGATGATTGTGTCGTCTTCTTCTGCCTGTTGGAGCCCAGAAGGAAAGAACCACGTTGTGTTCAACTGGATTTGGAACAAAGTTTTGTCTGTAAACTCCAAATGTGTCTAAAACTGTATCGTATATGCCACACTGAGTCTGTATTCATCGGTATATTTCAAATGCATGACTGAGCGTATTAAACTACAACACATCTGCCAAACTTTCATCTCCTAAAACTGCTGATCGGCTTCATGTTGCTGTTTAACTGTAATACATTAAAATATGACTTAAGGCTTTATTTTTAAAAGACATGAACAAAAATCTGTATTATATACATATAAATATGTTAGTATGTTTCATATTTATTCCCCATATTGTAAACTCTACAAACCTTTTTGACTGGAATGATATACACTCAGAAACATTAAATATTTCCCACTTTTAACATATAAAACAGAAATCTACATAAATACACTATGCAGACACTAGAACATATTAATGTAAAATATAATGTTGTGACACATCCTTTCCTGTTTCATCGTGTATTTAATAGTGATGAATGAATGGAGAACATTCAGAGGTCATATCAGAGGAGAAAAGGGGGTAAAAGCCTCAGAGAGTCGGGTAAGAGGAGCACTCCCAGGTTTTAGAGTGTATTTGCAATGTGCATGGAGGCAGGGGTTATTCAAAGCCACATGAGCCCCCACATGGCTGGGGTCCCACCCCTCCTCACTCTGCCATGAGTGGGAGGGGCCTGTTCTTCATGCAATTGGCTCAAAAACAGCAGAAAAAAACTTCCATCAAGAAAATCCACACAAACACACACACATGCACGGTGCGTTAAAGGGTGTGTGTGTGTGTGTGTGTGTCCACTGACCCGATGTGACCCGTTCTTTCTGAAACCAACAAAGGTGGGAGTGAAAGAGGCGTGAGATCACACACATTTAAATCAACTGGATGAGTGCTCTTATTCATGCAATACCCACGAGGGCGAATGCTGACAATGTGCTGCTTGTTCACCGCCGCTGTATTAGTGCTGGACACGCTGAAGAGGCTGCGGTAACCGCTGCACCGCTCATTATTAACTCATCGCTTTTACAATGTGGCCGTCCTCACTGAGTAATTAGTTCAATACCTGTTGTGTAGACTCAGATAATTGACTGATTGATTACCAGTCTATGAACATCATGATCCCCAGTCTGTCTGGTTCTTCTTAACAACGCTACTCAGTAAAATTATGCATTTTGCAAAAATATATGTGCATTTTATTAAATTATGGCCTTCAGTTATTCAACTTGACCAATCCAGCGAAAAAAGAGGAATTTCAGTAAGTTTTGAAAACAACAACAATAGTAACCAGGGCAAATTCTACCATAACAACATGATTATTTATGGAAGGATTATTTATGGGAGGATTAAACTCATAAAGACAAGTGATTTTTTTTTAATCTGAATAAAATAATCAAATAATTACAACAAATACAGGGTGAAACAAATTCTGACCTTTACAGGGGACATATCATACAACACTGTCCCTGCTAAATAAACTAATAAATAAGTAAATAAATAATCAACTTTTTTTAGCCCTTAAATTCATGTTTTTGTGCACCTCTAAGTGTTTAAATGCAGAAAATGTAATTCTATTCCCTCCTGGTGCTGCACATATATCTTTATATTCTTTGTGGCCATATTTTTCAGTCTGTTTAATTTTCTCTATTATATTTTTTTATCTATTACATCACAGTATTTGCTGCGGGTCTGCCATATAAGGTCGTGGACTTCCTGTAATCAATGTGGTGAATCTGATACGTTGACATTTAAAGTAAACTTACCAGTAAAATGTTTCTCTGTCAGGAGATTAGCGTATCGCTGCTATCAAGCTACAAACATGGCGGAACAGGGTAGAACTTCCTGTGACCTGGAGGGGGCGGGGCATGATATGCCTCGTTCACATTTTTGTTCTTTCAGGAAATTATTTTCTGAATTCTTTGTCATCTTTTTGGTTCTTTTCATCAACCTCAGTTCTGATTTAAAAAAAAGGCCAAATCAGTAAATATTTAAGTTATAATATATGTAATATATTTTTTTTCCTTATATGATATCAGATCACCAAACTGGCTTATGAAGATATAATCTCATTTAAATATTTTTAGTTGTTTTTTAGGACTAAAGTTGATCTGAAGCTTTTGCAGTTTTTATATAAAGTGCTTTGAATTGTCCTATAAATAAAAAGATGCTACACAAATAAACTTTTCTTGCAAAGATACAAACAAAAGATCAGAAAAATGTTTTTTTACAGCCGGTTTGGAGAACAGACATTTTCTTTGTGCTCAAATGACACAAAATGGTAGAAACTTGTAAATATGACTCTCTTTTTTAAAAAAATTAAGAAAATAAAGAAAAAGATCGAGAATAAATGTTTGGAGCATTACGACAGATTTATTTTAGTTTTAATTTTCTAAACCAGTTCTCCCAGTTTCTGGTAGCAGAGCAGCTGAAACCAGTCCAGGTACTTTTCAGGTGAGAGGTGGACACATTGCAGGGCGAATGGACACAAACTGACACTCACACTGGCTCCTCTGGAGAATTCAACCCAACATGAACGTCCTCGTACTGCAGGAGGAAGCCGGAGAATCCAGGAAACCACACTGCAGGCCACCGTGTGAACCCCTCCCCAGGCCGAGGCTCAAACCAGCGACTTTCTGTCTGCGGTGCTAACCGTCACACCACCATGCAGCCGGGCTGATGTTTACTGTTTTATTATGGAAAACTTTTCTTTAAGTGAAAATGTAACAGAAATGTGACATTTAAGCTGTGAAAATAATCCAAATATTTTATTAACAAGAATAAAAATCTATGTGCAGAGATTATTAAACACTGTGGGAAAACCCAGCCTCGTCTTTGCTCCACAAACTTTGGGCTCATTTTAACAAACCCATGAACAGATGGGAATAAATTCATGTAATAAATCAGTTTCTTCCTCTAATTTTTCTTTAAAAACGTGCATTTTCTTCCTCAGTGCATTTTAACATAAAAAGGAAATGGGCACAAAGAACACGGTGAATGTTCTGATTTCTCCATGTAAGCGTGAACATTGACTTAATTCTACTCAGTTTCAGAGCCAGCACTCCCAGCGGCAGGAAGTGCTGGACTTAAGTTGCTTGAATGGGAGGGATTTCTCTTGGAGTCAGAGGTCTTCGTGGATCCCTGCTGAAGCAGCCGTGCAGGCCTAAGCCCTTCTTTTCTCCCCGCCTTCCCCGTGGATTAAACGTTGCCCTGTTTTTCCCCTGCGAGGCGTTCCCCTCTCCTTCCCATGGCCTCTGTAGATGACTTAGCAGTTTTCTGTTTTTCTTCTTGCTCACTTGCAAGGAGCAAATGATCAGCAAGAACTCAATTAGCAACACGTCCCTGGTGGCCTTGGGGGGGCTCCAAGCCGACGCTTGTTCATCCTGCAGAGATCAGGGTGGCTTTACAGGAGTGTGGGTACAGCAAGCGAGAGAAAAGGGGAAACCAAGTGTGTGTGCTGGGCTGGACGGTGAGGGACTGGCGGGCATCTGCCCCCATACAGATTTGCTTAATTGGGTTTGACTCCCACAATTACAGGGTAATAATGGTCTTTTCATCCCAAACACGCTGAAGTGAAAGCAGTTGCTCCGCACTCCCGCATGCTGTCAGATGCTTTATAGCAGAGAGCAAGCAACCAAGAGGGAGGGCAGAGGGAGATAGGGAATTGGCAATGGACTTTGGTTAAGCAGTAGTTATTGAGTCTTTGATAGGACTCCAGGAGGCCGGGGCAGCAACAATGACAGAATTAATGGGCAAGGCACGATGAGAATGTCAGCTTAGCGGGAGGCTGCTGTGGCCTTTGAGCTGCCTTCTGACGCCTCTGGGATTGGGCTCTCCACAACACAACAAGGCTTGACCTGTTTGTTGGTATATGTGCAAAGTATTTTTTCCTTTAACTACCCGTTGTGTTTATCGTGGCTCAGAACAAAAAAAGCAACACAATGAGGTCACCATCAAGTGGGAATAACTTTGCTAATGGGTACATATGGATTGCTTCATATTTGCATGCTAAACGTTCTCCAGCAGCCGGAACAACAGAGGCGTGTATATGTGAGGCAACTAAACTAAAGCTTTATGGAATCTAAATGTATGCTAATGCAGGATAAACAACATGAATGCAGATACATAAATGTTCATTACAACAAATTCAGGATTAAATTTAAACTAAACACAAATTAACTTTAATGCAAAGCAGTGTCACAACTTTCCGCTGAGTGAAACCACGTTTAGCGTTAAACTAAACATTAATGCTTTTTTGTCTCAAACAGCGTCACCTATCGCAGGACGGCACGCCTATATGTAGAGGTGCAGCAATCAGATCAGAAAGAGATCAAATAATTTGGTTTGCATAACATTAAAACTATTTACTCAATAATACTGAACAAAAGCAATTCAAACACCAAATTATGGCAAATAAGGAATATTATTGCAATTTCTTCTTTTAAATTAATCAGTCTTCATCGCAGTGTAAGGTATCAATAAAAATCAAACTAATAATGACCAGAAAGAGTTTTTAGTATGAATCTGTAATCTGTTTGCTTTGTTTTGAGTGTTTTTTTTAGAAGGTTTACGACTTCATGCAAAAAACCAAACAGTTTATATTAAAATAATATACGTAACATAAGTTTATACCTAAAAAAAACATGAGGATCGTAAACGCAGCAGAAAACTGCTATAAGGAGGATCCTTTTCACTGCTGCATGTCGAGAGGGGGGAATCGATGGAGATCAAAAAGTCCAGTGAAACAATTATTCGTAGAAAACATTATCAGAGGAAACGAGGGGGAAAGAGTGTAGAGCAAGAGATAAGACCAGTTTGACCATTACTCACTGGAGAGAGTGAAGAGAAAAGATGGATGATATCCATCCTTTTCACCTAATTCAGGGTCGCAAGTAGCTGGAGCCTCCCCACATCCACCTGAACATTTTATTACTAAAACCAACATTTTATGATAAATATACTCCAACATGCTGTCTGCTGAAATTACACCGAACAAATCGCATCAACTGATTGGTTGGTGCAGGCCAAAAAGCTCCAAGTTGGATCTTAAACAGCTAGCTTGTTTGGTTAAGACAAAGCTAGTCGCTAGTTTTCTGTTTGCTGTGCTGTCAGAATAAATGGGCATGAAAAGATAGATGAAGAAAAGTAACTCAACAGATACTGTTGGGCTCTAACTGACCAACTAGCTGCTGCGAACGACTCAGAGCCGGCAGAATCATCCTTCAGAGGCAGCCATTGATACAGAGCCATAGTCACATCCACGCAGTGCTAACACCTAGTCACATCCACGCAATGCTAACACCTAGTCACATCCGCGCAATGCTAACACCTAGTCACATCCGCGCAATGCTAACACCTAGTCACATC
>JBAMHV010000016.1:18033140-18045280 GCA_037177535.1 Pseudomugil gertrudae | reverse complement strand
AACATGGAGAGAACACACGCTAACACGGAGAGAACCCACGCTAACACGGAGAGAACCCACGCTAACACGGAGAGAACATGCCTTTTTTCTTTGCGTCATTAAAAAAACAGATACAGAGAAAAACTACAGAATACAGAGTGTTGCATTTATTAGCCTCATCATCTTCACATACTACACCTTAAAATACATCTTAAAAAGTTGATGAGATCATGACTTGAGCAAAAACCACACTTCCTACTGGCTAAATTCCAACTTAAAATATCCATATAACTGGTTTGTGTAACTGGTTTCTGTATATTCTTGTGCTGATGCAAAGCACGGGCATATTACTCATTATTCTCCCATAAATTTGAGAGTTTTTTCATTTTTCTCCGTGTGTTTGAAACTTTCATGTCCATGCGCCTCAGATGGCATGAACTTTTCTGAGTTGTGCCACAGCCTGCCTTTCTTCCAAATGACGTTTTCGTAGGAGCTCCAGCGTAGCCAGCTCCGATGCAACTACACCGTCAAAGTAAGTTTGTTCAAAGTCTTCCGGCTGATGTTTCTGCCTCTGTTTGCTTTGAGAATGGGATGCCACAGGTTTAGCAATGGTCTTGGCATATTCCAGTGCCTAGGATCAAAGCAGAAAAAGATATTAAAGTTACATGGCATAGACATAAAAACAGAAAGAAATACAAGCTTCTAGAACATCTGATAGTTTTTCTTAAAGAGAAATAAAGCGTGGCTACTTTCTATATTGAATTTATACAACTAAAAAAAGGATAACTGCACATAAGTAAATATGCTACAGAGTTAGCCTAGCAGCTAATTTCTATCAGATCGTCTCTTGACAAGGTCGCAAAAGTGCAAACTGGTCACAGTAATATTGGATAAAGTGCATGCGGCTGGAGAGAAGTGTTAGAAATACAAGAGAACATTAGCATGAAAATATCTACCTTTCACTCACTCAGTTTAAAATCATGCAAACCCAGAGCACTATGTGTATACATGATGTGAGGGCAACAACATCCACTGTGCTTTATAAACTCGGATAGTTCCAACCAAACCAGTAAGAACTAACATCCGCTTGTTTCCTCTGCCTCCTTTTCTTTTCCTGTAGTCAGTCTGGTTTCATGCATGGTCCAAATGGTTTTATCCCTTCTACACCATTATGTTGAAATTTCTCTCCTCGCTTAGCAGCACTGTGCTCAGTCACTAGCTTGTAAACAAACAGACCCTCCAGCAGGCCAAAGAGAGGAAGGGACATATAGGATATATATATGTCCCAGGTTCTACGCACTCTGACGGGTGGATTTATATTTGTCATAGCAGTGAGTACATACACATACATACAACTTCAGAGAGAGGATTTTTTAGCCAGCTTTAAACTAGCATCCAGAACGCAGTAAGACAGATCTGCTTTTATAGCCAGACTCAGTCATTTTTTTAGCTAAATCAAGTTTAAAAAATAAAATGAAGTTGAAATACATTTTCCACCATGGACAGATAGGCTGGGAAGGCAGCAGTATTTAACCTTTCAGACCAAACGTATCATATTTGATACACATTAGTCTCTGAGACATTTTGCATCACGTTATGGTAGAAACTTTAATAAAAACCCTGTTTGCAATGTGATACTGGTCTCCTGCCGCCTGGTGAATATCATAAAACAGAAGTTTATACTACAGTAATTTTGACCTATTACATGGTAATAAATAGTAAAAATACGTAAAAAAAATTCTGAGATTTTGTTGTTTTCAGATTTGAAAAACAGGACGTTGCGGCCTGGTTCTTCTTGGGCTTTTAAAGGGTTAATACCAAGAAATCAGTTTAATTACGCATCAGCATCATTTTTACTGACGTTAGCTCGACAGGATGCGCACTGCCATGTCAGCTCTAGAGGAGCTCGTGGGCCACCTCCACAACATGGTTTTAATTTAGACACAGCTACATAAATATAAATAAAATTTTAATTTTAGACACATTTTCCTTTATTTTTTTTTTGTATTTTTGTGTAATTTGTGGAAGAATGGGAATACCAAACATAGCATCTATAGTTGCTAGGCAACGGGGGGCTGGAGCACTATGGTAATTCAGCAGATAGGTGGTCTAAGCAGCATGAGCCTTTTTCAATCCTGGCCAATCAATGAGCCAGTTTTCCTTCTTTCCTGTTGGTCAGCGGCCATTTTTGGGGAATGTCGCCCCATAGCGGGTAGCTGTTGTAACTTCATGACATGAATGAGGTTCCCAGTTGAACCGAATCCCCTGGACGATCCTGGTGGTAATTCCCTTCAGACTCTATGGAAGGATTTCTGAAGGTCAGATATGGGACTGCACACATTGTTCTACTTTTCTGGGTTTTAATAAGTTTGTTAACATGAGAAATCCTGGGAAAACACTCAAACCAGAGCTGGAGAACTATGCTCTGCATTTCATTATCACACATCAGAAGCCGAGCTGCACGGTGCTGTGGCGGTTAGCACTGCAGGCTCACAGCAAGAAGGTTGCTGGTTCAAGCCCCGGCTCGGACAGCGGCCTTCCTGTTTGCATGTTTTCCCCGTGTTAGCGTGGGTTCTCTGCACCATCCAAAGACATGCATGTTAGGCTGTTTGTGTCTCGGTGCTGGTCCGTGATGGACTGGCGACCTGCCCAACGATTACTGGGAGAGACTCTAGCTAACCTCGTACTGGAATAGGCGATACAGACGATGGATGGACAAACATATCAAAAGCAACAATTTCATTGTAGCTATTCAAGCTGTGAATTTAGATTTTTTTTATAAACATACATATTATCACATCTGTAAGTATCAATGTGGTACTTAAAAACACCAACACAGGAGTTTCACCCAGATACATACACTGGTTTTCTTGTAATTGTGTTTGTCAAAGCTTTGCTGTGCTCCACACTCAAACACATCTATCTGAAAAGCAACACACACACATACACACACCTTCATCCTGGGAACTTTCTTGTCACTGCCTTCTGGGTCCTTGGTCAGAGGGACGGGAATCCTACTTAGGTTTTTGTTCTGCGCCCGGATCACATTTGAATACAGCCTCTGTCGTTTCATTTTCTCAACATGTTGGTGAAAGAGGGAGAGAGAGGGAGTGAAAATAGAGACACAGAAGCAGATTATAAAAGGGGTTTTAATTAACTGAGCCATTTCTCCCTTAAGGCCCTGCTCTCGTCTATCCCCTCGGCAGAGCCTCTCCACCCAGCCCCACAAAACCAAACAGAGCAGGCCTTTCAGCGAGCCCATCAACATTTACACATATCGTTCACTAATAGGCTCGGTCCTGGAGATGCACAGGGCTCAATCTAGTGGAAATTAGCCAAACATGCTCACTTTTTACAGCAGGGGATTAACAAAAGACATGTCAAAGCACAAAGAGCACTTAACTTCTTGAAGGTGCTTTCATTTGCTTTGTAAATGTAATTTCATCTGTGCAAAAGCCTGGGAGCCTCAAAATGATGAACTCGGTCAGCCAGAGGAGCCGATGGCGACCGCCGAGAGACAATCAGCCATCTCAACATATTCTCATCACATTGTTTCTCTTTGACTTGCATCTTCCAGCTGTTGTTTCGGGTTTTACTAATAAAGCCGAACACATCTTAGGGAGTGCAGCTTCTGTGCTCTAAACACCTTCAGATGGCTAAATGCAGCCTAGCTAAGCTCTTAGTTTGTTATGTTGTCAGCTTTACCATATTGAAACTGAAGCCTCTCTCTTAGCTCTGGGTCTAAGACTTATTCAACTAATTCTACACCTAATCAATGTCTCCTCAATAATCCAGAGTTCTTGCGACTATATTTAACACATATGATCAGCTTATCTACGGGGTTGGCCCTGTTTCTGTAGAGATGAGTTAAAACATTGTTTCGCCTTTTTTCTAGCTTGATGTTTGAAAACTGGTGGTTAATAACCTAATGTTAATTAATACTTAATAACTTAATGTTAATTAATACTTAATAACCTAATGTTAATTAATACTTAATAACTTAATGTTAATTAATACTTAATAACTTAATGTTAATTAATACTTAATAACTTAATAATGTTTGACAACAGGTGCGTAATAGCCTAATGTTAATTAATACTTAATAACCTAATGTTAATTAATACTTAATAACCTAATGTAAATAATACTTAATAACTTAATAATGTTTGACAACAGGTGCTTAATAGCCTAATGTTAATTAATACTTAATAACCTAATGTTAATTAATACTTAATAACTTCATGTTAATTAATACTTAATAACTTAATGTTAATTAATACTTAATAACTTAATGTTAATTAATACTTAATAACTTATTAATGTTTGACAACAGGTGCTTAATAACCTAATGTTAATTAATATTTAATAACTTAATGTTAATTAATACTTAATAACCTAATGTTAATTAATACTTAATAATTTATTCATGTTTGACAACAGGTGCTTAATAGCCTAATGTTAAATAATACTTAATAACTTCATGTTAATTAATACTTAATAACTTAACGTTTGAAAACAGGTGCTTAATAACTTGGTTAAGGTGAGAAAAACATGGTGGGTTTCTTTAGAATGGCCCCTCTCTCAGATATATTTAACTTCTTCATTTTCTGATCTACAAAACTTGCTGCTGGTACTAAAGACAATGAAAAAGATGCATAACTACAACAACACTAATAATAATTTTGACCTAAATATACTGTAAAATACAGGATGTTGGTCGAAGGTTCAGAGATACTTTCTGCAGATATGCAACGCTTTGTAAATGTACTGTAAAAACACTTACTGCTGCCTCATTGGCTGTGTAGTCTGGACCTAAGCCTTGTAGCTTTATATCCAACTCCAGCTGCTTGTAGTCTTTTAGGGTGTAGGCCTGAAGGGACGAGGATGGACATTGTTGGACTCTGCATGTCAAACTGAACTTTATCTCTCTAATTCAACCATCAATCAGCAAAAGTCTTGAAGACAGCATGGTGGAACGTGATGGTTACACATTAACAAAGATGACCCCACACACATATGTAACTAGTTGGGGCTGTTGGAGAACGATTCCAGACTTCTCCTGACTATATAACCAGGAGTCCTTGAGCAGGACATTGAACCCCACGTTGCCCCTCGATGTGCCTATCGGGACATGAGTTTGTGTGTGAGAACGGGCGAATGTGCCATGTAGTGCATAGCGCTTTGAGTGGTCAGCGTGACTAGAAAAGGGCTGTATGAGTACAAGACATGAAAAAGTCTGACTTTATTTCATTCTCAACCACACAGGATATCAAAATCCTTTTTTCAACCCAGATTATCATGGCCAAAATACAAAAAAACTCAAATAAATAAATAAATATTTGATCTTATTTCTTTGTCTCTGCCACTGATGTATTCATTTATTTATTTTGGGGGGGATGGGGTGTAAAGAAAAATATATATCTGATTGCATTTTTTTTTTTACACTTTTACACTCTCAATGGGGCCTGCATGGTGGCGCAGGTGGTTAGCACTGTGGCCTCACAGCAAGAAGGTTGCTGGGGCCCAACCAGGAACCTTTCTGTGTGGAGCTGGCATGTTCTCGTCATGTTCTGTCATGTGTTAGCGTGGGTTCTCTCCAAGTTGGCGTATGTTCTCTCCGTGTTAGCGTGGGTTCTCCCCGTGTTAGCGTGGGTTCTCTCCGTGTTAGCGTAGGTTCTCTCCGTGTTAGCGTGGGTTCTCTCCATCTTGCCCAATGTCAGCTGGGATTGGCCCCTCCGCGACTACGTTCAGGGAGTAAGCGGTAGATAATGGATGTCTTCTCTTGCTCAACCACCCATCCAGAAAACTATCCTGCATGTTGATGGAACCACAAAAGGGTTCTAAGAGGAGTCTGAGGAGGATGAGATAAAAGCTATGACTTGGTTCAGAAAGACATCTATCATTTCGCAGGGGTTCTGGTGTTCAAGGAGTAAGTTTATATATAAAGTGTAACCAGCACAGTCTCCCTGCTGACCATGTCTATCCCTTCATGAGCACAGTGCAGCATCTTCCAGCAGGGTGATACACCATGTTGCAAAGCTCACATCATCTCCATGACGATGAGTTCCCTGTCCTCCAACGGCCTCTACCGTCACCAGATCTCTGTCAGCAGTACAGCTATGAGATGTGGAGATTCTCATCATGGATGCGCAGAAACTTTGAGATGCTTCACGTCAATATGAGCAACATTTCTGAGGAATGTTTCCTCGTTTAATCTACGACACCGGAATCTACGGCAGATCCAGAGGAAGAACTGGGTCTGATGAAGTGGTTGTTAAAACATGCAGATAAAATGCGCCAACACAGTGGATCTGTACATCACAGGTTCAACAATCGTAGGAAGTTAAAATGTCCGTTCACACAAAGGATGATCAAGGTGATCATATTGCTATCACCACACACACACACACACACACAATGGTGGTGTGTGTAAAAGATTATGTGTACATGGGTGCATGCGGTCTACAAGCTGTCCCAGACAAAAGGGAGCTAATCGCTCCAGATTGTTCTGGTTGCTCTTTGGAAGGAGGATTTCAGCTTCCTTCAACCACTAGCAAAGCACACAACAGGGTACCTCTTCTTTCAAAGCCCTCTCCCCTCCCGCCGACCCTCCAGCCGCGCTCATCTGCTTTTATGCCCCGGCTCTGCAGCCAGACTGCTTTACAAATTGAGCCTATAATCTGGTCAGACATGATGTTCGGCATGGTGGGAACGATGGAAGGTCAAGGGGTGAGAGCTCCTCTGTGGACACATCCTTTCTGTCTTTTCTGCCTCCAAAATGATCTGTTCATCGGCTAGCATCCTTAGCTTTACAACTGCTGAGAAGAATCTATTAATCCCACAGTGTTTTGTATTTTGCATCGTGCAAAGTTATCGATGTTTGCTGTAAACACGGCTACAAGTACCACAGACCCACCTGAAGAGCCCGGTCTGACAAACCAGAACAACAAGCTAAATCATTAAATGCAAATCGGCATCTTTAGTGGCCCTGCGCCTCAGACTCCCTCTCTCCTAATCACTTTATCCTCTAACACATCTTCAAATGGCTTCTCAGAGCCTGCAGCTCTGCGGTTTATGTAGTCATCATCTTATAGCAATTAAGTGTATCTTAGTGGAGCTAGATAATTAACCTGATGTTTTGTGCCCTCAGCCACCAGGACACTCCGGCTGGATTAAGCAGTCCCCACATGGAGACAGCTGAGGGGATTATTTGGGACTTCAAAGGGACATTTATTTATATAACCCTTTATGTACGTGGGGATTAAAGAGCAACTCCACACAATTGTAGAATTCATGTGTCACTTTTGTTTGGTGAAACTGCATAATGCGTTCTTTCTTCCTATGTAAATGCACTTACAGAGTGTGTGTTGAGTGTGTTTCAGGACCAGAGTTTAAAACGTTTTGTGTATTTTATGCTCTAATTATCCAGCTGGAAAATATGTGAACACGTTGAGCACGTGCTTTCTATAAAGACCAATAACAAATACCAGATGTGTAGTGATTTATTTGTAGTTATACACAGTAAATGACACCTTTTCCACTCAGAGAAATGCATTAAAAGTTGGTTTTTAGTTCTCCAGGCTTGTTTTCATTGTTCTTTGGATGTTTCTGCTGTTAGTTCTGTGCTCAGAACTGCAACTCCAGATGACTCCTACTGCTTTGGTGATGTTGAGGCTCTGGTTCTGGAGAGGATCCATCAGACCTGTTGCCACTGATCTTCAGTGTAGTTACCTCAGTCTGTTCTCCGCGTTTCCCCTTCTCTAACAACGGCTTGTTGGCAGCCACGTTTCCATGGAGACCACTTCTGACGAGGCTTCGACCCACAGCAGGTGGATCAACAGAAGGTCCAGATGCTTCTTTCAGGTCCTGCTTCAGGTTTTTGTCGGATTTCAGATCCTGTTCATCTGCTGTGTCTCTTCTTTCTCCCCCACATGTAGGCAGCTGTAGCTCAGGTGGAAGAGCAGTTGTTTTTCAACTGGAAGTTCAATTCCAGGCTTCTCCTGACTACATGCTGAAGGCAAGACACTGAAGCCCAACTAGCCCCCCAATGTGCCTATCAGGGTGTGAGTGTGAATGAGTTAATGTGACTATATAGTGTAAAGCGCTTTGAGTTGTCGATAAGACTGGAAAAGTGCTGTATAAGTATGAGTTCATTTACCACATGTCCAGTTTCTGCATGTTGTGCTGAAATTTTCTCTATTTTCAGCCTCCTCTTCCTCCTACTAACTACCCCTCCTCCTCCTCCTCCTCCTACTACTACTACTACTACTCCTCCTCTTCCTCCTCCTCCTCCTTCTACTACTACTACTGCTACTACTACTACTACTCTTCCTCCTCCTCCTCCTTCTACTACTACTACTGCTACTACTACTCCTCCTCTTCCTCCTCCTCCTCCTTCTACTACTACTACTACTACTACTGCTACTACTGCTACTACTACTACTCCTCTTCCTCCTACTAACTACTCCTCCTCCTCCTCCTACTAACTCTTCCTCCTCCTCCTCCTTCTACTACTACTACTACTACTACTACTACTACTACTACTACTACTACTACTACTACTGCTACTACTACTACTACCGTACACTAGTTTTTTGCACTAGTTTTAAAACAACCTATTGATATATGATGTAAACTGCATTTATTGCTCATATTCATTGATATCTTTTGAATAGTTTTCCTGTGCAGCTGCCAAAGAGAACAATGACAATGAAGCTGGAAATTGATGCGTCTCCATGAGGCGGATGGTGACAGGAAGCCGTACAATTTCATTTAAACCGAGTTGTTTGCTAAGTTGACTATGTGTCAACAAACACGGTGTCATCTTTAGAGTCTTTTTTTTAGGCCTGAATGTTTCACGAGGCAGGGTTGGGTTGATTAAAGAAAATCACATTTCTCTGAAAACGTCAGGTACTGGACTGAAAACCAGTGAAACCATCAGAAAGCTGCAGAACGATCCCTCCAGATGAATTTAAAAGATTAAACATCGTTTCTGGCTGCTCAGAGGAAAAAGGAACAGGACATTTTTATAGTTCGGGGCCATGTTGTGAGTTGTTACAGGGGATTGTGTATCTGTATGACGGTGAGATCAGATGGTAAATGTTGTTATGGGACCACTCCAGAGCAGAAAACACATCTCAGTATAAACACACACCTTATAGAGGGCTCTGGTTGTCATCTGCTTCTGTTTTTCCATCTGTAGCAGGTAGCTGTCGGAGTTGCCTCTACCGATCGGCTGTGTGTTTTTTGACCTTTGACCTCTGCACAGCTTAGACGCTTCCTCGGTCATCACTTTCCTGATGGGGGGCAGAACTGGGTAAGGGCTTGAAGCCTGTGATAATGTGGTGGTGGGTGTCTCACGGAGGTTCTGCACATATTCCTTCATGTGAGTCTCACGTGGACACCTCTGGCCCTCCGTTTCAAAGGAAGATGGACGCTTCAATCCCGGTTCCCTAAAACACAAAGTCATATCACAGCGCTTTTTACAATCATTTACTGAGTTTTAACTTCCTGTTAAATTTTCCATTGTTGCCTTGTGCAAGCAAAGGATTGGGATTGGATTGAACTGGTTTGAACTGGTTTGAACTGGTTAGAACTGACGTGTCTGTAAAGCAGCGCATTACAAATAAAGCTTAATTTGAATAAATAATGATGCCAGATTTACTAACATGAGCACCTGGTGTTAATTAATAAAGTATTTCTGATTTTATTGATTAATCATGATGTTCTGATTTTCAGATCACGTCACTAATAACTGGAGAAACATGAACTGCAAACTGGAATCCTCACCAGTAACTCCCCACTGTACCCAGAAAGTTTTAAAGCTCTTTCAGGTTTTTTTTTGCTTCTAATGGAAATGCTTAAAAATCTCCAGCTGGGAAAAATCTCCATCATCCACATTGGACACCATGGCAACAGCCATTTATTAGACGAGTCTGAAAGGTGTCGTCCATCAGTGTGATTTAACACATTTAGTTTCAATTTGAGCCCAATTAGAAAGAAAAAACTTTAAAAAGTATTTCATTTTTTTCCATTTGTATCTTTTTTTCTGTTGCCAACAATAAAGAATATAAATATGAATGAAGGTAAAGTGATTTATTGATCAGCATTACTGTCATTTAAATGCTGTATACTATGTTCAGAGCCTCAGGAGAGGAAACACCTTGATGCTGCAATGCATCGCGCCCTTACTTTACTACTCAAGTAAAGATTGGGAGGTTTTTGTGAGATCCATAGAAAGCTTAAGGATATCAAGCATTTCATTACGTGACAAGTCCGTTACCGGGATTACCGGTGTTGGCATTAGTGATCAAACTGATTTGCATCACTGATAATCATTTTTACAGTGTGATTGCTTTGTGTTCATTTAGTCCGAATGAATAAACAGAATTAACGGTTAATCTGCTGCACCCGTCGGGACGATCCTCCAGTATCTGAACAGGAAGTTGTGCACTTACTGTGGACGTTCCTGAGATCTTCCTCGGTTTGGTTGATAAGGGGATGACGAGGGAAGTGCAGGGTGAGAACCCCCGTGAGTATGGCTGTGAGGAGAAGCTAAGCTGATGATGGCTTCTTGGCCTGGCTGCTGGAGGAGAGGAAGGAGATCAGACGGGGAATTGAGGAAGATGTTGAGGTGGACTGCAGGGGGCTGTGATGAAGACATCTGCTGTACAGGATGAGGTAAAGATGCTGGTTTGGCTGATGGAGAGCCGAGCCTGCCTCCATGTGCAGCTTTCTGAAGCGGAGAAGGCTCCCGCTGCCGGGAGACGTTCACATCGTCTTTCTGCTGGACTTTCTTCCCTTTGCTGATTTCACCCACCTGGGATTAAAAGCAGGATTAAGAGTTTGTAAATAACAGTTTTTAATCAGGTTAGATGTCAGAATGTGTGTGTGTGTGTGTGTGAAATTATTCACAGTGCTTCGGTTTGTTGCTCCAGCTGTGATTTCTAAAACTGAAAACTTGAGGCAACTCCACATCAAGTTTCTTTTTTTCTCTTTAGTGGTAGCTGAGGCTGTTTCTAAGAGTGCGTAACACAACCATGTGGATCAGGGTTATCTTGGTCCCGAGCTCCACAGTCCTGCAGGTTTTCAATGCATCCCTGCTCCAACACATTTAATGCTCAGAAAAGTGCAACAGCGTCGTAAGCGCTCAAAGCTGACTCATGATCGATTTCAGGCATCTGCATCAGGTCATGCAGCTGATGCAGAGTGCGTGTGTGTTTCTGCACGAGCGTTGGCCTAAAGCGCGGACCTGCAGGTAGGACTGCTATCAGCCACTAATCTCGACAGTATGGAGTTTCTTTCTAAACTTTCCCAGCTATAAACATTTTAAGTGTGTAAACCATAAAGTTGATCACAGTGCAACATCTACATGTGGATAACAAATCAGTGTTTACAATATCTCACGTTCTGCCATGATACCGTCGATCTAAACTGATTCAGGACCCAGGAAATGACACAGGACAGCATACCATGCATCTAAAACATCCAAACATAGTTTCATTCCTGAGCTCTATCAGACATGGCATGAAAAGCCTGTCCCAGCTGCTATCTGACCTGATGCAGGCTGAACCATCAACAGGTCACCAAACCAGAACCCAGAACATTATTCCTATTAAAAGCTGCAAACTACATGTTTTAATAACTTAGTTACAATATTCAAGTTGGGACATTGTCGTAGTTACACATCAAACATTTATCAGGATTTTTCTTATCAAAAAGAAAAACATCTTAAACGTGATTACTGTATTGATTATATTTTCAGTTGGATTCATGATTTGCAGATCATTCATCACTGAATCAATGTTTCAACATAGATCAACTTATTGTTCCACCACTTATTTCCTCACTTACATGAAGTTTTATTTAAAGGGGACATATCGTGCAAACTGCGTATTAAATAACTCACTAAATCAGGTTTCACGTCCAGGATTACTGATTGAGAGCTTCTTTTGTCCAGGTGTGCTGTACAGACAATGTCCTCACCCTGATACTTTAAAGGAGACATATGCAAAATCCACATTTAAAATCCTTAAATACATGTTTTTGTGCACTTCTAAGTGTTTAAATGCAGAAAATGTTATCGTATTCCCTCCTGATGCTGCACATATATCTTTATATTCTTTGTGGTCATATTTTTCAGTTTGTTTAATTTTCTCTAT
>JBAMHV010000016.1:17961069-17980260 GCA_037177535.1 Pseudomugil gertrudae | reverse complement strand
ATCCAACTTCATATTGAGATCTGATGTATCTAATGTGTTTCTTTAAAGTGCTCCTTTAATTTTTGTGAGCAGTGTATGTTTATTTCTGCTGTGAATTTGGTCTTTTTAACATCGAGTCTATGGGGATTTACTCTGTAATGGTGCCCCTAGTGGACGAGGAGGGACCTGCAGGCATGGGTCTGCATACAGGAATAACATGTTTTTACTCACTGTCCTTGTTTTCTTCCAAGGTGCTGAGCAGACTGGTGCGAGCGATACTTTGGTGGCGGTTGCAGCTGCAGCAGGAATGATCGGAGCCATCTGCCTCTCTCTGGTGGCTTTCATAGTTTACCAGAGGTACAACGCTAAAGCCGCTTTCAACAAAACAAGTTTGTACTCACAGGAGTATCCTGTGAGAAAACCTACAATAAGTCATGAATGAATAGCACTGGTTACAAGCCTGGATTTTAAAGCTTCGCATCACAAACAGATCGGATGTGTTGGTTCCCAGTCTGCCTTTACCAAACACCACACGTGTTCACTGAAGCTGAATTACACGTGCAGTCACTTTTCATCTTCTTTTGGTATGAAATAAAACAGAAAATGTTTGGGAAATTATGTCTGTGATGATAACAATTAGCAGACATATCAGCGAAAATGGCACTATGTTGCCTAGCAACATGCATGCGACTTAATAGCTGCGCTTACATGGAGCATATTTATTTGATTGAATCAGAATAAAAGTGCATCATGTAAATAAGGATTTTATAATTATATTATTGATAATTATTGTAATAATAAAAGCAAATGTAATCTGTTTGCATACATTTTTACAGCCCTAAATAAAACTTAAAGATCAATAATTAGTAATCATCCTTTTGCGGATGGGAAGAGGAGTTCAGTATGGTGACCCTTCAGGGCCACCGTAGTTCTATAATCAAAGGATGGAAAACAGAAAATAGTCTTAATGAGGACTGAGGACCGTTTCCCTCCACTGAGGATGACTAAACATGGATCCATACTGAGATCAAGCCGATCATGTAAACATCAGCTTCACGTTTACAGGAAACAAACGTTAAAACTGAATGATCAGAACTAAACATCTGAAACTGAGTGATTCATAACCACAGAAATGCATCAATTACCAAAACACAAGCTTTATATGCTCTTTAGAACATTTAAGATTTAGTGATATATTAGTTAAATCATTACTGGTACTTTTTGTGTGTTATTTAAACAGGGTAATGGTTACTACAGCTGTCAGTTTTATCATGTTTATCTATTGAAGCTTCACATGTTTTGTATTTCTTTCCAATAAAGAAACTACAGATACAGATACTTTGAGTATATGTGAGTATTCAGATGCTGTGATGCAGATAAACTAGTCCAGTCACATGCTTATGGCAGCCTACCAGGGGTCAGGATGCTGCTGGTAGTGATGAGGATGATGATGAAGCTTCATCCTCACCACCAGATGTCGTTATGATGCTGCTGGTAGCGATGAGGCCTAATGCACATTACATTACGTCCTTTCATAGTGCCGCCGAGCCCGTTTTTAAGCTTCTCAATGTGAGCTCAAAGATTGTTAATAAATTACCAGAATGACAAATAAAAAATCTTTTATTTTCAGTTTAGAAATAAACGTTTACTTCCTATTACAATGTTTTTTCCCACCCCACGGGATTACAAAGCAGACCCAGGACCCTGAGCCGAACCCCTCAGCTTCCCTGTTCCAGTGAAACCAACACAAGCTCAGCGGTGCAACCTCACCACACATCACGGCTTCTGGCAGCTCGGGAACGTCATTTCCTCCTCTACAAAACACTCAGACCGCACTGAGAAAATCCAGCGGGAAGCAGATGAGCAGAGACAGTATGAAAACTGCTTTTTCAGCCGGTGAAGAGAGAAGCGACAATACTGAACGATGGAGCTCAGCTTGCTGATGCAGAAGATGTTCAGAGTGTAAAGCTGGAAAGTAAAAAAGCTCCACACATTAAGACACACTAGCTGCACCACATGAGACACAATGAAACCAGCATTTCATGTCATGCTTTTGCATCATTTACATATGAGAGGAAATCAGACACGAAACTGAAATTAAATTTCCCCTGGTGTCACCACTCATTAGGTCAGATTTGATTCAACATCAGGATTCACGCATGAACACCCCCTATCCTGCTGAAATAGATTTAAATTACCGCTTTTATTTTGACATTTCCTGCAAATAAAACCTAAGCAGACAAAGCAACTTTTATTGGCACAAAAATCGATCCAAAGAGACTCTGGGACCTCCACCCTGATGCTAGATGCTAAGCTAGCAGCACTACCTCATTCAGACCTATAGCTTAGTTTAAAACGGACTAAAACCTTGCATCCCTCTGGAGAAACTAGAAAAACAAACAATAAAATCACCGGAGAGGTTAAACCTTCAGTTTTTATTGTAAATCCTTTATCCTTCAGTTTGTCAATATAAAAAATAATGTTTATGACACAGACGTGAAAGCTAAAAGTACAGATATGTAGCATGAGGTCTGAATGGGTTAAGCATTAGCAACAGATCGGCTAACAATGCTAATAAGACCCAAACATCCCTACGTGTATCCTGGCAGAGATGCAGTCTGGGGCTTTGTTTTGGTGAAACCGTTTCTCCATCGTGTTAAACACTCCAAAAAAGACGAAAAGAGGAGCTGCATGGGGAGACAAGCGATAACGAGATGACTCATCAATCTTTATCCAATCAGCTTCCAGAAGGTCAAAGAAAAAAGAGAACGAAAGAGGGAACTTCAACATTTCACACTGTCAATAAATAGTGATTTTTTCCCAGAGTTCCAGCTGTTATAATTCATCTCCTATGTGGTTTTCAGGTGGGGCCTTTTCTGTTGCTTCTGCAAACACAAAAAACATGAATTAGTGTGAACGAGGACAAAAACGAGATGTTTCCTTCTGCATAAACACCCGATATATTCACTTCCAAGCAGCTGAACGCTGTTATAATACTAATACTTTAACGTGTAGCATGATGCAAACCATTTTTAGAGCTTTATGGTAAAAACTTTGGTTAAAAAAACTACAATCTGATGCTTGTCTTCCGCCCCCTAGTGGACACCCTTTGTACTACAACATACTGAAATGATAAATACTAAATAAAAACATACATGCTAATTATTTCTGTTCTGTTGGCTAAATAAAAACTTCACTAACAGGTTTAGGATGGGGTTCACTCACTTTCCGTCCAGATCACAAACATTTTTAAAGGAATTCAGCTCTTTAACTCTGACCTATGAATTACTCCAGCATTAAAATCTGCTGACTCGTGTTGTCACACCTTCCATTCAAGCTATTTTAAACTGGCCCTTTGTTAATGGAAATGTGAACAATGTGCTTTCAGCTGGACAGACCGTAAAGGCCAAACGGTGTGCATTTAAGCGTGTTGGAGGGAAACGGGACAAGCAGCAGACAACCATCATTCATCTACTCCGGCGGCTAGTTTCAGACGCTGTGTGGAATATCTCATCTTAAAGTTTTGGTTCTTCTGCAGTCGTAGGTGATCTTTTACGTCTCTTTTACATGTCAGTTATTTGGAGTGACATGATGGCAGCATGACCGACAGACCTGTAGTTATCGTGTCTTCTGTGGGCTCTGATTGGCTGTCTGAGCTCGACTGTTGGGCGGTCTCCTCAGTGGGGGGAGTTTCACCAGGCGGGATGTCTTCTGCACTTCCTGCATTTTACAGAAACACTAATTATAAACAACCACCGTTTCAGAGTATAGATACATAAAATCATTTAAAACCATAACAGACAAACATGCATTCAGAATATTTGATGCATTAACATGTAAAACATTTAGCGGCTCATGCTGCTGATGGTCCTCAGTCAGCTGGATCATTTCTGCTTCCACCTTCCTCGTTTCATCCAGCCTGTTAAAATCGTGCCGCTCAGCTTCAGGCTCGAGCCTGGTGACGTCTCTCTCGCCACAAAACCGATGTAACACACCTGAACTGAGGAGTAAACGCTGTTGACCCACCACTCTTTGAGTCCGTGCTCTCCTCTGTCACCGGGACACCTTTGTCCTCTGCCGTGTTGTTGGCCTTGCCGTTGCTTTTATCTGCATTCGTGTCGTTCTTGGGCTTGGCTTTAGCCTTGGGCTTGGCAAACTTGGCTTTGTTGAGCAGATAGTTGACCTCTCGATCCAGAAGCGCCACCTTGGACTCGATGTCCTTCGACAGCAGGACGGGACGGACTTGCGGAGAACGTTTGTCCTGCTCTGCGACCGTCGCGTTCTTCCAGGTCTGAAACGGGAAGCGTTGCACAAACGTCAGAAGGAAAATAAAACCATAGCAACCCCCTTCATCCCTTCACCACTTACGGTTGTTTCATTGATGACTTTTTCCAACATATTCAGCTCAACCTCGGTAAAAATCTGGTCGTCCTCTGGGATCAGTCTGGCGCTCCTGTGAAAAAATGTCTCATTTCAGGCAGTTTGTTGAACAACCTAAAAGTTTTTCCTTCATAATGAGGATGACAGGTTAAACTCCAGCTTCTTCGCTCCTTCTCTATGCACTCACCTCAGAAAGAAGCTGGAGTGGTTGAGCAGGCTGTCGAGGGCAGCCAGGCGGTCTGGCCATTTGCGTCGCTCCTCCACTCTGAAAAACATGTCCTTACAAAGGCTTTTAAGCTGAGACAGCTTCTCTCTCAGCTGCTTGGTGGTGGCGGCGTAGCCTTCCTCGTCCATCCACTCCGACGTCTCGCTCAGCTTGGCTGAGATCTGCTCCTTCTCCTCCTCAGTCACCACCTTCAGGTAGTCCTCTTGGTACAGCTTGTCCTGGAAAGCGGAGCAGGTACCGTGGTTTGTGCCACTTCATCTTAGATAAATGTAACCGGGATCTACAGTAGGTCTTTGACCTCTCGTAAAACCTGCAGCGGGTTCGGTGGTCACAACCAGTTACCGTGGCAACGCGTCACAGCAGCAGAAAATAGTCCACTTAGACCGCTTCTTGTGAAAAGTTTATCATTTTAAAGTTAAGAAACATTAATGCATTCAATATTTATGTATATTTTATTTCTTTCATGAGTGACCGTGGTATAAGCAGGACAATGTCCTTCGAGGTGTCCATTAGCAGACATTAACGGGATTTACACCTCCACGTCGTCCATTCATTTCTGATAATGGACACCTGGACCTTACTTAAACAAGCTATGTTGGTCTGAGTATTTACTGGGATGTTCACATAACCAGTCTGTCTTAACCTCTGAGGTGAATGGACAGACTGGTTGAGATTATATAAGGATTACAGGAAGTCAAATAAGGAACGAGAGATTCTCATCATTTTATTTTTCATTTCATTATGAAGCAATATCTCTAAGGAATGTGTCCAACACCTTGTTGAATCCATGACACTAAGAGTTCAAGCGGTGTTTCCTCTAGAAACAGATAAAAACTCAGATTTCTTGGTCTGAAACAGCTTCAGAAGCCTCCACAAGCCTCTGCTGCTTACCTGCGTCTCAAAGATGAAGGCTTCCAGGGTGTTCAGAGTTTTTTCTCTCTCATGTTTGGCCAAATCTCTGTCTGTCAAATCCTGCAGCCTGAAAGGAGACGAAGACTTTAGTGAATAAAACTGAAATTCGGACTAAATGTGGCTTAAAAGGTCTTTAAAGTCTTTACTTCTTTTTGGAGGAGGCGAGGTCCTCGACAGTGGGGTCAATGAGGTCGGTAATGAGGAGCTCCACTGCGACGTCCTCAGAGATTTTACTTTTTTTCTGAGGTTTTGTCTTCTCTGGCTCCGTGTTGTCAGATTTCTCTGCATCTTTTTCCTCCTGAACCAGAAAAGATGAAAAAAGTCGAAGACCTGCAGTAACAGTCGGTTCGTGCAGTGAACTCCCAGCAGAAACATTACCGTCGCCTCCGTCTTGCTGCCCGACTCCTCCGTCTTCTCCGGACTTTTCTCTTCATCTGCTTTTTTCTCTGAATCATCCGGCGTCTCTTTGTCCTCTTTGTCCTTCTGGTCCTCATCCTTGCCGTCCTTTGCGGACTCTGGAGGCACCTCTTCCTCATCCTTGATGGGAAATAGAGCAACCATTTGTAGCCCGCCTCTCGTATGAGCTGCGTACCTCCGTCAGGGAGCGGACACTTACCTGAGCAGGTTCGGTTACATTTGCAGCAGGTTCAGAGGATCCTCCTCCAAATAAGGTAGAAATCGTGTTTCCCAGCTCTGAAATGAAACATAATTACATCAGTTCAATAAAAATGGCATGAAAACAACTCAAATTTATGAAATTTACTTTAAAAAGTTAAGAAATTTTTATATTTATATACAAATGTTATAATAAATTAATAAACTGGATTAAATTACACCATATATTAAATACACGATGCATTCAGGGAAAACAATACTTCTGACTTTGCTTAAACTCTGAAAATTATTTTTGTATTAATTTGCAGTCACTCATTTAAAATCTAAAATGTGTTTGACTTAAATTAAACTAAAAACTTTCAGTCATATCAGATAAAATCAGAACTGCCAGATCAACAGAAAGATGCTGCTTCTGTCAGACAGCTGGATAAAATATCTTAATCTTTTAATAGACGCCTTGCAGGTGTTATATGTGAGTGATGCATTCATGATGCAAAACAGCTGTTATAAAACAGGACAAACACAAAAACACACGACTTTGAGGAAGTTTTCTAAACCTAAAATACATCTTGCTGTGGGATTTACAAATCAGAGTAAAGACCATCCACATCCTCATTTTTACTTCATACAAGGTGGCAGCATCCATTTAAAACAATAGACAGGTTTTATGACTGCGTGCCATCAGCCAGGATAAATGGATGAAGGCCAAAATAAAAAATGCAGACTATGCAGTGTGCATTTTATTTCAGGTAGATATGATTATATTTAGGTAGATCTATGACTACAAAGTCTTGTGGTAATATATGGACATGAACCTGCTTCAGTAAATATTAAACATGTAATAAAGTGACATAAACGTGACATTACTAACTACGTTAGTGCAGCACTTCTTAGACACAAAGCACAACATTAAGGCTTCCAGTGATGTGTTGACCTTCTAGCTACATTTAGATGTCACTTAAAGCTCAGCCATGATTTAATGTCTGTATGCCAATCCTGTAACAAATACGGGTCAGGTAGGTGCGTACCTGTGTTAAATGCTAGCTTTTTTATATAACAGCATGATCAGTGGGGGGGAAGGCTTTCTGTATAGATGTTTTTAACACTTTGCCATTGAGTAAACACGGCGTAAGAAGCTTTCTGCACTGAGGATGCACGCACATATCGCTGACTTTCCCCAGTGTTTGTGAACATTGCAAAGGGTCTATAGATCTGCCAGATAACCTCAGAGGCTGCAAACACGCCGGTTCGGTTCCTAATGTGTGGCTCAGACAGAGAAACGTACTCGTTAAAGTCGACTCTTCCTCTTTCTCCTCCACGATGGTTTCAAACACAGACTCCACCTGTAGATAAAAAAAAACTATTTAATCTAAGAAGTTTTATTAAAACAGAAGAAAACGGCTCCTTTAAAAGTCGTTTCTGTCATCCACCTTTGTGCCTTCAGCTCATCACATCAGTGTCGTGTGCTGAAAACGATCCTGAACTCACCCGGTCCAGCAGGAGCAACCCGCTTTCGTCCATGTTGAAATGAGCTTTGATTCCTTTGGATTCGGCATCTGCGTGCTTCTGGAAGCTGCTTCCCACTCCCAGCAGCTTCACCGTGGTCAGGTTCAGAGAGCCAAACACACTGCAACACACCAGGACGTCCACGTTACCGCCACAAACCACAACGTCCAAGCATCTCCATAAAACACCAGCGCGCAGAATAAAAAGGCTGTACCTGAGTTCATCTGGACTCAGGAAGCTGAGGTCGCCGTAGTTAATGTTGAAGGAGAAGTCGTCGTTATAGCGATTGAACGTGATGACTTTCCGCTGGGGGTAAGGCGCCATCCTCTGGAACAGGATGCGCTTGTTGTGTTTCTGGGTTTTCACACCTTCCTCCTCCATCTCCCGGGAAAACTCCACCTACCAGAGCAAAGCACCGTGTGACAGTCAGAGATGAGGTACGGCCTGGATTATGTTCAGCTACGTGTGTGTGTGTACACACACTCGCTGCAAACAGCGTTAAAGACAAGATGCCTCCATACGCTGGTGTGCGACGCACAACATCTACAGATGTGCATGTTTGATGTGTCCAAATATAAAAACCTTTCTGGGAAAGACCAATCAGGAGCTGGAAAGTTTTAATGTTTGTTTTTTTGTACCTGGTGTCATAAACATACACAGTGTTTTAGAATAAACTCATGTAGAACAGCACCAGTTTCCCCATACAAAAACCAGAGCATGCACCTAAGATTGTCTGGTTAATAACTACACAGATCGGATCCACCATGCAGCTATAGGACATATGCTGTTACACGGCTTTGTGTCATCGCGTGTATCAAAGATCCTAATGGAACAATATCTCACTCCTCACTTTTTGTGTGTCTAAGAAATGACCAGAGAGATGTTTGGGCTTATTTTAGGGTGATGAATTTCTCAGAGCTCAGTCACACATCAGTCAGAGGGAAAAACAGCAGACAGAAATGGCCTGTAGGAGGCGTCAGCTGCAAAATAACCCTTCCAAACATTCCTGAATCCAGACAGGGATCCAGATCACCTCCAAATTTTAATCCCTCCTTCATCTTCCCATTCTGGATTTATCCTGAAAATTTCAGGAGAATCCGTCAATAAGTTTTGGAGTTATGTTGTATACATGACAGACAAACAGGTAAACGCAGGTAAAAACAACCTCCTGGTGGAGGTAATACCAGGTAAGTCTGGACCAATGGCTTCAAACTGCAGAGAAAATCTACGTCTGGGAGAATCTGACACATTATGAAAGAAAAGAAATTAACTAAAATCTGCGATGGAGGACAAATGGAACTACGTTTTGCAACACGGGTGAGATGAAGCTACGACTCATGAAGACACACTTTCTACTCCATCTCTGGAAGCTGTGAACAGACCTGGATGGGGAAGACGGCTGCATCTCGGACCAGGAAGGGTTTGACTTTGAAGGCCTTGCTGAGGGCAGCAGCCTGGTACACGGCTCCCATAGCTGCTGCTTCATCTGCATTGATGTTCTTCCCCAGCTCCTCTCTGCACACAAATCACACAATTTACCACAAAAACATCCGTCTGTCTGGCTGTGGAACCATTTAGCACTAACCTCACCCAGACCCTGCATATGCTTTTAAGTCAGTAAGTAAAAACACGACTCTTCGTGGTAACGGGACACTTACTTCTCCACAGCTTTGAGCAGCACTTCCTGAACTTTGGGGACACGAGTCGAGCCTCCGACTAAAATCACCTGCTCGATTTCCTCCTGTTGACGTGACAACGAGTCAGAATCACAGCGGTAACGCCACACAGTTTATTTTCAGACACCGCTTCCTTCCCTCATCAGTATCTGTGAATCCACTGGTTACATTTACACCATGGTGTGTTAATATTGTAAGTGACCATGGTATAAGCAGGAAAATGTCCTTTGAGGTGTCCATTATGAGACATTAATGAACTTGGATACCTCGTTGGGCATTATCCCTCATCTACATGTCATTTTGACCAGAGCATGCATCCAGATATTGTGTCAGCATGTATAAAACACGACATGATGCTTCCGTACGAACACCAACCAGTTTCATTTCCGCGGCTGTTAGAGCATCCTGAACTGGGCGAGGGACTCTCTCAAAGAGGTCGGCACACAGCTCTTCAAACTCCGCTCTGGTCACCTTCGCTTTGAAATCGATGTCATCCATCAGGCCTTCCACCTGCGGAGCAGAAACACGCAGCATCCGTCAATGTCCACGCTGCAAACCTGCAGGCCTTTACAAGTCAAGCGTCAACACTGTCAAGCTGTGTATAGTGTGTTGTGGAGATGGGCTGTGAGCGTAGATGGTGGATGTTTATCAAACTGCGAGCTGCTAGGAGCTGCTAGGAGCTAACGGAGTCGACTCAAGCCTAACCGGCTAAATGGAGGTAGTGGCTAAAGCTAAAATATGCTGTTAGCTGGCAATAAGCTGCATTTGTGCTACACTCTGCCTTCTTACCAGTCAATCAAAAGGACACACCCATGATTATGCAGAATTCCTGGATTAAATTACAGGATTATTTCTGAAGATATGCTTTGTGAAGCCAGTTATGTTCAAGCAAGTTGACTTCAAATCAGTTACTATGGTAACAGACTGGTATGACCCGCCTCTCCTTCAGAAATAACTACCCTTAAAAATAATTAGCGTTAACCTGTTGGACTAAGTCTGAGGACATTCCCGACAGCATGATGTGGGACTTCTGAACTCTCCTTGTTAAGTTTTTTCCCTTTTCTTTCTCCTCCAGACGTCCTCAGATCAGATGTTTGTAGGAGCTCCGAGTGTTTATCTTGCTGTTGCTTCTCCTCGTCTTCCAGGTCTCTCTCTGACTCCATGACAGATTCATCTAAAGAGTTTCTTCTCGCTCAACCGGGAGACGTTCCTGCGCTGCTCATCACGTTCCTCCTGGGTTTTCACAGAGCGGACTTTATTCTGGAGGTTTCCTTCATCTCCCGGGCCAAGCGCGTCTCAGGTCGATGCCTTTGTTATCTCAGCAGTGAGAGCTGCTTCCACCTGGACGACTCTGTTGGCTATCTCCGCTTCCCGTTGCAGCTCAGAGAAAGCCTGTCACTGTTAGGGTTTCAGATTCCAGAAGACGCATACACGGTGGTACGAAACCACTTTGTGCTCTTGGACTTCCCTTTGCCATCCTCGTGCACTCGTCTGCGTAGCGGTAATATGCAGTTCTTTAGATTCAAGATGCTCCTCCACCTCTTTACAGAGCTTATTTGTCTTTGCAAATCCTGAGTTTGTTTTTATTTATGCAAATCTCTCTGTAGAAGCTCAACCCGAGGCAACACCGCTGCTTCTCCAGGCAGTCTCAGCTGTAATATCATGAGGCTGATATTTGCTAAATGAATATTTTCTGTCTGCATTTCATTCTTGCAAGTCTTGGAGGAGAAAAATGTTACTTAACAGAAACTCTTTCATTTTAGGCTTTTTATATTTATTTATGCCACCATAAAGCAACTGTCTAATATTTGCCGCCCCATTAAAAAAGTTACTGGATACGTCACCAAGACGATTATTGGGTATCATCTGTGTTCGTAGCCGTGCTCCGGTACTACAGAACCTCATACCAATGTGAAAAACATCAGTCCAAAGCAACACGTTAATATAAAGAGATTAAGCTGCATGCAGATGTTTCAATGCATAATGAGCCAAGTTATTACTCGTGCTTTATTTGGTCATGTTGTTGGTTTAATCATAGCTGTGAATCAGATCAAAACCACCATGGTTTCATCGAATTAGGTGTAAATTTAACTGCTGTTATTTGTTATTTATGATGTCTACGTGATGACTGAATAATCTGATAACTGTATCGTAGCATCAGAGCCATGTTTATAAAGTTTTATGCCTGAATAAAACCCCATTAGCAAGATGAACGGAGGGAGTCTGGATTTTAAAAAAAGGTGCTTTCTAAGTAAAGTGGACTGGTTTGATGAGGTCTGACAGACTCACCTGGGCCATGAAGTCCACGTTTGCACTCAGCACAGTCTTGAGCCTCTGGGCCTCTTTGAGGAGCTTGGCCATAGCTCGGTGGTTCTCTCTCACATCCTTATTGGTCTTTTTCTGCTCGTTGAAAAGTTTGGCCAGGTGGTCCCGCAGTCGCAGGTCCATCTCAAAGCCCCCCAGGCCGCGGTCGTACCTAAAACCAGAAGCACACCTGAGCGTCAGCAGCTGGTCCGCTGTGCCGACACCACTGCGTCTAACCGTGGACTCACCCAACACCTCGGACCTGCAGCTGGGGCTGGGTGCCAGACTCCTTGGTTTTGACGGTTTGATAAGAGACGATGGAGGCGGTTGTGCTGCCCGAGCCCATATCATAAAACATGATGTTCTGGAAAATCAAAACAAACTTTATTTCTCAAGCACTTTTCATGCATCGGCAGCACAAAGTGCTTCACATAAAAAAAGACCTGCATGCTGTCGGGACTTTGTGTAAAACTCAGATATAAACACAATGATCTGTGAATCCTTTTAACTACAAAGCCAACATACTGCCATAATGCTGCAACACAAACACGAGGAAAAAAGTGGAAAGCAAGTAATTAAACCATGTTTGAGACAAAAGAAACGTGATCACCTTAGCCGTGTTGTCAATATCCTTCCTCCTAAACACGCCGTAGTTCAAAGCCACGGCCGTGTTGTCGCTGATGAGCTGCAGGACCTTCAGACCCGCCATGTGTGCAGCGTGCAGGACTGCCCTGCGCTCTGCCTGGTTAAAAAAGGCTGGGACGGTGATCACTGCATCTTTGATTGGCTGTTCTGTGATGGGACAGATTCAGGACTTCAGATTAAATCATTGGCGACGTTACAGATGAAGGCATCTCATTTTTCAGACCGACAGACCTGCAAAGTCCTGAGCCAGGCCACGGGAATAATTCAGCATCATCCCAAGGAGCTCCTCAGGTGTGTACTGCGTTTCTCTGCACGAAACAAACATCAGCATGTTTACAAGGAAACACGTCAACAGCTGCTGAGAGGAAGTAAAAACAATTTGTGCTGAACACCAGTAAGAGAGAATGTAGCAGGGTGTAAAAAAACAATGAGCATTAGTGGTCATTAAAAGAAACGCACAGTTTACTAATTACATTTACCGTTTCTGCAGCTGAACATGTTACATTTCCTGTAAACACTAAACGCAACCAACTTTTAAATAAACAACTTGAAAGTGAACCCGTTCGGACCCCCTCAGGTGCTCTGATCATCACTGCCTACATTACCCATCATGCATTGTGCACGCAAGCATAACAACCCGACTAGCGCTCCTGCTCTGAAATGGCAAGCGCAGCAGCTGCAGCTGCATCACATGCTTTGTGTGACTGCGATACAAAGATCTCACATTTGCATCAAAGTTTCACCTGCCAAACTACGACGTCACTCATCGGCTTCTAATCTGAAGACATCCAGTACGAGAGCTGATCTGCATGATGTTAGAAAAACCCCTGCAAAAAGCTCCGTGACAGGCAAGTTGCTTAGCTACAGGCTCGCTTCTAACTTAATTTTAAATTAAATTATCTAATTTATGAGACGGTTATCCGTTTTTTACAAACCAAATCAAACTCGGCTGGTTTTTGCCACCAACGTGCATCTAAATGTTATCTTAGCTTTACTGCAGCCACAGAAAACCATCATTTTTTGTTATTCTCGAGATCTTTAGCCGCTCCTGATTGAAGCCAAGTGCGAGTCCGGTCCTCGAGAGCAATTTATCTTTTCAGTGCAACGTGTCTCCGACACACCCGAATCTGATGAATGGCTCATTATTACCAGAGCTCTGCAGAGGAGCATGACATGCAGAAGGAAAATTCAGGTGCAGGATGGTAGATCTCCAGGACCGGACCTGGGCCCCTGTGTTTTCCCATGTATCCTGGCTCCAACACAGTTGGCTCACATTTCACTGAGTCTTTGTTCAGAACCTGGTAGGATGCTGGGGTTGCTTAGCAACACAATGATATTCTTACTATTAAAAACACAATAATGGTGTTATTATGCAGAATCTCCAAATAAATGCTATATTTTCTGGCTGGATTGGAAAACTCCTGGGCAGGATATAAACGCCCTAACGAGTAAGCTCTCCATCACACGCTAGCAGAAACGTCCGTGGAAGAGTTTTATTAAAGCGGCCAGACTCACTCTGAGCTTTTAAAGGAAACTGTTCCTCTTGTGGCGTCCTCCTGGAGCTGATGCTCAGGAAACCGCTTCTGGTAGAGCTTCACCTGGAGGTTGTCGTGCTTCTTACCCAGGAGGCTTTGGAGGTGTCTGTAGACCATTTTGGGGTTCTTCACAGACTGAAACGTAGAACATGAGCGCCCATTAACGTGCAACAGTGTGAGGAGCAACAGCAGGTTCATAAAGAAAATGTAGCAAAGTCGTACCACGCTTAATGCACTTTCCCCTAAAAGCCTCTCGTTCTCCTTCAGACAAACCGCTATGGGCGTTTTCCTCCTCGACTCCCTGGAAAAATAAAAAAATAAAGTCATTTCCAGTAGTTTAGCATTCCTCATCTGTCTAAATAAAACCTCACTTGTTGAGGACTATCTCCATCGGCACGCCAGGTTTCACGATGGCTACTTTCATCCACTCGCTGCCGAGGTCGACCGACATGACCGCCACGGTCTCTGCAAACACAAAGTGACTCTAATGAGCGGTAGCATCATCCGTCCCACAGCTGAATTACTGATGAGTCAGCTGTTTGGAAGACGCAGTTTTCCACACATCTATCCACATTAAAGACTAAATGACAGAAAGCCGCCGTTACCTGTGTAAGGAGGCAGCATGACCAGAACGAGACAGCTGAGAGAAACCAGCAGCAGACTCCGGGTCTCCATGATGAGCTGTCAAACTGAACAGGACATCTTTTAATAAACACACAAGCAGCAAACATGCAGATTTATTTATGAGATGCATTACTGTTTAATCTTTTTCTCTTCATTGTAATTATTCATAAAAATAAAACAATTTATTTAAAAGTGTCCTTCAAGACTACAAAGGTAATATAACATTAAAAAAGGTAATAATTAATAAAGGATGACAAAATATATGATGATGATCTGACCGATGCATTTGGACCTTCATCAATCTACTGTTAGCCTCCGTGAACAGGAAAGAGGGGGAAATGACAGCGGTGTGCAGCGTAGCACGAGAATTACCCTGAAAAATCTATTTAAACAGGTGTGATGGAGGGATGCATCCTCCCCCAGAAGCTCAGCATTGCTGAAACACTGTAGGATCATCAGGACAGGGAGAATAAAGTCCTGGAAACTACATCATAAAAGAAAAGAAAAGAGAGCTCGTCTATAAGCGTTCACGCCATTCCCTTTCAGGCTCCTTACAGTCCATAAACTGCAGTCATATCCATATTTATATGCATTTACATGCACAGAACTGCTTCTAAAGCGTGCAATGAAGTGGTCTCAGACCCACTTTTGCACTGGACTTGGTCACTTTGTTGGCTTTTTGGTTTCTAACCCTCTTCTATATTAATCAAGTTGTCCATTTATGCAAATAAAATCATTGTTTACATCCTCTGTTGGACCTTAAAGTGACTTCACGTGAGATCAGTGAGTCTCTGCCAGCTCAATCATGTGCAAACGTTTATCTGATCACACCAGGATGCACACTTACAAAACACGTGGCATTGCTACAGCTAACAGCTCTGATATGATCCCTGACATGAAAGCACATATGTAATTTTGGTGGTGGTGCATGTGGTAGCTTGACATCTGATCGGGGCATAAACCGGGGTAACAATGAGCAACCTGCATAGAAATTTCTGGCTCCACGTCAGACAATGACGCAAGAGTGCGAAACAGATGCAAACCCTTCCCCCTGTGATCACCGCTGCTCTTAATTTGCTTTATTTAATCAAGAACAAGTCGTATAGCTTCTAGAAATCACCACAACTTGTTAAATTGTTTTGTTTTTTTTTTTACTTACGGATGCGAAGTCCGGTTATGCTCAGCTATTACTCAGCATGTGTAACCAGGCTAAACTTGGCCATGTGTAACCCTTCCCAAATAAATACTAAGACTAAACAGACACCACTAATGTGCGCTGACACCCTGTGTTAGCTAGCTGCTGCCGGACCAACATGAAGCATGACAGCAGGAACTTACCTTTCCTTCCTTCAGGCAGGTTTTAAATTAACCGTTCAGAGGTCACCGACAAGCTGAGCTTCCTCCTGCAAACTGTGAGCTAAGTTTACCAAACGCTGCTTTAATTCACCGCCTCTGTGCTATCACACTCTGTAGTTTTACTTCCCCTTATCACCGGCTTCTACTCGGTATTCGGGCCCGGAACGCGGCGTCACCTCATTGGATCCACTGAAGATGCAGCCACGAGAAAACGCTCGTCATGCTAGCTGCGATCAACTAATGCACTTCCGGTTAGCCTTCAAAAGAAAACTCCACTTCCGTAGGGCCGGAGTTTTATTTGATCTGATTTGTAAAAAAAAATAATAATATAAGTGAATATATATCTGACAAATGAAAATATAATTTAATAGATCGTGTAATCTTAACAGAGAATAAACATTGCTAACGTTTTTTTATTTAATTGTATTTTCCTCCTGGGTCACTCCAGAATTGAATTATAAATAATACTCCTAAAAATAATACTTTCCCCCTTCATTATTTCTTATTTATCTATTTTTATTAGTTCATATATGCTATATATTTTTATTTAAAATGTTTATGTATATTATTCTTATTCTCATCATCATTAGTGGTGGTAGTAGTAGTAGAAGTAGTAGGGGAAGGAGGAGGAAAAATATATTTAAACCTTATATTTTATATTCAGAAAAAAACAAAGTATATGCAGACAATTAGATACCCATCTCAGTAATTATATTAACTATTTTTTTATTTAAATGTATTTAATTGTAATGCATACAGTTTAGTAAAGCCACCTTGAAAACGCCACAAGCCATATAAAGAATATATTTTACATAGTATTATTTTAATTAAATTCAGTCTTACTACAGTTTAAAGTTTAAACCATGATGGTTTTGAGGATTTGTTTCGAATTAATGCTCTAATCAATTTAATCTGCTCTTGTTTTGAAAGGAATAGTAAGTTGCTTCCTGTTTTTACCTCCTGTATTTTGATGCCGCTGCAACCGCCGGCCATGACCCCTGCAACTCAGGACCCGCCCAGATTATTCCACGCACTGCTCTGTGATTGGTCCACGCGGGACAAGAGACGCAAAAACTACTTTTGACTTAATCCGATTGGTCCACGTGCAGTTAGTGGGCGTGTACGTGATGACGACATTTCCAGGTAGAGTCCGAACAAACCGCATGCACCCTGGTGTTTCATTGTTATGCACTTTGTAATTTTTATCTTGACAGGTGCAAATAAAACTGTACTTATTATACTTAGCAGTAAAATTAATTCAGCGTTTTTGCAGTTTACTATGTATTACCTTGTTTTTCAATAAAGCTTTAGAAAAAAAACCTAAAATAAAACTTTTTTAAAGAGCTGAAACATTAAACATGTTAGCTAGACAGTCTGAGATGTAACTTTTGGGGCTTTTATGGTTTCTCTGATGTAACTTTGGACTTGATTTGCTGAAATCATTGCTGATGTCTTTCCTCCTTGAAATCTTAACATGCCTGCATGCTGAAAAAGCATCACAAAAAACTAACAAACACACAAAACCCTTCTTTGTTTAACTTTTTTTAATCGTTAAGTGTTAATCACGGACAGTGTTTGGATCATTGTACTAATATCAGTTTAATAAAGTGTTATTTTCTTTAACCAATGACGACTTCGAGCATCACATTAATGCAGAACAGGAAGTGATAAAACATGATCCTGTGCAGAGAAGCAGACGATGGAGAGCCTGGATTTGGACACAAAGCGTCACATTTTAGTTGTTTCTCTTAGTGTGGATGAGGAGGTCCCTCTGCAGGTTCACCTCCAGGCTCCCAACAGTTTTACTACCGGGGGGGTCGGTGACCAGAGTCAGTTTGTTAAACACTCCTCGGCCAAAATAATCGGCCACGACGGAGAAGCCATCGTTAGAGCAGCGTAACTGAGGAGGTAAAAAATAAGAGACACAACATAGTGTTTGGTTAGTTTCACGACAGATCATCTGGAAGGTGATGCGGTGAACGGACTCACCTGTCGGTTGAAGTGGTCATGAAGGTCACGCTTCTGATCCTGAGCACGCAGCATGTCCATGACCTTGCGGTTGTCTGGAGTGCAGGTCGGACACTCGGCCTCGCTCTCTGCGTAGCTTTCGAAGCAGTGTTGGTGAAAGGAGTGGCTGCACAGGAAGTGGACCGACGGAAGCTCCAAGGGGCTGTTGCACATGTTGCACTTGGTCTTCTGGAATATTTTGGCGCTGTTGGAGACATTTAGGCCAGTTTTTTTAACACCGTTTCAGATTTGTATGACATCAGCGGAGCTCTCGCGTGACTCACCTGGTTTTGAGCTCCTGGATCTCAGAACGAAGATGAGCGGTTTCCTCTTGGTACTGGCAGATTTTGTGCTCGTCATCCTCGATCTGCTTGGTCTCCCTCTGCAGCTTGTTGATGAGGTAATCCTTTATGACCGAGAGAGTGGCCGTCGAGTTGTGTGCCAGCGTCTGCACAACTGCTCGGAGAAAAATGACAGATGTAGAACTGCTGGAACACAACCAGCACAAAGCAAACAAGCATGCATGTGCAGTACTCAATCACATAACAATCTGCAGTTGTTATGGTAACAATGACATTGTGCAGGAAAGTTCTGGCACATTTGATGTGCATAACTGAAATGTAAACAGGGAAATAGAGATGAACTAATGTAAGTAAAGGTAAAAATCTCTGCAGAGATGGATCCGTGCCTCATGGACCTTCATGTCTGGATAACAGTTCTGCAAAACATCTCTGTAACATTTTAAAGGTGCAAAAAAAAGCATCAAACCAACATTTTCTTTTTTATATATACATTACCAGGAAGCTGGAAATACAATTTATCATTCATATAGTAAAGCAGAAGCATAGTTTGTTCAGTAATGAGCTTTACAGTCAAAAAGACCCCACACTGCTTTAGTAATGTTCTACTGCTGGCACTGTGGGGAACAGCTGCCTGTCCAGCAGCTCTCCACTCATTTTTAAACTACTTTCTACTCTTCTTGCAAAGAGAGAGAGAGTTTGTGTTTTATACATATATTCAGTTAATATTTTTACCTTTTACGATGCAATGAAGAGACAGTTCTTCAGACTTTTTACTCACAAAAGGAACCGTTAGATTTGCTACCTTTGCACAAAAGGCCAAACCGGGATATGACATGACATCCTGACAGAGCTGAGGAGGAGATTTAGGGGCTGCAAGGCTGTGAAGAATATGAACTCACTGCTGAACAAGATGGACGAGCTATCTGCTCTGTACAACCAGCGGACCTACCGGAAGAGCAGCTGCTAGCTGTTAGCCTGCAGCCATTGTATCTGCTAGCTGTTAGCCTGCAGCCATGCTATCTCCTAGTTGTTAGCCTGCAGCCATGGTATCTGCTAGCTGTTAGCCTGCAGCCATGCTATCTGCTAGCTGTTAGCCTGCAGCCATGCTATCTGCTAGCTGTTAG
>JBAMHV010000016.1:17918980-17929892 GCA_037177535.1 Pseudomugil gertrudae | reverse complement strand
TCATCCATGATGAGAATCTCCCGTTTCACCTCATCCATGATGAGAATCTCCCGTTCCACCACATCCATGATGAGAATGTCCCGTTGGAGGACAGTGAACTGGTCGTCATGGAGACTATGTGAGCTGTGTGACATGGTGCATCATCCTACTGGAAGTTTCCATCAGAAGATGTTGCACTGTGCTCATAAACTGACAGACCAGCTGTGCTGGTTAAATCATGTCATGTTTGGGGTCAAAGTGGAACAAGAGAGTCCTCCCCACCACTCCACCAGCAGCAGCCTGAAGCGTTGCTACACGGCAGGATGGATCCATGTTTTCAAGATGCTTCCAGCAGATTCTGGATGTGGAGCTGAAATGGAGACTCATCAGACCAGTAACGTTCTGGTGAGTATGGGAAGTGTAGCCTTTCCAGTTCTTAGCTGCAGGAGTGGAACCCACTGTGTTCTTCTGCTGCTGTAGAACATCTGCTTCCTGGCTGGAGATGTTTCTGCATCTGGTTGGAACCAGAGCTTATTGGACTTCCTGTTGTCTTTCTATCATCTCCAACCAGTCTGCCCAGTCTCCTCTGACATCAACATCTGGATATTTTCTCTTCAGAACATCTCCGGAAGCACTAGAGATGATTTTGTGTGAAAATCCCAGTAAATCCTCAGAACCACCGTAAATCTCCTTCCTCATTCGCTCAGTTTGACCTTCATCACGTCTATGTGACGAGATGTAATTGGCTGATTTTAAACAGGTGGACGTGATGAAGCAGGTGGTGAGTTTGTGTAGAAATGGGTGTAAAAATGTTTCATGATGGCTCGGTGTTCATGCAGCTGGAGGTCTTCATTACAAAGTAAAATGCAGATATTAAAGCAAATATTAAAGGACATTCCTGTTTCTTCAGTGAGGTTGTGTGAAGTATTTAAAAGTAGTTACTGAAACAGTTTACATGCATTATCCAGTTATACACACACACACACACACACCTGTCATCTATATTTATTTATATGTTAGTGATGTAACAGGAAACGACTCTGGGTTCGTATGTTTTGGTACGAAGAACGAGTTTCCACACAGAACACTCCCTGCCTTACTGATGCTTCCTCCTTAAACAGAGATTATTTAAAGAGGAAACAAATTTAAAGAGGAAACGATTTAAGGAGGAAACAATTTAAGAAGAAAACATCTTAAGGAGGAAACAGAATTAAAGAGGAAACAGATTTAAGGAGAAAACAGAATTAAAGAGGAAACGATTTAAGGAGGAAACAGAATTAAGGAGGAAACAGATTTAAGCAGGAAACAATTTAAGAAGAAAACATCTTAAGGAGGAAACAATTTAAGGAGGAAACAGAATTAAAGAGGAAACAGATTTAAGGAGGAAACAATTTAAGGAGGAAACAGAATTAAAGAGGAAACAGATTTAAGGAAGAAACATTTAAAGAAGGAAACTATTTAAGGAGGAAACAGAATTAAAGAGGAAACTATTTAAGGAGGAAACAGATTTAAGGACGAAACAATTTAAGAAGAAAACAACTTAAGGAGGAAACAGAATTAAAGAGGAAACGATTTAAGGAGGAAACAGAATTAAAGCGGAAACGATTTAAGGAGGAAACGATTTAAAGAAGGAAACTATTTAAGGAGGAAACAGAATTAAAGAGGAAACAGATTTAAGGAGGAAACGATTTAAGAAGGAAACAGAATTAAAGAGAAAATGGATTTAAGGAAAAAACTAGTTTATGAACTTCAAGACACTCTTATGTCATAAAAATCTCCTGGTTGGGAGACCTCCCAGTGATCCCAGTGAACAGTGTAAATGAAAGTGAATAGAAGCAGTCTGCAGGTCAGCTGCTGGAAACCTGCTGACCCTTATAACCCCGCCCCCATACTAACCCCGCCCCCTTCGCATATTAACCATTGTGCATACTTATTTTTCTATAAAAAAAAAAAAAAACAAGACTTTCCTTTATTTCTCTACTTAAAAAGTAAATGAATCATGAAAAACACTTGATGGTTTATCTGTAAACGTATCATCCAAACACGAAGCAAACATCACCACAGCTTTATATTTAACGGTAAACATGCAATAATAATACTGAGGCGCATCGCTTATTTATTTCAGAGGTTTTCATTGGAGAATTTACAGCGTTGGTTTTTCCTTTCATTTGAAATGTTACCAAACACGCGCACATGTTGCATTTATTCCTTTACTGTACGTATAAAGTACTAAATCAGTGTGTATTTTACACTTAAGCTTCTCTGTACTCGTCCCTGTATTAATGCACACAAGGTAGAATTGGGTTATTGATGGATGCTGTTATGATTGACAGCTTCTTCCAGCTGACCGCTTACAAACCGACTTATTGTCGCGTTAACCAACGAGCCGGACGGTTTCCTCTGCGTGATTGGGATTGTTCCTTCTCATCATGAGAACCGTGGAGCACCATGGCAGCAGCTCAGCATCCACAAACAGAATACAAACTTTATCTGGATCTTTCAGCTTTATTTACTTCATTTCTATCACATAAACGTGTTTTCTTTCCACGCTACATCCCGGTGTGGTCACGCTATCTAAACCTAAATGTTATTTACATGTTTATATCCAAAATTTCCGACACGTTTTTTGTTCCTGGTGGGAAAACCTTTACTGTCAGCAGGATTCTCTCACATCATTTATCATCACTTTTATGGACTTCACACAACCCCCCTTAAAACAACTCATCTTTAATAAGAAAATAATAATAAATATGCAGAATATTTTAAAGGGACAGTCCCAACATCCACATGTTTGGACTCATTCTGTGTCAAAATCACCGATCGATGAATGGATGAATGATCTAATGGCTGAGCAGATGTGAGTGTTTGCATGTATGAGTGGAAAACAGGGATACTTACTGAGGAACAACTATGGAAATGCTGTATGAATGATGAAGATGAATCTGCCACAGCCTTTGTCATACAATGACGATGACCTATAAAAATACAAGACACCGCTCTCAGTCATGTCCACACAGTTATCTCTGCAATCACTGGGCTAGAAAACATGCAGCCTGGCTGAAAACACGAGTGAGAGACATCGATGAGCAGAAAACACCTCAGAAAAGTAACCGTGGGACATTTTGTCAGACTTATCGTGCAGCCGATGCGATCAGATCCGAGCCGCCCTTGTGGCCAAAAGCTAAACAAGTAGGCCAAAAAAAAATGGCATAAATAAATCAAAATGACTAAAAACCACTGGATGCATGACATCGTGCATTAAACGAGGCTCATCAAACCAACATGTGAAGCGATCGGACGTTTCGGTGCGATCGCAGGTAAAACTGCTGACACTCGATCGGACTTGTTCGTCTCGTGCGGTTACATCGAGCTTCAATAACGGTGCAAAACGTGACAGACATGCCATTAAAACGCCAGTTCCTACCTCTAAGCACACATTTTCCTTTTTATCTCTGAGCAAAAATGTCGATCTAAGCTCTGACGAGACAGACAAGCCGAATGAGAGTCCATCTTGCTTCGGTTTGGAGGAGAAAACCCAAAGTACAGTAGTGGGAATTTCACTCCTGTCAAACTCCGCGATGACAATGTCGCCGATTCGCCTTCCGACTGCGAGCACAAAAACATCCAGGGTGCTTAATTAAACTGGGATTCTTCCGGCTTGCCACATGCATTTGTGCAGAGTGTTTTGCAGAGCAGCAGCCCCATTTCCTCGCACTGTTACTGGGAATAAAGTAGCTAGTTAGCCTGCTAGCTCTGCCTCCTGCTAACTGGACGTGTCACGGTTTTTTTTTTTTTTTTTTTTATAGATGCGACTGTTTTTCGAAACGGCCTAAAACGTCAAGAACAATTCATGGGAAAAGTCACTGGTTAAACTGGGACAGAAATCCCGGTTTGGGCTGTTGCAACTGTTCCGTTTGCGTGCGGGTCTGAGCTTATGATGCGGACCGAACAGGGAAGAGAGGGGGTGGCGAGGAAGAGAGGAGGGGGGACGAGTCATACCACCTCAGTAAGAAACAGTTGCTTTAACATTTATTTCACACAACAGTTTCACCGAAAAGCGCGTATTTAGCAGCGAGGGGCGCGCGAGCCCCGTTTCGCTGGGGTTTCAACGCGGTGTCGATGGGAAACTAAGTGAGAAGGGAAGCCAGCAGGCGGACATCATGTCCAGAGCAGCGATAATAACACATTTTCAGCGGCTGAAAGGCTGGAAAAACAGCCATAATCAATAAAAGCTGAAGTTTTCTGTCATGAATGTTTCCTTCAGCCCGGAACATACCTCTACTGTTCTCCTCGACAACCAAAGGGGGCCTCTCATCATTGGTCGTCCACCTTTTTTTAAACTTATTAACACATGATAACAGTTCAGCACTTGCTGTACTGAGATCAGCTCTGTCAAGCCCGCGCGAGAGACGAAAACTACCCGGAAGTACGGAGAATTATTACCAAAATAAGAGCTGCGACGGCTATTTAGGAGACAACCAAAACACTTATTTTCTCGCTTTCTTTTTAAAAATGACCTTGTTAGAAAGCACTACCTAACACAACAAACAATGAACTGTTATAAATGTGCATTTAAAAGTTAAATTAATTTCACTTGTAAAATTTATGTCCATTTTTGGGTCACTGATCTAGTTCAGAAAGCAAATTATTCCTATATTATTATTATTAATTGTGTACTTATATAACCAGGAAATAGAAAATAGAGTCAGTGATTGTTTTCAAACATGCAAACATTAAGAAAAAAGCAGAATATGAGGTAAAAACAGTGTACAATCAGACAACAGAGTGAATCTGATTAAACTACTGTCATTCCTTCAAGCAGTCTTCAGGAATAGTTCTCCAGATTTCTTATGATGGAAGAAGGTTCCAGAAAGGATTCACCCCTCCATCTGACCCATTTGTACCACTTTCAGCCCAGTTCTTGTGCTATGCTGCATACCTCAACCCTTGCTTCCCGTGTCCCGTTCCCTGGAGGTCATTTCTGATGAGGGTTAGTAGATTGATCCAATCTCTCAGCTCTTGTTGCTGTGGATGGTTTTTCAGTCCCGATTCCAGTCTTTTGTCCTCCAATTGTCCAGTTTCCTCACACCATCTTGAGATAAACCAAGTTTTAGCTAGTAGCTCTGTGTTGCTGCAAAGATATGAAAAATGAACTACATCTAAATTTTGCAAAATGGTTTATGAGTACATGCAATACTGAGTTGGACGCTTTTGTTCAAGAGCTGGACAGAGAATAAGCAAAAAAACTGAAGAACTACTGATCAAAACCACTTTAACATGAAAGTCTGGCTGCGTGGAAGTAAAATATAAAGAAATAACTGGACTTTGGCATAAAACTGTAGAAACAACCGACATCTTTAAAGGCCACGGCAACAACATATGCATCCCAGTTCAACACTTTTATTTAAAAGAAGCCTTTGAATGGTTAAAAGCTAAGCATAAATGGGCTTAGATACATTTTTATGACAGTGATCAGAAAATAAACGAAGATCAGTGAATGATCTTCAGAAAGACCAGAGAATTACAACATGAGGTTAATTTAGACCTAAAAAGTAGTTTGTAATAGATTGTTTACGTCTTTGTCATGGCAATGCTTGAAACAAATACTTTTAGAAATGAATTGTTTAGTTCCCTTTTAAATAGTGCCACGTTTGTACAGAGATAATATGTGAGAAACTAACACTAAACAGTTTATTTTGAAGCTTTGAAGGATCCCAGTCAAAGTTTAACTGATCGGAAGTAAAATATAAAGAAAAAAGTGGTTTCTTAAGACTTTTTACACCGAACTGAAGACTAAAACTTACGTGTCTTTTATTTAAACGTGCAAACCGGAAGTGTTCGTGGTCAGCGCGTGCGACTTCACGCTGGCACGGAAACGCAGCTTCTGGGAGATGATGAATGTTATTGTCGGCGAAGACGACACATTAAACGACCTCAACCCCCCAAAGTAACCCCGTTATGAGTTAATTCTCACTAAAAAACACACTTGTTCAGTCACACAATGTCACAGAAATTACTTTCGTTTTCCTCGAGGTGGGAGTAAATTCTAATCTCAGCTCTCCCCTCCCCCGGTTTGCAAAGTGCTCTCACCCAGACTACTCTTCCTTCCCAACTCCATCCCTGACTTAACTTGGTTTTTCCGCGTAGTTTCGCTGCGAAAGGACACCGAAATGTTGAAGGATACATCGGAAAAGTCCGATAACGACAAACCGCTGTTGCAGTCAGCTGAGTGATTAGTCGTTTTATGCTTCCTGGGTGTTCGGCGAATGAAAACCCATTTAAAAGCAACACGTTACCGAAGTTTCTACCATCGGATTGACAGCACTCACCTGCCTGCACACACAGGATAAATCGGGATCGATTTTAAAATGCTCCAGGATAGATATGGTTTAACAGTTGAGCAGCATACTGTACATATTGAGAAAACCCGCCTTATGGATGAAACGCTGCATCTGATTGGCTATTCATTTTGACGGACAGTTCGTCTACGCCAATCAGAGGACTCATGACATTGTAATGGTCGGAAGTTGCAGAGAGTTTGAGCTCAGAAAACAGACGTGATCGCTTTCAAAATGTCAGAAACTTATTGATTAAATATTGGCGATGCTTTCGTTGTTTACTCATGATATAATCGCAGACCTGGTAAATAAAGCTGCTATATTGTGCAGGTTGCTTGTTGTCTCATAGCTGTGACAGTTTGCATCAATAAGCAGTTTTTATAAGACATAAAAAAATAATGTTTACCCATTTTTTAATTGTTCTTAGGTTCCAGATTTGGTTTTGACCGTGTGAATGAGGCAGCCAGAACTCTACACAATCAGAAACAGTTTTCTCTGGAATGTTCAGGGCTACACAACCATGCAGATAAAAAAAAAAAACTGAACCCAAGTTTATGGTTTTTCACACGCAGCACAACCTAACAATGGCTTATACTGCATGTTTTCATCCTGACTCTTCTCCGAGATCTTTCCAAGTAGTAAAAATCAGTAAAAATCTCCCCTTTCCTCCGATGATGCCCCTCTGGATTAGAAATAAGACACAAATCGGAGTAAAATATTTACATTTGGAAGGCGATCCCAATCCAGCATCCAGCAGGTACGTCCTGCTCCAGCTGAGCTGAATATCAAACATCCAGAGGAACAAGGAGGCAGCTGCAACAAAGTTTGGTTCCAACACCCATTATGACTTTGGAAAGCTTAAATAAGAACAGTTACTTGTTGCAAATTATTAATTGTGAGTAAAAGTACACAGTGTAGTCTCAGTATTAATATTTAGCTGTATAACAAACATGTTTCTTACAGTTAAATCTACCTGTGTACACTGAAGTACTTATTTATACGTTGCCTTCAACAAGGCAACTTAAAGATGTCTTCAGTAACAGTTTTCTGCATTTCAACATTTTCTGTTGCTGTTTTTTCACTTATTTTCAGTCCAGTCCTTCATGTGACCATTTCCAGAGGCAAGTGTTATATTATTTATTCTATTCTATTCTATTCTATTCTATTCTATTCTATTCTATTCTACAGGCATTTAGCAGACGCTTTTATCCAAAGCGACGTACTTCAGAGAATAAAACAACACAAGCATGAAATCAAACAACGAAGAACATCATAGATAAGTGCCAGACTGCTGCAAGTCTGGTTGGACACAGATATTGTCCTGTAGGACACAGACGTTGTCCTGAAGTGCAAGACACCTTTTTTTTTGTATATATTTCCTATTTATTTCCTGATATAATCAGTGCATTAGCTTAACTCTTCTATCTGATTTAGATCTAAGTGCCGAAATGCACCTTGAACAGCTGAGTCTTTAGCTTGTTCTTAAAAGTAAACATTTAAGCCTTTTAACAGTGACTAATGATTCATTCAAACGCTTCTAACTCAAAGAATGAAGCAGTGTCGTGTTGACAGAAAAATTTAATTAAATTAGCATTTTAACATGGCAGTCAAAAAGTCCTTCTTAGGACTTAACTTCCATCCATCCATCCATCCATTTTCTACCGCTTGATCCCAGAGCGGGGTCGCGGGGGAGCTGGAGCCAATCCCAGCTCACAACAGGCGAGAAGTGGGGTACACCCTGGACAGGTCGCCAGTCCATCACAGGGCCAACACACACAGACAAACAACCATGCACACACACACCTATGGACAATTTAGAGTCTCCAATCAGCCTATCCCCAAGGTGCATGTCTTTGGACTGTGGGAGGAAGCCAGAGAACCTGGAGAAAACCCACGCTAACACGGGGAGAACATGCAAACTCCACACAGAAAGATTCCCGGTTTGACCCCTGCCCCAACCAAGTCTCGAACCGGCAACCTTCTTGCTGTGAGGCCACAGTGCTAACCCACTGCCCCACCGTGCAGGCCCCAAGCAGCAACCTTTGTTGGAAAAATGTGAAGCCCATGTCAAAGTGCAGTTCCCCTTTCATCCACTAGGGGCTCTAAAACAGAGCAAATGGACTCATGTTAAAAATACCAACTTCACAGCAGAAATAAACACGTTTATGTTTAATAAGTCATGTGACAGCTCCTCATAACAGCTGTGAGGAGGAGATTGTTTTTAGAAGTCAATAATCCACCCCATGGTCACCGTCCCCTCTCAGAGCAGTTTGGTATTTTTCAGGAGCGACGGTACGCACAACGCTGCCAAGATGAGGATGGTAGGAATCGCACAATGAGCTTCACTTCAGCTCTTCATCACTAACAGAAGAGACTACTCGAGCACAGCATGGCTTCAAAGATCCACAAAGATGCGTTCATCGTGTTTACTAAACACGTAAACATCATTCACATCTCGTGAGTCTAACATGAAGGTAGTGGGAGGGGAGACCGAGTACAGAGTAAGAATAAAAATATTTCATATAAGAGAAGAAATTCTTCGTAATAAAAGTGATTTTTTCTTCTTCCCTTTACTCACCGTCTCAGTCCAACAGGTGAACGAGCAACACCTCTGAAAAGAAACTTTCCTCACACATGCAGAAAGAAAAGACGGACAGTGTAGGAAAACGCTGGACTCCATTTGTTTATTTACTAGTTGCAGTGTGACAGGAGCGAGTGGGTGTTACAGTCGGAGTACCTCGTTGCCATGACGGCGCTGCACCTCCATCTCCGTATGAAATACTGGAAACATGACCCCTATTTCATTCACTTTTCATCCCATCTCTTCATCGTTGTGTTTAAATTATAACAATTTGAAAAAAAAATTAAATAAAAAAATGTACAAAGAGTTCAAGTTAAGTTGGAAACTTAAAGTTTGCTAACATTTTATGGTTTACATTCAGGAACATTCGCTTCGAGTGAAAAACAAACAGGTAATAAAGTAAAATAAAAAAACGCAGATCAATAAATATAAATAAAAACCTATCCACAGCCACTCACGTCTCATATGTTACAGCTTATTATTTGTTCAGAGCAGTCCAACTCCCTTCCGGGCTGATGAGTCGTTATAGTTTCTCCTTCGATGGGATCCAGATATAAGGTCCTGAATGTTCCTCTATGACCTGTTTGCAGTGGTCATAAATGTCCTCTAAGGTGTCTCCTTGGACCAGAGCTGAAAGGGAAAAGCAAACAGGTGGTTAAAAAAGAGGATCTTTCCACAAAGTGCTGGTTTGGTACTGGTGCCAGAGCTGAGTCAGCTGAGCTGGTTCAACTCCGGCGCTTCCTAAGAACCGGTTTTGTTTCTGACCGAAAGAGCCTGGTCGGTCCTGCGTTATTACATAATCTGAATCGTATTTACATGCGTAATGTCACAATATAATAATAATGTATAATAATATAATGTTGTAGAGTGATCACATGGTTTCGTCCACCATGGGCAGGATTACCTCAACTTTTATGGAGTTTACATCTCTGCAGGCACCATAAAACCAGGAAACTCTGAGCCTTCTCCTCAGACCCATTCTGCTTGTTCTTAGAGTCCATTTCATTACTTATATAAAGATATCGATCCATGTTTCAATGCTCTTATTTTGGCCGGGTAACCCCAACCCCAGCTGCACGAACTGGTTCTCAACTCTGGACCAGCACAGAGTTGGTGCTTGGATAGCTGGTTCTTAGTGTGGCTCTGAACCATCTTGGTCGAAAGACGGCAGAAACACTCTGTCTCCCAGCCCGCCAGACGCCAACCCTGAGAGGCAGAATGGTGGATTATGACCGTGCCTGAGGCCAACCGCTGAGTTCTACGTTAACCCGAGACAGACGAGGTGGAACAGGGGTCCATTCACAGCAGCCTCTGATCTGAATCCAAGTCCGTTTGTTGGAAAGTCCGCTTTGTTTGGGGAGGTGTGAATGTGCAAATAAACTCTGATTCGGATCAAATAAGTGGACTCTCTGTCTCAAGCAGACCAAACACAGAAATGGACTACAAATCAAAGTGCATTGTGGGTAAAACCAATCAAAGCATGTGTTAGTGTTGGTGGATAGGTGACTGGACGGGAGAAACGGCTCTGAGCTGGATGTAGAAGAACTCATTTCATAAACCGCTGGATCTGCTCCATGTTTTGCTCTGATGGTGGAAACAGAAGATGTTCGATGTGAACCAGCAGATGTGAACCTCGTCTTCTCTTTCAGTAATTCTCAGTGCAGCTTATTAGATGCTTAACACCTTATTTAAAGATCCAATTTGTTTGAGTGCAGCGTGAATGCAACATAGAAGAAAGCTGCTGAAGCAAATCCCCAATCGGGTCGAGTCCAGCAGACTATCCTCGTGTGAACGCACCCCAAACCCGTCTCCACAAGAAGTGACCAGTGTCGGGTCCACAGCCCACCAGAAGCTTTGTTCGTGGATGAGGTGGGGTTTGCTGCGGTGGGAGATATTGTGTTTATGTGCAACGAACAACTGACCATGTGTTACGACCAGGCTCGCAGGGGAAAAGGACGTAACATAAAAATTAAGATGTGCCAGATGGAAGATGGAGTAAAGGGTTTTTTTATTG
>JBAMHV010000016.1:17905056-17917304 GCA_037177535.1 Pseudomugil gertrudae | reverse complement strand
AAACAGCGAATGAGGGCAGATGAAGGTATGATGAGGTGGAGCCAATCCCAGCCAGGTGCAAGTGGTTTCCATGCTGACTGAGGGAATCAAGCAGATAAATTGACGGCAGCCGTAACACCATGACTAATAAGAAACTTGGTCTGCAGCAGGGCGGGATTGTAGGTCCCCGTCTTGTCACGCCACATGTGTTTAGCTAACAGCTAAACTTCCTGCTCAAGCTTGGTATATCTCAGCATGATGTGCAGAAACTGGTCCAGAAGCAGAAAAAAGGAGGACTAAAACCTTTCAGGACCTGAATGATGCATCTGGCTCGTCAGAAATGGTCTCCGTGGAAGGATGACAGTCGAGAAGGAAGGAAGGAAAACCAGGAAAAAGGTATGCTGCATCAGTGGCATCGGGTCTGATGGAGGGATGCAGCCTCCTCAGAACCTGGACATCAACATTACTGAAGAAGAGTCAGCTGAAGACGAATTAATGCTCTTCATCAGTAACCTTATGCAACCTGAAAATGGACTATTTTTACAGCTCTGCTGAATGTCTTTACAAGAGCTTCCCTTAGCTTCCTGTAATTCAAACCATGTCCTCAAGATAAAAATGTGAACTTCGCACCTTCAGGACTCCACAAATTAAACCCTTTTTAATCCTGAGGTGGGACGCTGAGAACAGATGAAGAGCTGAAAGGCTTATTCCAGGGCTGGGATGCACTTACTGTGTTCATGTCAACGTTCTGCAGCCAAAATGCTCCATACTGGAGGTCACCACTAGGGGGCGGTATAAAGCATTTGGAAGTAGTAAAAAGGCCAATCTGCCCATCACATTGTATTTCCAGGGGATTTTCTGGTAACACAAAACAGCTCTAATCTGTTACCAGATGTTAAAACACAAGTGTTTGTGCAATGAGAAGAAAAAACCATGAACCTGCAGGCAGTTGCAGACCAGAGGCGCTCTTTAAATGCTTTTGTCCGTGCACTGTTTGCATGAGCGCCTCTAGCGTTTAAGTGAATATTGTAACTAGAGTGAGACATGTTGGGAGCGGCTTGCATGCCAAACGAACCTGTGGAAGCCAAGATGCTTACGCAGATGCTTTGTTAACAGGTGGTTCAGCACTCAGAGACCACAAATACATTTTATTTTCACTGTGTCTTCATTTATTCTTCACCAGTTAAAGACATTAAATGCACACTTAATCTCAACTTACTAGGACTTTTTGAGCTGAGGACTAAAAATATTTCATACGGCTCAAAGAATTTCAGGTAAACTGAAATCTGACTATTTTAATTAAAGTTATGACTAACTTCATAAAGTTGCCGTATATCTACAGGATGTCTGGATGTTTCTGCTTCTATGAACATCTCACCTGTGAAGTATTCACCAAACTCCTGCTCCAGTTTCATCGCTCTGTCAAAAGTCTTCTTTGCTTGTTCCTCAGCCAGTCTTTTATTCATGTCCCTGCACAGGAGGACGGGACACAAAACATTTCAGGATTTCAGGGTAGAAACGGACGCAGGTAATCGGCGCAAACATAGATTTTAGTCAATACATCTTTACTTGCATTTATTTATTTATTTACATGAAACTAAACCGTCGTTCTGGGGCCTCTACAGCTGGGCTACTTTCTGGTCTGCAAAAACAAATAAAAGGCTAAAAAGATGTAAATACTCACATGAGTGAATCGACAGACTTGGGTTTTATGAGGATGGCGATCGGATAGAGTTGTGCTACTTGTAGTCGTTTGATGGCGTTTCCAGACACGTCCAGGATACAGTGTTTACCCTGAGACAAAAGCACGTATTTAGAGATGCATCGTGCAGAAATAAGGGAATTAAATTATGTGGTTAGGAAATCACAGCAGCCATCTGGGCTGAATTCAAGACCAACAAGGTGCAGCTAGCACACGCTTCATCACTTGTTTTAGATTCTCACCCTCTCGGCCACGTATTTTACAGACTGGACGCTTGTTCCGTACAGATTATCGTTGTACTGTCCCGCCTCGATGAACTTGTGCTCTTGGATGTCCTTCTCCATCTGCTCTCTGGACATCACAAAGTGGTAATCTCGCCCATCAACCTCGTAGGTTCTCCTCTGCCTTGTGGTATCTTTGGTTTAAGGAGGAGAATAAAGTCTTGAGAGTTTTATAACAAGATGCAGGAGCTAAATTATGTTTTAGTTCATTAAAAAAACCCAGAAATATTAGTAATGCATGAAAAATGATCAAGGCCCATTTACAACCATGATGGAGATGTACGGTGCAGTAGGAGGGACAAAATAAAGACTAGTGAGAGACTATTGTTGCTACAGAGGTTAGCTTCTGGTTTGGCTAATAAAAGGTGCTACTGGTAATTGATGAGTAAATGTTGGGAAACTAAACCCTGTAAAGCTTTTGTTTGTCTCATATACTGACCAAAAACCCACCAACATCTGGCTTTTTACCGTAACGGGTAACGCTGTGTTAGTTAGTACTGCATGAATGGACACAGCTCACTTATTTTAAAACAGAAACACATTTCCGTCAACCATCACAAAATGAAGTAAAAAACTAAAAAAGAAAGAACAAACAGAATATGCAGCAGTTTGATCCTCTTTGTTGTGTTACACATTATTCTGCATGCAGGATGTTTTAGGCTCTGCTTACACATTTCCACAGAAAAGACGTTTTCTGAGTTTAATAGAAAATATCTGAAAATGCAAATATGACCAGAAACTACGTGGAGCACATGCCTCCAGTGGGTGGTGAAATTTTTCAGCGGCACACCCAAATATGCAAATCATCCTGATAAAACTGGAAAAACAACAGAAGTAATCTTATGCTTAGGCAGGGGCTGTTGTAGGGGGGGGGAATCCAGCGTGGGCTAGTGCCACCCTGACAACCGGCTTAAACAGACGCACTGAACACAGCTGGCTCATAGGACTGATGTGTCTTTGCTGACAGCATAAATGGTCGACCAGAATCAGGCTCTGCTTTAACAGTCCATACAAAGCATGACACGGGGATCTGCGGTTGTTGTTATTGAGTCTTTTAGAAGTAACGCAGGGTCTAAGTGTGCCACTGCAAGAAGATATGTAAAGGCTCATTCATGTAGATCAATGAGGACATCCGTTTCAAACGTCTACACGCTTCGCCTTCCTCATACCTCCGTGCGTACGTTGCAATGGCCTTAAGGGCAGGGACATACTTACATGTGGCCACTATGTCTCATAAAGCTGCCATGTCATGGTGATATTTTGGGCTTGAATAATGGGGAGTGAGATGATAAGCCCCTTTAGGGTGCCACAGGGCAGCACTCGTTCATCTTCTATACCATCCATCCATCATCCGTACTGCCTAATCTAATTCAGGGTTGTAGGGAAGCTGGAGCCTATCCCAGCAGGTAGCAGGGGGGAAGTGAGGTACACCTGAACAGGTGGCCAGTCCATCACAGAGACACAACCACTCACACTCACTCCCAGAGAGAACTTAGAAGGATCAATTAGCCTAGCATAGATGTCTTCGGATGGTAAGAGGAAGTCAGAGCACCTGCAGAAAACATGCAAACTCTGCACAAACTGTTCGGATCACCGGCTCTTTCCCGTGGTACTCTGAAGCCAGACAGATGTTGGAGGGTTGTTAAAAGGTTTTACAGGCTAATAGATGATGCTTTCTACATTTCATCCCTCGTAGCACTGAAGATAAACACTACGTTACAGCTAAAAATGTGCACTGATTTAAATTCACACATAAATTTCACCGGATGTAAGAACGGCGTGGTAATGCTTCTACAAACGCTCGGTGTAAAACATGTATGCACGCTGATCTACACGATCTAAAACAGCTAAACGAGTTTTAAAACTACACAAAATGACACCGGGAGACACTTTCTGGTGAGATGGTAAAACAATCAGCTTGTCAGGTCACTTACCTTCACACTCTGAATTGTTAGCAGCTTTTATGGGTTAAAGAGTCAAATTGAAATAAAAGAGATGGAGAAATTAAAAACATGCAAAATAAAAATATCTTTGATGGTAAAAACATGTCAAACACAAGAATCTGTGGGGGGGGGGAGTTTAGATGTGACATAAAACTTTAAACAAGCACATGCAGAAACAACCAGGTGATGCAGAAACATGAACAACATGTTTCATTTCTTCTGTTTGTTTACAAAATCTCCATTTTTGCATTTTGGACCTGCAAAAAAAGATTTTACTACTTTGAAATACTCCTATTCCCTCCTCTTACAGTTAATGTTTGCCAGAGGTGGGACAAAGTCATTGTGTAGCAGTAAGTAAGTTCCAATGTCAAAACCAAAAGTCCCGAGTCAAGTACAAGTCCTTAACACTGAGTTTAAAGTCACAACCAAGTCACCGTGAGATGTTTATCAAATTTAGTTTTTGTTATAAATATTGAAATATTAAGTTTACACAAAATATTATTTTTCTGAAATGTGTGCTTATTTATTTAAACACTTCTTGAAATGTAACATTTGTGTTAACAATACACAGTCCTGTAAAATATTACCAGAATATGTTATTTCCATTTATCCAGTTCAGCAGTGAGAGGGAAGCTTTCAGAAAAGTGAATAACGTTACCATGGGAACATCTTATATCTCTGCTGTAGCATTTATAGTCTGTTAAAACTTATATAGCATGACTTTGTATTCTGACTAAAGTGGAGTTTGTGCTACACAAGAAAACTGTTTACTTTGTAGTACAAGTGTGGATTCATTGGATTGCTGTGTGCATCATGTTAATGTTCTGTTACTAAGCTAAAACTAGCTAGCTAACTTTACTTCCAAGTCAGTATCCCAAAGTCAAAGTTAAGTCACAAGTCATTTCAGTGAAAGTCAAAGTCGAGTTACAAGTCGTTCATAAATTTGTCAAGTCGTGTCTGAAGTCATTAAATTCATGACTCAAGTTTAATTTGAGTCCAAGTCATGTGACTCGAGTCCACACCCCTGATGTTTGGTACTGAGGATAATGAAGAAGAAGAGTTTTAGGTCTATGATCCATGCTCCCAGCTGCCTCAGAGTACAGAGAAGCCCTCAAAGTCGGCATGCAACTATCCAGGATACTCTTATGTCAGTGATTGCATCACCCTGATCTGACTAAATCCAGATTCACACAACTCAGAAGCAGCTATGTGAACAGAAGCCACGTTACGGGTAAAAACCCCAAACATCCGCTCTGTGTGTATGTTTATGACCTTTAGACTGAGCTACAATAAATAAATATCTCTCTGTGACAATGCTCCTGGCGAGGAGCCAGACCGACCTGAGTTTCTATCGGAGTGAGCGACTGGAAGTGTAGGAAGGGATGCGCTTGTTCTCTGATGATGCACAGATGAATGACGGATAAACGGAGAAGTTTGAGGGTTTTATGGGCAAAAGACGGCTGGAAGGGGTTAAAATGCAAAAGCAGATAAAAGGGAAAAACATGGAGTAACACACTGCAGTGACACATGTACTGTATGTATTACTGCACATAACAAAACACACAGAAGTGTAAGCGTTAGATGAGTTTCCTGCTCCGTTTGCTGGTACTTACGTGGAACACAAGAGCCAAACTTGTCTGGGAATTCTGATATAAGATCGTCATTGATCCGGTCCTTCATTGGTCCAAGGATTATGACAGGTCTGGCATAGCTTACTGGCAAAAGAGGAAAATCTGGTTCATATTGCAGGTAAATTCTCTGATACTTGTTTACAGATCAGTTTAATCCAACTTTAAAGATACAAATGTCATCTTAATCCCACATGATAGAGTCGCTGAGGTCACAGAAGTCCTCTCTCATCCTCATGGTATAAATAAGTAAAGCAAAAGGTATAAATGGGCAGGAATGAAGGATCATTTTGACATGAGAGACTCAAAGCGAGTCAGTTCTACCTCGGTTCTGGATAAAACCATCAGCAACAAAAACAGAAAACATGAAAATGAGATTTAATCTGTGAAACAGCAGCATCTGCTGCAGGAGGAAGTAAAGGGCATGGTATGGGGAGGGGATGATGGGACCCGCAGTCCTGTCCCATTTTACGCTGCTGGCCTACATTTTTACCGCCATTCCACATATTCAGTGTATGTGGTGTGTAAATATAGACATTGGAGATGTACTGGCCCTGTGGAAGCCCATCATCCTGATTATTAGACACATATACATAAAGTCTACTTACTCTCTTGCCGCAGCACAGGCTCGTATGAGAGAATCACATCCTCTTGACTCCCTGGTGAAGTACACAATAAAGACCATGAAAACATTTTTCTAACACCAAACATTTGCTTCAGTGTGTAAAATTTAGTGCTAAACTCATCAGAGTTGTGCTTTGAGATCACTTCCTCTACAAACTTTTAACTTTAGCATTTTTTATGTCTTTATGGTGCATCTGAGACCCTAAAAGCCACAGTTAGCATGTTAAATTCATCATCTGAGGACTAGAATTAGCTTTCCTATACTGTTCTAACTTGTAGAAGCTAAGAAGGGGGAGATGGTGGACTTTATTTACAGGCTATAAATAAAAACATAAATACACAAAATAAAAAATGAACATAAAGATAAATGCAACATCTTCCAACGCTAAACGTCACGCTAACATGCTCACGAGCCAGAAATGCTTTTACATGCCGACACCAGCATCATGCAAACATGCACAGGATCACATCTGAAACAGGCTAATAACACCTGTAACAACAATACCAATATCCAAGCTGCAAGCGGCATCCACCGAGCCGCGTGGCCCCCCACCACCCATCTCCTACACGGATTTAGCTGACGTACTGTGTTACGGACCCGACAGGTATAAATGTCGTCAGTTTTGGTGCAGATCTACGCAAACATACATGGCGAGACAGCTTTTTGCCGTGGGTTGCCACGGAAACACGACATGTCCCATTAGAGAGATTTGAACAGTGTTTGGTCCCCGACTTGTCGGGAAGCTTCCCACCGAATTTAGAGTCACTCGCATGACTCCGACTAGTTCGTTCAAACACAATGCGTGTAAAGGGGCATAAATAGGGTGAAAATAAGTGTACAACACTCAGACATGGTGGGCACACCGTTGCCGTGGCAATCAATGTTTGACCAGTTCATTTCGGATGTTTCATTTTCCTAGGTGGCATTTTTGCATTGGAGTCTGTGCAGAACTATTCACAGCATCTTTTCATAGGTGTTTAGGAAACAATGAGGTCCTTTCTGTACTCGGATGGCTCAGATTAAATAAAGCTAATTTTCTCCAACATGAGATGCTTCTGATGGCCTAACAAGTAAAACATAAGCATCGTACAGGTGATTCTTTGTTCAGAAGTGGATTTAACAGGTCCAACTCATTTAAACCTGCAGGACCCTAACCCTCCAGAGCACACTCTCCCACCCATGACCTAACCTCACCCACCTCATTTAAATCCAGCATCAGTGTTGAATCATGACCAATTCACACACAAATAAATGGATTCAATATGTATTTAACCAGCTGACGTGAACATTACACCATTGAACTTTCCTGTTACTCCAGATCGTTGCTCATTGTTCCTTTATTCCTCTGTTTTACTCATTTTTACTCAACATTTATGATATAACCAGCAAATGACTTCAAAAAATATCCAACCAATAATCATCCTCCATGGTGATTTTTACTCCTCTGAACATTAAAGTTCTCCATGTCTGACTTATAATGTTTCACTGCAGGTAAAATCTGAGTTTGAGCTGCAAAAACACTTTGCTGCATAGCAGAACATTCCTCTGGACGTACCATCTACCCAGTTTGCTCCTACATGTGCCGCGGTCCAGCAGGTTTTCCATCTCTTCCTGCTGTTACACACCTGAATCAGGTTCTGGACAATGACTCATTAATACAACTCAGCTGTGTTGGGAGCAAAGATGCCTGGCAACCCTTACAAGCCATTTTCCAGATTTCTGTCAGAAGACAGGCCATTACTGCCTGTGGGGAAGATGAAACCCTGCCTTCAGGGAGGCGTTATCGAGCAATTAAATACAAAAGTAATCGATACAAATGATCTTTTATTCCGATATTCTCTGCTAAACACACGTGCCTAACACTGGGTATACTGGAGTTCATTCACTTCTTAATGGTTATTTGTTTCTTTGCATTTATTTGAAACTGGAAAAAGGTTTTATCGTGATTTTACCTTCATTTTTATTACTAGTGTAATTACTGTGCACTACTATTTGTCTCTTTCTATCTATCGGATTGCTGAGGGAGTGCAGTATAGTTATAGTACTACTATACTATACTACACAGTCATGTGGCAGACGCTTTTATCCAAAGCGACTTACACATGATAAGCAGACATTTTAACCAGAGTTATTAATCTAACATGCATGTGTTGTGGGTGGGAGGAAACCGGAGAACCCGGAGAGAACCCACGCATACATGGGGAGAACATGCAAACTCCACACAGAAAGACCACTGGACATTTCTCTCCAGCCTGGGCTCGAACCAGCAACCTTCTAGCTGTGAGGCCACAGCGCCGCCATGCTGCCCACCAGCATAGTACAGCGGTATTCACTGGCTGTGTCTGAATGTGCACCCTATGCCCTACATAGTTCCCTATATAGTGGACACGCCATTTTGTAGGCGTGTCCCAATGTAGTTTCAGAAAAAAAGTAGTGCCCTCAAAATTACCCACAATGCATCTTGAAAAGTAGTGAGCATCAATGGTCACTAGACGAGTTGATATAGACCACAATGCATTGTGGGAGGCAGCTTACAATGGCGGATATAACACGAACATTAAAAAAGTTAACAGAACAGTACAGATCATACATTTTAATTCTGTTTCCTTTGGGTAGATATGGTACAAAGAAATAATTAAATATCTTCTGACGACTTTATATCGTATTTGGAACAACCTCTTCAAGTGAGCTGTGGTTGCCATAGTTACAGCTGGTCATCACGCGATGTCCGACAGCGTAAAAGTAGTGAGCTTCGTGTCCGAATCACCAACAGAATGAGGGCGCTATGTAGGGCGCTATGTAGTGAATGAGGGGTTAGGGCATAGGGGGCATATTCGGACACAGCCTGTGTGTATGGAAAAAGCTGACTGTTGTCTGGTTGGGTGATGATTGTGATTGCATGTAATCTGCAGCTGTGGGCAGCACTGTGAGCCCAAGACAAATTTGCCTCTGGGACAATAAAGTTGGGATTGAAATGCATGGAAAAGGTGTTGGATTGCAGCCGAGTACCCCTGTTCTACAGAAAAAGCATATTCATTTATTAAATGTGTCATTGTTCATATAAATAAACAGAATTATAGAGCTTTCAGATTTTATCACAGACCCAACCTAACAAATACCAGTTTAATAAAGCAGAATAAATCCCTGAATGTCTGAAGCAGAGGAAAACCTGCATGCTCTCCCAGTACAGAGATCCTGCTTTGGATAGATGCTGGAAACCACCAATAAAGCAGCATGCAGGGATGCATGCAGGACAAACGCTACGACGAGGAATGCAAAACGAAGGCATCGTTCCTGAACCAACTTACGGAATGTCTTTGTCCCATACCCATCATCACCCATCCCCAGGATGTCCTATTTTCCGTCCAGAGAGCCAGAGCAGAGGGAAAGAGAGGTGGACAGTCGCACCATAAGCAAAACACTGATGTAGAAAGTAGATGGAGGCGTTAAGCCACTGATTTACCAGCAGAGGGAACCAAAAACTACATGATAACAGATGAGACCTTTGAGATGGAACCGAAATGACATGCAGGAGGAAAGTGGGTCATAAAACCGCATATCACTGAAATGAGCTGCTCTGATCTGGCTTCTCTCCTGCTGACTGACACAGTGCCAGTACAAAATCTCAACAGGAAGTGGTTATTTCCCCGCCGGCCCTCACTGCAGGTGTGTCTGCGAGCTTACTTACGGTTGGTATCACCGCCATCCTGCTCACCGTCTTTGTTCTTGTAGAACGGGAACTTTCGTGTGAAGATGAAATTCTTTTTATGCTTGTCAGTGAATGGCTGTGAAGGGAGAGAAAGCATGGGCCACACAGGCTGTCAACGTCATGCAGACAGAGCAACAGCTCGCGGCAACTGGGATGTCAACAAGTTCTCCAGTTTAAAGGGATGCTGCTGGAAAGGAGGGGCTTGCCCTGCCTGGTCTGAGCTCGGTATGAAGCAACCCTTCATATGAAGGAAATATTTATGCTCAGCAGAGTTTCACTTGTATTAAACGCACTTCATTTCCCTTTTTCTTTATTACTATACTCTAAAACATTTAGTGGTTGAACTCGTCAGAGGCTTGTCCGTTACTGCATGGTGGCGTTAAAGTCTGGAGCAAAGTGGGAAGATGTGAGCTCTATCTGGGAGCTTCATTAGCCTAACTGGCCATGCACTGGTGAGGGTTTGTGCTCTGGTCGATGTTATGAATAACAGACAGACAGATTTTCTTTATCCTATCAGCCATCAAGCTGCTAAATGCAGAAAGCAGCTTTTAATGATAAATATTAGAATTTTACTCTTATTTTATTGTTATTGAACTGTAAATATAAGCTGTAGGCTCTGTAGCACTTTGCACACGGTGTTGTTGGTAGAAGGAAGTTGATTCAATGATCCTATTCTTTAATAAGTGACTACATATGTACTGTCCTCTGAATGTGTCTGTTCTTGAGGGTTGCTGTCCTGCAGGATTTCTATGTGTCCCTGCTCCATCTGGCTTCCAATAAATTGATCCAACAGTCTCTGAAATCCTGCAGAGTGACTTTTACCAGGTGTGTTGGAGCAGCTATACATGGAAAACCTGCAGATTGAGACCCTCGAGGACCCTAACCCTCGGTGATTTACGGGATAGTCAGCTTGATGAAGCAAATCTAACCTGCACGTCTCCAAACATTGGAGGATCTTTGTCTTCATTTGGCTGCTAAAAACAGGTGTGAACCTGCAGCGTCCTCAGGTGGACGTAATTTTAGTAAAGACATTTTACGAATCATGTTTTCTTTTTATAACCTCACCTGTCTGCATCTCGTAAAGGCCCAAAATGTTGACTTTATGTCATGTTCAGGACCGATACGCCAGCAGAAGGTAATATTATAGCTAGGTAAATCTAATGGTGTTTATTTTTCTATGTAATGAACTTATTGACATACCACAGCTGTATCACATGGAAAGACAGAAGGGCCACAAGAGGAATAAATCAGAAGAGTAAGAAAAATATAGATGAAATATTTTCAATATTTCTTCACATTTTCTGAGCCTCTTCTGTTGCTCCATCATTTCAGAGCCATTACAGCTAAAAACAAGGTGATAGATGAGACGTCGGGATCGTGCAGTGACAGAGGGAAGGGAAACAGAAAACATGGTGAAAGAGACACATGCGCGGGTTAAAGAGCGGATGCTAGGAGGGAGGGGATGCTCCATGGCACCACGCTGGGCCTCATTTCAGACCCATTTGCTGCTTAAAAATACATTAAAACATTTTCACAGAAAACCCACAAATTCACATGAAACTGTTTTCCCCCCAAAGCCGGAAATGAAAAGTATGAAGAAAAAAATCGACTGGATATCGTGTGTAAAATGCAATGATAGCTGTAATATGCACACAATGTTTCACACACTCATTTTTAACCTTTACCCTACGTCCTAAAAGGCTCCAACGCGATGCACACGGATCAGCTCATCACTGTTTCAATGGACGGTGCGTGCAAGTGCTGATGGAAAAGCTGGGTCATCTGGGTTTGCCCTTCATGATGGATGGACAGATTATAAATGCAGGTCTCGTTTTGGGTTAAACAGATTTACTCTGCCTTTTGAGGGTTTCCATGATTCTCATTATTTATTTCATATTTATGTTTGTTTTGTTGTTGTTTGTCTCAACATCATGGAAGCGGTATATATTGGTTGTGGGTTAATTATCTAATCAATTCATTGCAATCACGTGCAGATTCAATAAAAAAATGCTTGTTAAATGACAGGAAGTCTGCTGGGAAGTGTGGCAGGAACAAGTTGTGCCACCTAGATGGCAAACAGTAATGCTGCGGGATGATGATGTCACCGAGGCAGAACTGGGAATGATGATGTCACCGAGGTGGAACTGGGAATGATGATGTCACCGAGGCGGAACTGGGAATGATGATGTCACCGAGGCGGAACTGGGAATGATGATGTCACTGAAGCGGAGCTGGGAATGATGATGTCACCGAGGCGGAGCTGGGAATGATGATGTCACCGAGGCGGAGCTGGGAATGATGATGTCACCGAGGCGGAACTGGGAATGATGATGTCACCGAGGCGGAACTGGGAATAATGATGTCACCGAGGCGGAACTGGG
>JBAMHV010000016.1:17758833-17776293 GCA_037177535.1 Pseudomugil gertrudae | reverse complement strand
ACAGATGGTTGTTGGTCGCCTACTGGCTGTCGTGAAAAAAACATACAAACTGTTTTCTTTGTATTAAGATGTAAACAATTAATGAATGATTGAACCATCTTGCTTCTGTTATTTGACTATCCGTTGCAACATAATAATAAATAAAACAATACAATGATTTAATGAATAAATAAGCATTACTTGGATGAATGTATTTTCACTTATATATTTCTGACATTATTTATTTGTAAATATGGCACGTTTGGTCTTCCGTACATTTGTCTGTTTCTTTTCACCTGTACCTCCATCACAATCATCAAATATCTCCTGCAGGGAAGAGTTATGGCGTGGAAGTGTTTTGGATGGATTCAACCAGAAATGAAGCGGATTTATGGCGGAGGATGTTACAGTCTGATGGTGAATGGGTGGAGGACGTTTTACCTCTGAGGATGATGCTAACGACAAAGTGCATGTCAAAGTAAAGCGGAAGCAGAATCGTATAAACGGATAACACTACAAAGATTTTGGATTTGCATATTGTTTCATGGTATATATAAATAAGTTACTTTTAGTAGTTTATTGGCAACTACGTGTAAAATGTGTCATCTTAACTTATGAGGAAACATTTTCAATTTTTCACAATGTGCATGATAAAGTTCAAAATTAATGGATGTAAAAACAATGTAAAAAAATCTGTACAAATTAAAATGACTGCATGATATAATAATGTGACTCCTGCAGCTGTGATTTGCTGGTAAAATGTGTATTTATCTTAAAGGAGATTAAATTTATGCATTTTCTGTTTTCAGTGTTTGTCATGAACTAAATTGGAGTTGAGTAATGTTCAGCACTTCCAGGAAAATAAGTTGTGGAGGAAAATGCTAATACCTAGAAAACAGAAAATATATAGTTAAAGCTGTAGATAATAAATTTCTTTATATTATTGTTGAGAGAGGTGTTACTATGGAAACAAGAGGTTATAATTGTAAAGGCTGATAAAGAACAATAAAACTATAAACGCGTCATATGGTCTGTTTGCTTTCTTTAAATGTTAACAATCACACATATGGAATTCCAGATGTCTCTCACACACAAATATATCAATACAACTATTAGTTTCATGTTAACTTATGAATACTTTATTGATCCTCGAGGAAAATTCAGATTTATTTTACATAATATAATTTTTTAAAGTTGAATGTATTTGAAGTTATGCATTGACAAGTACGTCTTTGTCATATAAAAAGTCCTTGTGGTGGCAAATGTTGCTAACATGTTGCAACATAGATTAAATGTGAAATATTTTAACATTTCCATTAATTGTTTAAATATTTTCTTCCAGTTGCCCTGTTTATGGCGTGTAACATGACATTACAGCTTCCCACCAGCTGGGGGCGGTGTTTACATTTATGGAGCCCGCCGATAAACGCAAAGAAGGGAGAGAACAAGGAAACAACGAAGAAGAAGACGTTATCAAGTAGGCTAGTGTTGTTCGTCGAAGCTATTTACCAGGTACATGTAGCTCTTGTTTTTACATAAGTTAAATCGTGACATATTTGCAGGCATAGTGATTTCAATGAGACGCCAAGAAATTACAAGATTGAAGACTCTTTCCTCCGGTGACGCTCACTACATCGTTAGCTCGAGGGTTAGCATGTACATTTTAGCTTAGATGCTAAGCGCTCTGCGAGAGACCTTGTTTGCAGTGTTGTTGGTCGTTATCGATTGGTTTCGATTTTTAATAAACACCGTAAATACATTCTTTACTGTTTTAAAACTGCACTGTTTTTCAGTCAAACACGGTGCAGTTGGGTTCGCCAATCGGTGCTTAAAAACAGTAAACAAACAAAAAAGCACCTAATCGTTTGAACCAGATGCTGTCATGATAACAAAGAGCAGACCTGCTCTGAGTTTGCAGCCTTTATGCACATTTTATTGCAGTGTTGCATTTGTAATAGTTTGCAGTGGCAGCTTATACATCATAAGCTCTGTGTTGTTTAGCTCTCACATTTAAACTGTAAGAGTTGTGAAACACGTTGGTATTATGTGGAAATATGAAACATTAAAATGTGTATTTAGCTAGAAATAATCACTGAGCTCTACAAGACTGGGATGGACAGATTGTCTTAATTATTTATGTTTGATTTAACAGTGAATAAGAATATATCTTTGCATTAACTGACCTCATCTTGTTGTGTTTTCCCAGGCTTTATTTTTCTCTGCAACCCCTCACCCCCCATCCCCTGAGAGCACTGCCGGACTGCTTGGACTTTAGCTCGTTCACCTGACCTGCCAACATGCCGGCGGCACTTACAGATTCCAGTCAGATAATCTGTGAAGTCTGGGCAAGCAATGTGGAGGATGAGATGAGGAAGATCCGGCAGATTATCCAAAGCTACAACTTTGTTGCCATGGTAATGTGTAGATAAACAAAGGTTATTTTTATAAGAGAGGATGCAAAATGGATACAAACATCGTTAACTAATGATTCCCTTGTTGTTATTCATCAGGACACAGAATTCCCAGGAGTGGTCGTCCGGCCCATTGGTGAGTTTCGCAGCACAGTAGACTACCAGTACCAGCTGCTGAGGTGCAACGTGGATCTCCTGAAGATCATCCAGCTTGGGCTCACATTCATGAACGAGGATGGGGATTATCCTCCGGGCACGACAACGTGGCAGTTCAACTTCAAGTTTAACCTCACGTATGTGGACACATTTTCCAATCCCCCTTGTCCCCCGGAAGCCCCTCATGTGTTTCCCATTCTTAATGCCAAGATGGTAACAGCAAGAAAAACCTTCATACTATTATTCTGCAGATAGAAATGTCTTTTCTCTGTTAATTACTTATAATTATACCTATAAATAATAATGAAATAATAGAGTTTCAACATTATTATGTGTTTTTTTACTGGAATTACTGTACATGGACACTTTATAAAGCTTTTAAGTTTTATTTGTTTCTATATTTTAATGCAAACAATAATTAGGTAAAACCAGGAAGTTTCCTTCCAACAAATGACCTCTGCTCTCTGTCTTCCTCTTTTGTCTCCTCAGAGAAGACATGTACTCACAGGACTCCATAGACCTGCTCCAGAACTCGGGCCTCCAGTTTAAAAAGCACGAAGAAGAAGGAATCGATACGCTTTACTTTGCAGAGCTCCTCATGACATCTGGTCTGGTGCTGTGTGAAAACGTCAAGTGGCTTTCCTTCCACAGGTCTGTGGCTTGTTGCATCGCTCTCGTACCCGCTTGATGGGTTTAATTACCCAAAGAAACAGTTTATTAACTGTAACTGTAAAAAACCCTGTTTAATTCGTGCATGAAAACCAGTTCAAGGGACGCTGTGTAAGAATTACTCCCAGCTAATGTTGATATTGTGCAACAACAGTAGCGGCAGCAATAAGCCTCGACACTTTTGAAACCATGTGAGACAGTTTTCAGGTTAAAGCTGGACCCGGTAGGAAACTTTATAAGCTGGAGGCACATAATCATCCGCCTCCGTACCATCGAGGATAATCTATTGTTATGCTGCCTTTGCTAACGAGCACCACGACCTAATAAAAGCCAGTGAAATATAAGTTAGCTTCAGGCTAAGTTAGCCAGACAGCTGATGTACAGTGGAGGAGAAAACTGCAGCTTCAGTGAGACTTCATCATTTCACTGCCGGTGTCTCAGTCACAGAGAAAACGTTTTCTGATCGTGTGTTTACGATGGTTTTTGTCCCTTACCAGCAGCTGTAGTTTCTAGATAACTGACTGCCATGGTGCATAAACATAATATGGCATAAAATCTAAAAATCTTCACTTAGGAGTTCATGTCACATTATTAGTGGAGATCATAATATTCATTCATGTTGTCCAGAAAACAGGAAATGCCCCTTTAATGTTTATTTTTCTGTTCCTGTGAAACTTCCTGCTGAATGAATGTGATCTGTGAGAGAATAAATTTAACCTGCGTTATGATTAATCTGGCTTTAAGTCTGATGATACGTTAATTTAATTCATTTAGTGTAGAGGTAGAATGTCTGAATCATCCGGATCTCTTCCCCCAGCGGCTACGACTTCGGCTACCTGGTGAAGCTTCTGACGGACGCACGGCTTCCCGAGGAGGAACACGACTTCTTTCAGATCCTGAACTTGTTTTTCCCAGCGATCTACGACGTCAAGTACTTAATGAAGAGCTGCAAAAATCTAAAGGTAGCCACCGCAGAGATGCGGCAGGTCGTTGCTGCGATCAGGACTGCTGTGGTTTGAGCCGCGTGGGTGGTGTTTGTGTGCAGGGGGGGCTGCAGGAAGTGGCAGACCAGTTGGAGCTGAAGAGGATCGGGCGGCAGCATCAGGCTGGGTCGGACTCGCTGCTCACAGGCATGGCGTTTTTCAGGATGAAGGAGGTACGCCAGCATTCATTCACACGCTGATCATGAATCCCTTTTAAACCTTCTGCATCGTTACATTTATGCTGGTATTAGAGGCCGTCGGTGCGAGCTTTACCAACCCAAACGGCAGATTAAGAGAAAGCAGAGAACAACTGCAGGGATGTTCGGTGAGGTTGGAGTTCCTTCCAGCTGAGGACATGAAAGAGGAGCCCAGCCATGAAGCGATCGAGTTACACTGCGGTTAAATGTGAATCTCTGTGATGGATGCGAGATGTTTTCTGCTGTTGCATCTACAGAACCAGCAGCCTGTTCCGGTTCAGTAGTTAGAACTGAACTCGCGTTATCATCCCAAACTCTCCCCCCCATGTCAGGAAACATTGGTTTTCTACACTCGGGTCAGGGTTGCAGGGAAGCGGGAGCCAATCCCAGCGAGAGGCAGGAGCACCTAGACCAGCCGGAGGCGTTTTAGATTCTATAAGACGGGAAAGCAGATTAACGGAACAGCTGATGTGCTGCAAGTTTAATCATCAGAGAAGGAAAATGTCGGGACAATGCGGCGTCAAACATCTGGGCTGGCTCGTGCTTCATACAAAGACCTTAAGCTACTGGTACTCGTTACTTTTTCTATCTAATTGGCCAAATTAGCTAACTAGATATTTAGATTAGGATCATTATGGGATTAATCGGTACATGAAACCTACACAGAGCTGCACAGTATGTCGGTATTGGGCAGGACAAACGGGCCGCATTCCAATTATATCTGCCTCACAGAGCCTGTTTACATGACCATGCAAACCAGTTACCTGGGAGTAATCAGATTACTTCTGAAATGAGATATTGGGGGTAAAACCTAGTCTATGATTGTCGACTTGTTTTCAGGTTTCATGCCGATGCGAGTTGATGAGATGCTGAAAGGTTTTGCATCTTCATGTCTGATAAAATCTGGTTTTTAACCTTCAGTCGTGTTTTTTTTGTCCCGCTCAGCTTTTCTTCGAGGACAACATCGACGACGCCAAATACTGCGGCAGGCTGTACGGCCTGGGCTCGGGCTCCAGCCAACCCCAGAACGGCATCTCCAGCTCGGGTCAGGAGGAGACCAACAACAAGCACTGACAGCTGGACTGGCACTTGTTTTAAAGACGCAGAGCAGCAGATTTCCACCGGGGCACGCCTCTCGGACTCGCAGCGAGTTTGTTTTAGTCTCTGTTTACCGAGCGTACGGCCAGACAGTCGGAACACTTTTTTAAAGCGAACCTTTGCTTTTACAGTTGGTTACAGCACGGGGGCCATCTCCTGCACCATCCTGTGGTTTTAAACAGACTCTCGGGTTCAGCAGGACTTTTTTTTTTAAGTTAATGCTGACGGGATGTAAATTAAAATGTATTATTTTGATGAAAATAAAAAAATGTTTTAGCTCATTTACAGAAACACGATCCTGCATCGAACGTTTGGTCACGCGTTTCCTCGCTGGTCACTGCGCTTCTGTACATTCGCCACCACGGTCCGGCGGTGGACTCGTCACAGTCACTGTTTTTACATTTACCAGTGTTTTCAACAGTTGTATATTAAATCGTTTTGTATTTTCAGTGTAAATGACGTATCTGTGATGTGTTCGTACCTTCTGCAGATCTGCTCTCCTCTGAGCTTCAGGTGCGTCGCTTCTCTAAAACACCTGAATCGCATCAACGTCTCGTTAGCAGGTCTGCAGACACACGAGTCCTGCAGTTCGATTCAGGTGTGTTGGAGAAGAGGCGCATCTGAAGGCTGCAGCATGAACCCAGTAATGTGGTCTTTACAGCAGCTCTGGCATCATCTTCAGTATAAAAGTTTTAGAAGTTCCTCTTTCTGAGGCAAACTGCATCCAAAGTTAGGGAATAATTTCAGTAAAACATTGAAGATAAAGAGTCTCTGGATGCTGTGATCTTAAGGGCCCTCTAGCAGCATTGACATGATTCTGCAGGTTAAAGCTGTGTTATGCACAGGAGGAGCTGGATGTGAGCAGTATCCAGAAACACTGGTGTCTCTGCTCCAAAGCTCATGTAAAATCAGAAATCTGGATGAGAAAGCTACATTCTTTCTGGAAAGATAGCTTGTTCTGCAGACTAAGGGAAGAAGCATCTCTGATTGTACGGGCCCAGCCTGGACTGCAGACCAGAACTCTGGTCCTGGACTGGCTGGAATCCTGCATCCGACCAGAACGGGACAACATTCCTATAACTCCAACGTCTCCCAAACACATCCCAGATGTTTAGTTTTATTGGATAAAACCCTCCTCTGCTGTCCATAAACGGATCAGATGAATATAATCTGATGGCTCACACAGTTTAACTTCCTGAGCGTAGAATCAGCGACTCGTTTATTCAACATTTTATTCAGCACACAGCTGTACATGAAGAGCTACTGTCAGTTTCTGCACAGAAATAAAAAACTCAGAGGAATCGCCGGGAGGCTCGGAGCACCGACGGACTCGTTCCGTGTTTACGGAGCAGATTTTTGGCCTCTTGTTGGAGGACGTCGGAAACTGATGAAGACCTGCTGAGATGAAGGAGGACGAGGCAACACTCCACCACATCTGGATGAGGATACATCTGAAAGACAAAAGGCTCGGTCAGGACTGCTCGCCTCATGTCAGAAAACTCCAGGAACAGCTGCAACATTTTGCAAAGTGATCCTAAGTGAGTCTTACGTGACATAAATTAATTTAAAGGAAAACAAAAAGCTTTTCTCAGCTCTGCATTAACAGCTAATCCAGCATCCATCTTGCATCCTACCTGCACAGGCAGGACTAAACTCATGTTTCATCTCTTCAGCAGCTGTTTATTTGTATATTACACGTGACTTAAACTCTTTGTTTCTGTATTAACGAATTTTCAGACCCTTTAAAACAACTTTTTCACAAAGTGACCTGTGATAAATCTTGCATGTAGCGGCTGCTAACAGCTACGTTTCTTTCTTATGGAGTTTGCAACGCTGCAACTTTACGTTACGCCCTGGAAGAAAACATTGTATATTAGCAGTTTCTCCAGACGCTGCAGAAAATTGCAAATGGACGTGACTGTGTCATGAAACGAGTCCACAATGAGTTAAGGTGGATGTTTCATCCATGAAGCACCTGTTAATGGAAGGAGAATAACTGGAAACATGAGGGACAGATTATTTATTAAAATGATCAAAATGTTGTGATTGAGGTCATAAAATCTGACCTGGTGTCAAATATAAATATGGAATTAGGGGATTGGAATGGGTGAAGAATTATTTGAATAATGGAAAGCAATTTGTGAAACTGGGAGAATACCAGTCAAATTGTGTGGATATTGATTGCGGTGTACCACAAGGAACAGTTTTAAGGTCTGAATTATTTATCGTTTATATCAATGACATATGTAAAACCTCTCAAACACTGAAGTTTATCCTGTTTGCTGACGACACAAATATAACTGGTTCAGGTGGTCAACATCGAACTGGAAAATAAAAGATACTGGTGTGATAAAAATAAATTATCATTGACTCTCAGTAAGACCAAATGTATGATATTCAGTAACAATAATATTTAGATTGAAGGTGTTCATATAGAAAGAGCCATTATTTATACTGTATAAAAGAGCAATTAGAATGATCCATAATACAGGATACCTCGAACACACTGTTACACCACAACCTACTGACACCTGCAATCAATGTTCCAGGACAAAAATGTGACTGATTAGATTTCAAAATAAGACGATACCAAACAACAAAAAGGGATTTTGTAATACTGTCAGTGGAGTGAGACTCTGGAATAGACTGAACGATGAACTGAAATAATGTGCTAACATCAATATATTTAACAAAAAATATAAACAGTGTTATAAATATGTATGGACGTGAGCTTGTGTAAATGTGTATGTAGGTGTGTGTGTGTGTTTATGAGTAGGCTTACATTACATGCAAATTGTGGCAAACAAAACATAACCTGACTAAAATGGTATTGATAGTAATGTTTTGTTATTTGTGTTTATTGTGGCAATATGATTAGAGAAAGGGGTAGGATTTAATACGTTTATACTTCTTCCTACCCTTTTCGAACATGTTTAATAAGTTCTGTTTCTTTTACTCTTTTTCTTCTTGTTTATAAGTTGTTTGTTGTTGTGCAAGACACATGTGAGCTGTAAATTAAACTGTTTGAAATAAATAAATAAATGAGCTGCGGGAGCGCCGTAACCCCAGCATCTTCAGATTCACGTGGTTGGATTCGTACCTTCATTGTGCCCGGCAAGGCGGCCAGTTCCTCCTGGTATTTGGACATCTTGCTGGACAAAGACAGCAGAGTTTCTTGGTCCTCGGAACTTAAAAAGAAAAAGAAACGAACTCAGAAATTTCCAGATGACCTCACAGCTATCAAGCTAACAGTAGCTTAGCTCCAATGCTGATCAGAGGTCGATTTGGAGGGGAGTAAAAATAGATTTAAATGTTTTAGATGATTAATCTGATACATAAAAAAGGATATAATGTAATTCCTTCTCTAATGGGTTTTAATTTAACACTTTATTCCAGGACTTCCTTCAGTGAGGCGCTAGCCTGACAAGCTAATTCAGCATCCATCTTTCATCCCGTCTCTTCTCTGAGCGCTCTTCAGTCGGTAAAAGTCAGTGTAATGTTTACTCCTGCTCTGTTCTAGCCATGATGTGCAGAATATTGCCGTAAAGCGATGCTTCAGCTGCAGAACAACAAAAGCCAGAAGTTTACATATGAAATGTATCTGTTCTTCTACGGTCAGCCGAGTGAAGAGCCGGGGAAAGATGAGAAGGGAGGCTGGTGGGAAGAGGCTGGACGAAGGTGACATTAAGAATAAATAAAGGTCTTAATGTTGCTCAGAGCTGACCCAGACCACAGGAAGTGTCCCAACACAAGGACAATACAGGCCAAGTCAACCTACAAACCCACTTGGATTGGTTTGATCCCCTCAGTGGTTAAAGGGAGGTTTTAGCAAAACAAGGTGTTGGATGTCGTCCAGCTGAGTGTCCGTTTTATACAGAGAGAACTGCACCTGTCTGCTCACCCAGGCTGGTAAATGGAGCGGACCCGGTGTACGAGTCAGCACAGAGTTTTAAAGTTGGACGGTTACGTAGCTGCTTTAACGTTTATGTAGAAAAATAAATACCTAAAGTATTAATCTGATTCTTAGACAATGGCCGTCACGTTACTGCCTCCTCACCATCGCCTGATGATGCTGCTGGTCACCCATCTCATCAAACACCACCCATCTCCCACTCCCTGGTACCCACCCAGAAACATGTCCCATCAAGACAAAGCTACTATCACTCTGCTGCATCACCCAGCTCTTCTGGATCATGCTGGGTAAACGTCTCATGACGTCTCTTCATTCTGGGAAAAGCATCTCATTCTTTAAACCATTCAGTCCCAAACGAGCCTCTTCTAACAACCACCCGACTGTGACTCCTTCCACTGAAAGACCCAGTTCCACCACTGATGCATCACCAACACATCTCACCGTTGATTAGAGTTTTCACAGCTTTTTCTGTCTGAAGATGAACTTGAGGCATCGTCTTTCTCCCCGGGCTGGGCCTGCCCCTCCTGGGCTCTCTCCCCGGGCTGGGCCTGCCCCTCCTGGGCTCTCTCCCCGGGCTGGACCTGCCCCTCCTGGGCTCTCTCCCCGGGCTGGACCTGCCCCCCCTGGGCTCTCTCCCCGGGCTGGGCCTGCCCCCCCTGGGCTCGGCTGTGCTGCAGCACCATGGTGGCCAGCCGCTCCTGGATCTCCCTCACAGCTCTCTGAGAGGTCTGACAGGCAGCGTGCCGCTCCGACAGGAGGAGCGATGCATCAAAGTCCAGTCCATCTAACCTCCCAGATGCTGGAGCCGTGATCTGGTCTGACTCAGACAGCACCGTGTCCGGCACCTTGTCTTCAGGACAGGAGTCGCCCGCTGACGGGGGAGGCCCGTTCTGGACCTCCTGGCTGCCTGCCGAGCCCCTCCACCAGCTCTCATACAGACGGTGGTAACACAGGAAAGCCTGCAGGCTGCTGGCAGCAGCTTTGGCTTCGTCTTCAGACGGATCGAGCTTTCTGGGATGTTTCATGGAGCAAACACTGGCGTCGCCTAGGAGACGAAGACAAAGCGAATCATTGGACATCCCGTTCATCGTTGCATCTTGTTAAACAAACTACCGTTGCTACCGTCACAGAACAGCAGCCTGCAGAGCTCTGCGGAGACGCAGAAGTGTCCCGAATCTCTCGGCCATGCCACCGCCCGCCACAGCTCCTTTATCAGCGAGTCGTCGTCGCCTAGCAACCAGTTCAGCACAGCTCGGGTCAGATGGACGGAGGAATACAGCAGCACCTGAGGACAAAGCGGGAGGACATGAAACGGATTGAGCCAGGACTGGGCCATCTCAGATTCGGTTTGTGGACTCGGACCTGTCGGAGCGGCACGCTGGACGAGGGCGCTGGACTCTCAGTGGACTTCAGCTCCTGAAGGAGAACCGCGATGCTGCGATGCCCTTCTGAGTTCTGGGAAACTGCAAACTCTTCTTCCCAGACTTCTCGGACTTGGTCCAGCATGCTGATGAGACACGAGGACGTCCACTGAGAGGACGTGGAGACGACCTCGGAGGTCTCCAGCTTCACACTCAGGATCTCTGCCACGCAGAAGTGGAGCCTGTGGACCTGGGTGAGGATGATGAGAATATGAGGAGCGATGTTAAACTGGCCGATGAGTTCAGATACGGTCTCGGTTACAGACCAGTAGGCCGTCCTGGGAGCTCAGGACCTCCTGGGCTCCGACCCAGTCCTGAGCAGCAGCCAGGTCTTTGGCGCATCGCAGCGCCAGAGACTGAGCCAAGCCGTCCTCTCCGGAGAGCCTCGCCAGGCCGGCTGCCGTCCTTAGAGACGAGACGTCGTTCTTCCTCGAGATGACTTTGGCTGCATCGAAACTGGAACCAGCAGCGATGTAACTGGGAGGTGAGACAAACCAAGAGGACCAGTTCAGATGATGATTGTGGACAGAAATGGAGGAGAAAAGGTTGAACCAGTTGTTCCAGTTACGACCATTTAGCAGCAGCAGACAAATGTCCGTCTTTTTCCAGCACGGCAGCCCAACTGGTGTAGAGCTCCTTCAGGACCAGTTCATCTGCTGGGAGGCGGGCTTTGACCAGAGCGATGGCTTCCCTGGGAAACGGGCAGACGAGGAAGCTTAACTGGACAGGTTATCAGGATGATGTGTCTGAGCAGGTACCAGCACCATGGAGCGGGTCGCACACCTGTAGAGTTTGTGGGATCGCAGCAGGTCGACGGCCTCGTACGGTTTGTTGAGCGACAGCAGGTGCGACGCTGCTTTCAGGTACTGCTCCTGCAGACACAGCTGCTTAACGAAGGCCTCCGCTGTTCGGCTCCACACGCTAAACCCAGCTGGACAGAAACATTTACGTTTACATTTAAAACATCATTAAAATAGAGACGCAAAGACGGAACGTGATGTTCACCCATGGGAGCGACGGACAGCAGGTGGTCGTTCAGCTCCCCCCTCTCTGTGGCGAGCTGCAGCGCCCCCTCCAGGTCGCCGCTCCACAGACGCAGGTACACCACTGAGTCGTAGTGGCCCGCCTCCACGTGAGCCTCCTCTGAGGAAACGCAGCAGGGAGACGACATCAGGAGAACGTCTCATTCAGACTGAAACATGATTCCTCACAAACCTTCAGCTTCCAGCATGCGGAGCAGAGCCTGCCGGTCTGCAAACAGACCCAGGTGGATGTGCTGGCCCCGGCCTGGTACGCAGCCTGCAGGCGGTGCTGGAAAACACACAACAAAAACCAGTTTAACCAGTACCTGTGGTAATTCAGTGGTTTAATGTTCAATCTGAACACCTCAGATTGATCTGCAGCTACATGCATTTCAGGCAGGTGGGAAGTCTCCAGCTGAAGTTTGATCTGGTTTCTTTTACTGGTTTTATAGTTTTGGTTTCTGGTTTGGGGGAGCAGCTGCTCGTCGTTTGGTCACATGATTTATGAGCGACGGATCTGCCCCTGCAAAGTTACGATGTCTGGTTCCTTCAACACGCACCAACACCGACATCACATCAGGCTGATGTTTGGATCAGAAGTTTAATTTGAGACGTTTCTATGTTGTCGTCTCTTTTGTGTCACTTTGAACATATAATAAATAAAATGACAGTTCATTTCAGAATAAATAATGCGTTTAAAAACGAGTTTGTGTTTAAAAACAAACTTGTTACTGATCTCATGGCGAATCCTTCCAGCCTGTTAAATCATTTATACGCCTTGTTTTCTCTACAAGTAAAAACTTTATCAAATATATGCAGATATGAATAAATACAACTATCATTACTATTATTTTCTTTCGTTTATCATATATAAACACACCTGCTTTTAATAAAAAAGTAGATCAATATTCTCTCTGATCAGAATAATTTCAGTCTAATAAAAGGAAAATTTACTCCCATCGAGCTAAACCATTAAATAAATCTTCCTCGTTGCTATTTGCATACACAGATGCACCTCAGTGACAATTTGCATGCGTAACCACGGCAACGCGTCTTACCGCTGCCATGTGTGATGGTGGCCAGAGTGACGCAGTCCTGCAGCAGCTCCTCTTTGGGTCGGTGGTCCATGGACGTACTGAGGGGCAGCATGGAGCGAGGCTTCTTCTTCTTCAGTGATAAATCTGCAGATAAACCAAAGCTTGTTATGAGCCGGGATCCTAAAAAACAGAAAGCTGAACACGTTCACATCGCACAAACCAGCATCACCATTAATAAACATGTTACCATGACAACAAATCATTAGCAATTATTTCTGTATCATTTTCAGCTCCATTATTTTACACCAGTAGAGCAGATAATGTGAAATAAGTCCAAATAAAACACAAAAAAAGACATTTGACACAATCCAGCCTCAGCTGCTCAAGGGGACGCTAGAGATGACAGGAGTGGATCCTGTTTTTGTTAATTGGATCCACAACTATCTGACTCTCAGAACGCAGTATGTCAGGCTGGGTGATTGTGTATCTGGGACCCTGACCAGTAACACCGGTGCACCACAGGGAACTGTACTATCGCCCTTTCTCTTTACACTCTACACTGCTGACTTTTCCTATACATCAGAGGAATAAAAAAGTAAAGAAGAGACTTCCTGGGTCTGATGTGCTGGTAAAGCTGGTTAAAGTGATGTTTAGATGAACTTTGTGCAGGTTTATATAAAAGGAGACGGTAAGCATGTGGATGGGTCAGAGCAGGTGAAGTGGTGCGTTTAAGGACATCCAAATACCTGGTTTTTCTTTGGGTTTTGCAGCAGGTGTTTTCCTCTGCATCTCTGAGGCTTAAACACAAACAGAAGGAACAATGATCAGAAATGATCAGATTCAGGTGTGTGTGATGTGTTTTGTTGTTGCTACCTGCTGGAGATTCCAGACTGTGTGACGATCTGACTTCATCTCCATCATCATCATCAGAAAGTTCCGGGTCCACCGCCGGCTTCTCTCCTTCTGCAACCGCCTCTCCGTTCATCTTCGGCGCCGCAGCTCCTCCAGACTCCGATCCAGCTCTGTTCTTGGTCTTCTGCTTGGAACCGGCCTTCTTCTTCTCCTGCAGCATGCTCATCTTCTTCCCTGGAGAACACGTGAAGGTCAGAGCGTTCCACGCCAACAGCCAGAGAGAAACGTGGAGGACGAGCTCCTCGTTCACCTTTTGGAGGCTTTGTGAACTGCTGTTGGGAGACTTTCCACTCCTGCACGGTGAAGTCTCTCCCTCCGCTCCAGACCACGTCTGGATCCACAGGTGACCAGTCCACACACAGCAGATACCCAGCGTGACCCCGATAGTTGGACAGAGCCGTCTCCTCCAGGACGTCCCACACCTGACACCAGTAAAAACATGTCAACGAGTCCGTATGGCCGAAGCGTTTCCCGGGTGACGCCCAGACTGACCTGAGCCGTGCCGTCGTACGAGGCAGTGACCAGTCGGCCGCTGTGGTGCGGGCTCCAGGCCACGCTGGTGATTTTAGCCGTGTGACCACACAACCTGCGAAACGGCTCCGTCACGATCACCGGGCTGTCCGGAGGATTCTCTGCACGCACACACACACACACACACACACACACCTAAACTTAAACATGTCGCCGCCTTGATGTCAGGATGAGTCCGCATCCTGTTCATCATCATTACTGATCTAAAATACAAGGATTGTCACAATTCAGTGAATTAATAAAGTTCTTTAATTTAGTAACATTTTATATGGAGATTCATGAAGCCTAATTTTATAATATTAATGCCAAATCAGAAATTATATTATTTTATTAATGCATTATAGACATGCAGATAAAAACTGACATAAAAGACAAAATCAAATAACTGAAGAAAAATATTAATAAAATAATACTAAAGTAAATATAAGCTCACAGCAGGTGTTATTAAAATAAAGTACCATTTTAATAATTAAAAAAATTCAATAAAAACAAAACATAAATATAAAAAAATTATTATACAAGTAAAAATAATAATAAATAAAATAAATAAATACCAGTAAAAGTTAAGTAAACAGGGAAATGTTTGTAACAGAAGCAACACAAATGAGATGTTACACAAATCCATCCCATATACAACTCAGGAAGACGTTTCTTACCTATAACCGCTCGGACATCGTGCACGAAGACGACAGCGTTGCTGGAGCCCGAGGCGAGCAGCCCGTGCAGCTCGGGCGGAGCGCCGTGCTCGTGATGCCATCGTAACGTGTTGATGATCTTGTGGTGCTGCTGGATGCTGCACAGCAGCTTCAGACTGGGAGCCTGGTACACGTCGATGCACCTGCAGCAGAGCGCCCACGTTCGTAAGGAAATACAAGACATGACATCTCATCTGTGGCTCCACTCACCCATCCTCGTTGCCGATGGCAACAACCGTCCAATCTGGCTTCCAGCTGAGGTCAGTGTGTGGAGACAGCTTGTGCTGTTGGGAAGCAGAGGTTACCATCATAGCCTTTATGATCAACAGACCTCATCTTCCTCACCTTGATGTTGTTGGTGTCTTTGATGAGCTTGTCGATGTCTGAAGCTTCTGCACTCAGCTTCAATGGATCGTGCTGCAGTACGATGCCTTCCCCTGCACAGCTGTACAGGCTGAAGCTCTGCTTTCCTGCTGCACATCACACAAACACAACTGTCTCCCAGGCTGACTGTAACGCGTAACATCGGGGGGGGGACGGGACGACTTACCGGACGACAGCGGGGGAACCGGGGGTCCCCAGGCCAGCGTGTACACCGTTTTCTTATGATAGGAGCTGGATATGTGAGGAGGCCTGAGAGGATGAAGCAGAACAAACACCTGGTCAGTGAAGCATGAGGAGAGCTTTACCCAGAAACTACGGGACCACCGGGGGGGGTTATGACCAGAACACACATGGCTTAAAGATGCAAGCTTTTAGTTAAATCATCCACAGCACCTCTGTGACATTATAAAAAATGTGAATTAAAGAAAACATACCCTGCATCATCAGAGTGCAGGTTTGTAGGTTTTGGCATGTCATCTCATACCGTGATGGCTGTTTGGTTGCTAACCAGAACAGAGCGTGTCCACAGCATGTAGTAGATACTCTGATTACTTTTGAGCAGCCATGTTGACTTTTTCATAGTTTTGACTCATTTTATTGGTGCATTGATGTGACTATGCTGAATTACTTGTAAAGTCATTTAATGATGGTTTGAGTTGCTTCCACTACACAGCTGTAAGTAAACAAGGTCTAAACTTGGGCGACTGGGATGGCCACATGAGAAGTTTGCTATCACCTTCCAGTTTGCATTTTTTTTCTCCATATTCTTAAAGTTTCTGCAGTTTCGTTTTTAACCACTTTCTGCAGCAGATGAAGAGCCGAGCTGTCACATTTCCCTCCCACAACCAGCCAAACCGGATCTTACTTGCTGGAAAAGACGTCGTAGATGCCGACTTTCCCGTCGTCGGTCCCAAAAGACAAGGAGCCTTCCTTCTTCGGGTGCCACGCCAGCTACAAAAACATTAAAACCTGATTAAATATGTTCTGTGTCACCGTCAGCCTTTCTCACAGACTTATTAGAGACAACGTGAGTGTGGATGCGATGGAGCAGGATGAAACCGGGAGAAAAGAAGCAACAGGTCACAAAATAAAAAGCTCTTCTCTCATGTACACAGACATGAAACAGGACTGAGCTATAGTTATGGGGACCATCAGATGCAAATGAGCTGCAAGGCTCACGTGTAAAACATGTAAATGCTGGTGAGAAAATCTCATAAACTCTGGGTCAATGAACGCCTCACCGCTGTGACTTTGGACTTGATGCCCTGCCAGAAGGACCGGACGTCGTACCGGTTCTGAGCGCTCAGCGTGTTCCACACACGGATCATGTTGTCCCCCACGCCCAGCGCCAGGCACCCCGTCCCCACGGGGGAGAAAGTGAGGGCGTTGATGACACCCCCCAGGGTCGGCAGCGTCCAGCAGCAGCTCAGAGAATTCAGGTCCCAACATTTAATCTGGAAGACAAACCTTTTAGTCCGGGTTCTGAGACCTGGTGGAGGAACCACCACAGAGCTACATGATTACACCCCCACCTCTCTGTCCATAGACGTGCTTATGAGCAGCTCTCTGCCGTCCTGCAGAACAACCGAACTCGTGTTGAAGACGATCCGGTTGTGGTTCTGACCCTCCGAAGACGCTCCAAACAGACTCCATCTCTGCTTGCCCGCCTTGGTTAAATCCCACATCACCAACTCGCCGCTGGAGACAAAAAGAACAAAGATGGAGTCCGTGTTTGGTTTCTGAAACGTCTGACTGCCCGATAGGGGGACGCGCACCTGAAGCAGGTCGACACGAGCTGCGTGGGTCGGCCCTTCGGCCAGTGGACGTTGAGCCAGATCCTCTCTTTGACCCCGGGATCGACCGCTGAGCCTCTCCTCTTCAGGAACGGCAGCTTCAGAGTCATCACACCTGCGAGGGGAGGAGCGTTTATTCACAGAGGATTCTTCTCTCCAGAGGATCATCGTTTATACAAACATTAAAGGAGAACTTTGCTTTTTTTTAACCTGGGGTCTGTTGTCATCTTTCCTTCCATACATGTGAGTGATGTAGAAA
>JBAMHV010000016.1:17689432-17702314 GCA_037177535.1 Pseudomugil gertrudae | reverse complement strand
AGAGATGTGCAACCCTCATGTATATATATATATATATATATATATATATATATATATATATATATACAAATAAAGCATTTTTTACATCTGATAAAATGTTTGTAGCTTTAACGTACAAAACATAAGAGGAGAGCTTGGGCCAAAGTCACCAACACTTACGGTCAGTTCAAGACAACCTGGAAGGTCCCATATTAAACATTTTATCTACTATTTTATATCAGTTTAGGAGGTCCATCCACATTGTTTTCAGCGTTAAACCCCATATTCAGCCTTTGTCTTTAATTCCAGAGTGCCTGTAGTGAGTTCTACCGAGAACGGGATGTTTGCCGTAAGCAAAACAATCTAACTTCAGTTTAATACCAGATAACGGGTCCAGTGGTTATAAAGCTTTTGCACATCCACGAATAGCTGTTTCTGATTCCCCTTTATGCCGCTTTATTACTTTGTGTTGTCATTTATTGCTGAATATTTCTGTCCTTTCTGTTATGCAGCCTTCAGCAATGCACTTTGATGCATTAATCTGTGCTTTTCTCAGCATCCTCATAACAGTTCTGACAGTTCAGTAAAGCAACAAGACCGTTTGGCTCTTCTGCAGCGTCTCAGGAGAAGCTCATGCCCAGAGGCGAGCGAAGAGCCTGCAGTGATCTCTGTTTGTCTCATTACATTTAATCTGCACCGCGGCATTTCTCACACGGCATTAATTAAAAAGGTACAAAGTAGTATTTTTGGATCCATAGTGATGAAACATTCAGATGGACAAAAAACAAAAAACTTAAGCATTTATAACTCAACTCGTACCCGTGTGGGACGAGCCTTAATTGAAACCACACTGGCTGTGAGCAATTCATGTCTGAGCTTTGAAAGGATGGAGAAAAGGATGGACGGGTGGATAGATAGAGGTTGGGAAATACCATCAATGAGGATATAAAGAAGATCAGGTGGTGGCTTGTCACACCCCCAAAGCCTTTGGCCTGAGGATGTGTTGAAAAAGACTATAAAGCTACAACTTCTTCCAGGACCTCATCAGAACAGCACATCACCTCCATGATTTCTCTCACCTGTTGCACTTATTGGATACACCTGTCATCACTTACCCCCTGTCAGGACTGTCACCCACTGGATACTCCACCACACCACTTCCTCCTTTCCGGCCAATCAGTGAAGACTTTGGACTTTTAAAAAGGAGGATGGAACAACAATCTGGGCAGCTGGATCAGTTTGCCTCTGGGAGTGATGCGTTGGTTTGGCTTGTGATTTGGAGAACATTTAGAATACCCTTGTTTAGTTTTATAATTTAGATTTCCCTTTGTTTAGTTTGTGCAACAGTTGTGCTTTTTGAGTTAATGGAAAATAGGAAGTTCTCATATTTTTGTGTTTTGTACATAATTATTTGTAGTTGTAAATAGTAGATTTGTATATAGATCATTGTAAATGGTAATTGCTAAACATAACCTTGTTGGGAGGACATCTTTAGTTAATTGTATTTGAGTATTTTCTTTTGGTTAACTGGTTACATAACCCGACTGTGGACATATTTTATTTATTGAACTTGGGCATTTTGGTTTTATAAATATTGTCATCTTTGAATTTTAGTAATGGTTTTGTTTTGTTATTGACCCCAAAACACCTAGTCTGAAAAAGGGGTCGTAACATGGCTTTCTAAGCTAGACTGAAATAAAGCCCTTTATTTTAATCTGGTGAAAGTTTATACTGTCTTCTTAGGTTTTAACTGTTTTTTATGGTTCTCTTCGTGTTTAAACAACCAACCTTTCTGTCTTAAAAAAAAAATCTGTGAAAACAAGCCCACTGAGTCCAATTCATTACAGACTGAAGTAAAAAGAATAATTTATCAGAAACCTTTAGATATCAGTTAAATCAGGATTAAAAGTCCACACATTCCTAAAAAAATTACCTTTTTAAATACATGTTAAAAGTAAAGCAGGAATGCGTTAAAATCATTTAAATTAAGAAGAATGCTGATAATTTCAAATATGTTTTCTATTAAAAAAAAACAATTAAATCTGTATTTAAAAAACTATATAAAATCAATTTAATAAAATGTGGATCCATGGAGGCCGTTATCAAAGCACTGGCAACTGATTTCCCTCCGCTACAACCTATTTTGGTTCAGTACATAAAGGATAAATGAGTTAATGAAGGTCTGATGTGAATGTAAGTAGCCCTTAATGAAACGCAGCACATTTGCATGCAGCAGGAACACTGTCATACTGTACTTTCAGTGGCTTCAGTACCAGCCGGATTCTGGGTTTGCAGTCCCCTCATGACACTTGCATGTTTGTTCGACACTGGCGGCCCATTCAGTGACAATTAATGATCACAAGGCTTTCCTTTGCTCACAGGGGATTGCAGGCTCATCCCAGTATGATACCATGTTCTCACAAATGTACTCCCCTCAGATGACAGCCTGTGTTCAGGACCGTCACAATGTTAAGGCTGTGTGGAAGCAGTGACTGTCGGTGATTGTTACACTGTAATCACTGGCGACAGTACTCCCACTGTCCCAATAAAATATAACACTACATCATGCAATCTGACCGGGATATTGGCTTTTTACACGACAGATGGACGGCATCTGAATTGGCTTTTCTAGTCTTGTTAAAATCATAAAGCCGTGACCTGTTGAACGACCCGAGCCACAGCTGCTCTGCGATTAGCATGATTTATAATCCCAATCAAGGCTCAGTGACGTTAGATAGCATCAATGAAGCGGATGTGCGCTGATCATCAACAGCTAATAAAAAGCAAAGCTTCATTTTCACAACCAATCTGACTCACTGGTCACCGCAATCTATCATTTTCAATCTCACAACACAGCCGCGATACTGTCTATAGCCGTTATTAATGGTTTGATTAGCAGACTTTGAGGAGGTCGTACAGTTCGAGTTTCACTCGGATCGGTGACGCTGAAGGAGTTTTGGACTCAACTTTATCATGTTGAAACATCAGTTTGATAAATACGCAGCCTAATGAGAAGCTTCATCTGTTACAAGGGCAGCTTTTGTGTCTGTGTTGGTGTAAATAACATCTAGAAACATGCTGTAGTTAGGCTATAGCTTAAAGTAGTTTAAAACATGTTTGTCATCCACAAACACTTACAGAGCGTTGCTTTACATGCATGTGTCATTTTGTGAATACAATGTGAGACAGCTGCATTTCTGTACTCATGATGCTGAAGCAAAACTACACTTGCTGGATGTATGCATTTCTTTGTTACCAAAGACAAGTTAATAACAGTTTAAACCTTTTATTTTCAACACTTTTAAAAGCAGGATTTTTTCAGATATTACTGAAAATGTCTCCAGCTACCTGCGACCATGAATAAGCGGTTAGGACGATGGATGGATGGGTTATTAACACTCAGAACTTTTGGTGAGTTTTACCTGACAGCACTTTGGTCAGCGGCGTTCTTTAAAGCACTCTACAGATAAAATTAGATTCAGATTTTTCTTAAATTAAAACATTTTGGTTGTCAGATAAAAAAAAAATGCAGTTGAAGTGCATCTTACAGACGGTTACTGTATTGATGGTTTGGATCTGTACCACCAGGATTTACCATCAGTGGCATTTATTTACATAAACATATGAAGAGAATAACGAAGCATTCCTGCAGACCGGAATTTTCCCTGTAACATCCATGCACTGCTGTAGATCAGTTATAAAAGACAGATTTGTAATCTGTCCACCTGCAAACAGAAGTCGGTATATTAGCCACTGAGTCTCTACCTTTGTTATAAAATTGTTTACAAGTCAGAACGAAGCATGAATTAAAGCCAATAGAGGTGGAATGAACACAGCTTTCTTCTCATTTATCTTTGTTAGTGGGCAGCTTCAATGCACTCAAATGATCAAGCTTTTGTGTATTTGTTCAATTTACTGAAGCCCTACAGCAGTGAGAGTCTGAGGTCCTCTGATCAGGAGCCATCGTGCTTCCATCTCAGCTCAAAGAAAAAAAAATCTTCTACTGGACAAAATATCTGGGAACACTGGTCACCACTCACCAGCAGCTCATCACCTACTTGTTGAAACTCGGACTTTGTGGTACTTAATGCATCATCTTTACATAAAGCTTGTTTTTAGAACTGGGAAACTATGGAACCAGTCACTCCAGTACATTCTGAAGGAAACTTTTACAGTATCAGCAGCTTTTCCCTTGGTTTTATTATACATTTATTGTGAGGTTTGTAGACAAACGTGAAACGTTCTGGTTTTATGGGAAGTAATGTATTAATAATGAATGCAGTCTGTCACACACGGACACTGAAAGCAGCCTGACATGTTGTCTTTGTACAGACTCTGGTGCCAGCAGCTCCAGTGGGAGCAGCTGCAGCTTTGTGTCAAATGACGTCGGTGTTTTATTAACTACAATTAAATAAACAAAATGGCAAATATCTGTCGTTTTTCTTTTTAAAAACGAGTCTTGTCCAGCATTAAAGCTGTGTTGTGCCGGATAATTTAGCTTTATCTTGATAACTTGAATTATTTATTTGTTTTAAATAAATGTTTGTTACAGATGTTGCAGAGTGTTGCTGGACATTACAGGAGAGGATGGAAAAAAAAACCCACAAAAGACAGTAAATGGAAAACAAAGGGGAGAAAGAAATACAGCACATAGAAAACAATACAAAACAGACTCTGGATCAACTACTTAACCTCAAACACAACTCAACATAATGTGTCTGACCAGGCCAGGAGGACCCAGAGACCTGGGCCATCACAGTCCCCAGACATAGCAGCAGATTGCGGGTAGCTGGAGTCAGAAGCATTTCAGGTGAGAGGCGGGGTACACTGTGGACAGGTAGCCAGTTCATCACAGGGCCAACACACACAGACAGATAACCACTCACACACACTCCAATGGAGAGTTTAGAATGACGGTGTTGGATGGTGGGAGGAAAACTTAGGCTGTGTGTCACTGCGCCCTTTTGTCCTGTAGTGTGCACCATTATGGGTAAGTGCTGTCTCATGTGGAATACTGGATGTTTGCCATTTACCAGTAGTGATGGTAAGTCATATATTATTTTGTCAAAATAATTATAGTGTCTCCTACACGGCTAAAAACTGCTAACATTTACTTGTGCTAACTACTGGGTCGGTTACCGTAATCTCAAGCAATTGGTCGGATATGTAGCAAGCTGTGGTATATACATGAGAACCGTAAGGAAAAAACTTCATACTCACGTCATACAAATTAGCCTCCGCTGCCTTATTGTTTGTCACCATTATTTTGAAAGTCCAGCACTTCCTTTTTTGCTCTGTCAGCAAGATGGCGTCGGTTTAGTGCGCGAGGTGTCCATCGGTTCACACTAGATTTTAGGGCAGCATCCGGGTACTTTCAGTGCACAGACTTTTTTCCTTAAATCCCAGTGTGAACGCACTACGCACCTAAATATAGTGCACAAGTAGTGCTAGTGAGCTGATTGAGACACAGCCAGAGTAGCCAGAGAGAAACCACGCTAACACAGGGAGAACATACAAACTACGCAGTAAGGTGATTGCTCGGACCTCCTCAGCAAAGGCTCGAACCAGCGCTAACCAACACTGTGCAGCCCAAGCCCAGACTAATTTCTATACATTCACACTAATTTCCTGATAAGTTTTATTATGTTGGTTTTCAGTTTTAAGAAATCAAAATGATAATCTGGTAATCATGGGCAATTATTAGAGGTTGACTACAATAACTGGTACCAAAACTGAACCATCAAAACAAACTTAATTCTGTCAGATATGCTGTTTAGAGGATTCCTGGCATAAATTCCTGGATTCAACTATATAAAGCAGACTGCCAATAGCATACCACTAAATTAAATTGCACCATTTTGTTGGTTTACATTACAGAATTGCAAACATGTCCTCTTTGTTTACATGGCAACATGGAAACACTGGCTTAGGCAGCACTGATGCTAACGCTGCTAACATGGCACCACACAAGTTAGCGTGTCTGTACAATTATGACGAAGTTTACTATATTATACTTAAACGTGCTGCTAAACAAAGCACCACCAGGGATACACAACCCAGCACAAACACTAAACATTTCAGATCATAGATACCTTAAGGTAATAACATTTCTCCCAATAAGATGGAAATTTTGAAACATTCAGGACAGAAGTGAACTGCTTCATCCATGAAAGCAATTATTGCATTAATTAATTATTTATTGCTATCATGAATTTAACACTTCATATTCACACCAGAGATGCTCTAAAAGGAAATGTGATGAGGTTACCAGCAAACAGAGCGCTGTGAAGGTGAATTAAGATGCCCTGTGTGTGTGTGTGTGTGCGTGTGTGTGTGTGTGTGTGTGTGTGTGCAGTGTTCATTTTGTTGAATAAATGTTTTCATCAGTTTTTGTCAACGCAATATTTTTCTTGATGAATAGGAAACCATAACTAAATACACCTAATGAATGCATACTATAACAAAACATACTGAATTACCGATTAAAAACAAAGAAATTACACAGCAACAACAACATCCAATCAGAACAATCGTTATGTGGAAAGGCGGGAGGAATGACAAAGCAATCCAATCAGAATACAAACTATTTTACGAGTGAGGCTGCTACCGAACAGTTCCACGGTAAAGTGTTGTGCACAGCTCACCTGTGTTTCGCATTTCTTTATAAAAAAGTACAAAAAGAAGAGTTGACATGTGAAGACATTTCACATGTAATGCAACACAAAACAACACAACAGTGCGTGGGATTGCAGCAGATGTTCAGGGCATCTCTCGCTCCCTGAAAACTCTGACTCTTGCTACCGAGGAGCAGGGAACAAAGCTGGATGCCATCCTGGTTCAAGTTGGCAGATTGCTTGTGTTACCAGAACTCATTCGGGCTTTTTCCAACCATTTTTGAGCGATGGGTCACGAGGAAGGTGCTGCAAATTAACCATCTTTTTTGGCTGTTTGGGCTACAGGATCCCAGCTGCAGAACTGAAGGTCGCAAAACAACGACCTGGAAACCAAAACATACCTTATCTTATCTGGCCCTCCCACAAACGGTTTGGAAATGTTTCTCCTGCAGAAGCAAGCCGGGTAACTGCTCTGACCCGACCTTTACCCTTCTTCCATGGGACGCGTCCTTGCTGGATCTCCCGATGAGCGCACTGTTGCCTATACATGCACACGCACATTCATGTCACATGATACACAGACACTTCCTGGTTGACACCGTCTCTGCTCCACACCAGTGATGGTCATCAGCATGGACTGTTTAAACGCGATGAGGTCGCAGCTTGTAGTCATGCTGGGGACGCGCACTTCCCCTACCCTTTGTCAAGTGAATTGTTCTTACATGTGCTTTGATGTTGAGGTCTCCTCAGTAATTCTCCTCGTGTGGTATTTCTCCCCAATCTGCATGAACTAGTTCTGCTGGTTCAATTAGCTGCACCTAAGTACTGTCCAATTCTGTACGTCATGTTTGTCTCTCTATGTAACCTTTGATTGGCTGTATTTGAATACTGATAGTTACAATTAGTGGATAGTTATATTTAGCTTTACGGTACCTTTATGTGATACTATTGTGATTTGACACACTCAGCCGGCATCGTGATCTTTGTTTGTTTTGTGATTTTATTGTGATTTCTTTATGATTTTCTGCTTCAATGTAAAGCACTTTGAGCTGTCCTGTACATGAAAGGTGCTATATAAATAAACTTGCCTTGCCTAACCTCACCCCTGGAACTGCTTTTATCTCAACCTCAAGACAGACCATCATGTTTTCTCTTTTTAAATCATTGTTTAAGACTTTTCACTCTTTGTAATTTTATTGGATTATAGAAATTTTACCAGGGTCTCAATTGTTTTTAATAAATTATTTAAATTGTATCGGGACACTTTTGTCATTTTTAACAGTGAAAACAGTTAGTTGCTGCTCTTAAACAAGAACCTCACACTGCGCGTGACATGAACAGAAATATGTCCTTTGTCTCCTCAAATGATGCAACAGCCTTTCCTGCACACTAAAGGCTTTTCTACGCTCACTTATGTATGTAAATGTGGCTGTCTGTGTCAGATGTCGTCACACCCTGCTGTCCTCATACTGCTATGTGTCTTTAGAAACCCACAAATTAGTTTTTTTGTTCTCAACTTCTGCATCTTCAGGTGCTTATTTTGTGGTTTCTGCGTCATCATCTCCCTGTTGCTCTTCTTCTTCTCTGGTTCTTCCTCTTGCTGGTTGCGTGTCAGGTATAAAACTCAATATTGCCCTGTTTTCAGTGGCGTGGTTCTGTGTTGTCAAGTGACAGATGGCTAAGCCCTTTGAAAATGAACAAAATTACACACGCAAGCGATGCAGGAGACTTAACCGTCTTTCTGTGTTCTGCATTAAGCATAAACTGGTTTTTACATCTATGACACATGTTTACTCTTTGCCTTTTAAAACAGACTGAGTTTGAGCTTTTCTTGTTCAATGTTACTTTAATTTTTGTCTCTATTTTCTGGCTGTTCCCAAACCAGGATGAGAGGCTGTATAAATCTTTTCTAAAGTTTAAATTTAATTTATTTCTCAAATTTTCTCTTTTGCAAACTGTCATTTTGTCTGAATTTATGATTATTATGTTTAGTACCTCCCTGTGAAGCACTATAGCATGAGGAGGTGCCATCTACATGAAGATGTAAAGGAGCAGATGATCTCTGTATGTGGTGAGGATGTCTGTTTATCCACTACCACATCCATTAATTTCACACCTTTTAATAATAGTTGCATTTAGATATAGTAAACATTTACTGTACTGATGAAAAATGGAAAGTGAGTTTATTCTTCACATCACTTTCACATGTTCCTCTGAATATATTTACTTATAAATCATCTCACAATGAAATGTAACGTGATATCCTGATTTAATTAATTGCACAGCCTGATGTAAACATAGTTAGAGGTGGTTAGGATAGAATAAATAAATCCCCACCCCACACTCATTCCTCTCTGTAAATTGCAGCTCCCACGGTTCTCCGCTTGAATTAAGCAATTTAACTGATTGCAATTACACACTGTCAAGGGCTCTTATATCACTTTGAATGAATAACCGATTTAATTTAATACCAGCCCCAAACACATTTCCTCTGCTTTACTCAATATGGCAGGAGCCAGTTGCAATTTTCTCCAAACAACTTTTAAGTTTGCTATTTTTTTTCTTCACTGCTGCTTCTTTTGTTTCCAGGAAATCCAATCCATGACGTGTTCTTATTGGTCCAGACATGCTTGGTCGTAATAAATCTGCAGTTATCTGTAACAAAAGGGCAGCGACCTCCTGCAGGTTATAGTACTGAGTGATATTTGCTCGCCTTTTGCCTCTAGTTACCAACTCAAACCCACAATATATTAAGTCAGAATGTCAGAGTGTCAAATGTCAAAACTAAATCGAATTACCTTCTGCTCTTTTTATTGGTTTTATAGGCTAGATAGATACACAGACAATCAGCTGTGGGCTACATTTATTCATATTAATAAACAAAGACAAAACACAACCTTAATGGTGTTATATGATAATCTGCTTTGATATGAGCCAAATATTTGGTCTCATAATTTAAAGGGCCTATATTATGCAGTTTTATGAGCTTTTAACCTTTTTCTAGTGTAGTTTTATTTTTCATACATGCGTTTTCTAGCTTGTGAAAAGAAGGGTTTGGCTCGAGCAAAGCAAACGCCGACTCCTTCGCGTGATGTTGCACGGTGGTGACTCCCCATCCCCAACCTGAAAACTTTAACGCTCACCTCCACCAGGAAGTAGCTGCTGCTGCTCGCTTGTCAACAGACACGCCTCCCATACGCTGACTACAGCCAGCACTCTGCAGACTCATTTCCGCTTTGTTTCCTTTGTTATTGAATCATTATTTTTGTTGTTGATAGCTGCGTCTTCAGAGCGACTCGTTTTGGTGCCGTCTCTATAAATGTGAAAGAGGCATGTCATGCCCCGCCCCCTCCAGGTCACAGGAAGTTCTACCCTGTTCTGCCATGTTTGTAGCTTGATAGCAGCGATACGCTAATCTCCCGGCAGAGAAACATTTTATTAGTAAGTTTATTATAAATGCCATCGTATCAGATTCCCCACATTGATTACCTGGAAGTCCACGACCTTATTTGGCAGACCCACAGCAAATACTGTGATGTAATAGATCAAATTAAACAGACTGAAAAATATGACCACAAAGAATATAAAGATATACGCGCAGCATCAGGTGGGAATACATTTACATTTTCTGCATTCCTAAACACTTAGAAGTGCACAAAAACATGGATTTAAGGGCTAAAAAAGTGGATTTTATATGTGTCCCATTTAAATACCGTTGTACCGGCTGTTGACTCAGTAGTAGTAGAAGGAGGTGCACAGATCTGACACCTTTACACCTCCTGCTGTGGGTACCTGTCAGACTGGATCAAGCAGGATCCCAAAGACGTGTTGGCACTGAATCAGACATCATTCCTGTAGGAACTTATACCAACAGTTTTCTTAATAATTTATATGATCACCTGACACTGTGCTGCATTGTCAGTGACAATAAGAGCATGTAACATACTGTGTAAGTGTGTGTGTGTGTGATTTACAGCAGCACTCATTGATCATTGATGTCAGAAACGAGACATAAACAGACAAAATGAAGCATTTTACAATCATTTAGGTAATGAAACATTATTATTATTATTATTGGACATGCGGGAAAATAATGTAACTCTTGTTACATATGTATATTAAATTTGGTGGGTTTTTGAACATGTTGGGCCTCCATTCTCCTTTCAGACTAAGAATAAGGATAAAGGCGAGGGATCCAACAGGCCGTCACACCGCTGTCGGTGTACTGGCCTAATAATCATGTCCCTCCCTGAAAAAACCTGGGTTGTGCATTACAACCTGCACTGTGAACTGAAATCATTTTACATAATTGTTTTCTGGGGTTATATTAAGCATCTTTGACAATATTCCACCTTCTCATCTAAAAATCCAGGACTTTTTCCTGGAAGAAGAGATGAGCAGTTGCAATCGATGGCAGTGAAAGCCAATGTAACCTTTATGCTTCAGATGATCCACTCTTTATTAACAGCCAGGTAATATTTTATTGCATCGGGTCTTTTGGTTAACAAGAAATATTGGCTGTCTGTGTTAAAACGTATCCTGAAGCTGGAGCACTTTGATCATCTCGTCCTTTTCAGTTGATCTTTTTCATTAAACCTGATCTTTGCCGTGTTCTCAGCTCATTTCTTGTTTTGTTATCATTACTCTGTTAGGTTCATAAAGTTCCAGGAGTTGTCTGCAAGGTGTAATAACAGCAGATTCAATCATTTTGATGGCATACTTCCCTTTATTTGGGCCTTTGGGTTATGATTACATTTTCAGATATATAGACAAGTATTCAGACAGAGCTGTTAGAGGGATTCGAGTAGGGGAAATATATATGTCTCTCAGCAAGAAGGTCCTGGTTTGAGTCTTTGCTGGGAAAGGGTCAAACGGGGCCTTTTCTAGAAGAATTTGCATGTTATCCCCATGGATGAGTGGGTTCTCTTTATCATGTCAGCTTACTGTAATTGTTCACTGTAAATAGTTTTCATCCAGACGCTGACCCTGCCTTGTCTAATTGCTGGGATCAGATGGATTTATACTTACACAGCATCTGCTAAAAGTCCGTTATGGTGACAAAGCCATTTGCTCCATGTAGGTCTGGAGAGTTTTGATGGGCATTTATTCCAGATCCGATGTGTTCCCCTGCTTGTAGTGTTGCATTTGACTGGTCAGCTTGTGATTAAAGGAAAACGGGAGCTTTTCTCTGAATTTGTCCTGTAACTGCAGAAGAAAATCTGCACATGATGCTGTGACTTTACACTCCAGTGTGAAATTTACTGGTGCCAGCGTTGCCCAACCATTGGCAGAAGTTGCACAGTATGAATACAGATACTGGCTTGAGCTTCTCCACAACCCTGAGCTGGAATACGCCTGGGTTCCATCAAACATGGATGCATAATGAGAACACGGCAAAGCTCTGTGGAGCAGCCCTACCGAGCTTTCTGCTTGGTACCTTATTCCACCAGGAGCATTGTCACTGTTGGATTTGCTGTAATTGATCATGTGACTAATACATTATTACACGGTGTGCTTGTAGGCTTTAAAAAGAACAATAAACCAGTAAAGATGTTATTTAGCCAGTCCAACTAGGTGTCACGTTCCTACTCTGTCTTCAATGATGTCCGTGTTGTTAGTGGATCTACCATGGATGATGTAACAACCTTCAACAACGAGATGTTGATGTTTTAGAGTTAAATGCGATCCAAAGTTTGGACATGTGGTCTAGACTTCCTGTCTGAAAGGTCTGCTTTGTTTAAGGTGGAGTGTGACAGTTTGGGGAAGCATCAGAAGCACATTGCATGCAACTGGTGGAGTCACTTCGATCTGACTAGTTGTGATAAGCTGCAACACTTTTGTGTTTAATGAAATTGAGGGAGCTACATTTGCTCCATCCACTCCTTTGTTTCAGATTCCTGATCCTTTTCTGTCCTATTTCCAAGTTAATTTAAAGAACCAATCCACAGAACTATTCACTGGGTAGTACATTATTGGTTACTTGTTTGTTTGAGCTTATTTTCAACACAATAAAATAATAAAAAAAAACTTTCTATTCTGTACTGCGCCGCTAGGTGGCAGCAAACAGTAGTAGCTCTGTGCTAACCTTCATGATGTTTTGTGATTTTTGTAATATAGGAGTCTTTTTGTAAGACATAAGCTTCAGTTTGGGTCGTTCAAGAAGACTTTTCACGCTGGTGGAAGTTGTGCTACACGGTAGACATGTGTCTCGACTTCACCGAGACATGGCTGCATGAACACATCCCAGACTGTAATGTGTCTGTACACGGCTTCAAGACGGTCCGTGCAG
>JBAMHV010000016.1:17639396-17652844 GCA_037177535.1 Pseudomugil gertrudae | reverse complement strand
TGCTGTAATCAGTTAGCACAGATAATATTATCATGTATCTTAATGTAGACAACATGTGATATATTGAGTCCACTACAGTCACCAGCTCGAGATCAATGGACCTGTATGTTTAGTTTACCCAGTACAATGCAACACTCTGGGTTCTCGTTTACAAGCTAACAGAGTTTTAGGTGGAGAAACCCACAAAGATTTGACAACAGTCTCCACAGTGAAATGCAAAGTGAGTCCTGTCCGTGTAAATGGGAATGACGTCCTCTTGCACGTCCAGCGCAGCAGCGATGGCGGTCCTCTGTGTCATGTTTACACTGCTGTGTGTTTTTATTTTTGCCTGGTCTGTTGAAGCAGAACCGGGTTTGGGTCGAACATTTATGCTGTCAGCGAAGATGCAGATGACCTGATGTTTGTGTTGTTTTACCTGGTCCTATGAGAACGTGGTGCGCACCTGAGTGTGTTTTTTAAAGGCCAGGCATGCGCTCTGCATGGTTTGGGTTTTCTCTGCATGAGGGTAGTTTCCTTTATGCTGTTTTTTTCCAGACACGCAGAGTAAAAAATGGTGTAAACATCAGAGTCTTATCACACCTGATACAAATCAATGACTCATTAATGCTGCTGCAAAAGGTGACGATAAGATGTTGGAGAACCTTTTCATATGAAATGAGTGTGCTGTTTCTCTCATCCAGAACCACCCGTTTCCCCGTATGTGTGTATGTTTCAGTTGTATATACCCACAATGCATTCTGCTTTATGAGCTGCTTCCTGTGTGTGGTCTGCTGAAGGCGGAGTGAGTCCACTTTGACTGGAATCAGAACTTACAATCCTTCCAAGTGAGCTTTCCAAGCAAACAGACTTGGATCAGAATCTAAAAAGCTGATGTGAATTGTTATAATTTGTTATTCTCTTATTTCCTGAGTGTATGAATAGTTTTATATGAATGCATTGAACTGAATGATGCAGGTGGACGGACAGACTGGAGGAGATGATATGAGACTACAGGAAGTAAAATACACACTGGTTCCAACCAAGATATGCAGAAGAGCATCTCTGAACCTTGAGCAGATGGTCTGCAGCAGCAGAAGAGTGCACAGCAAACAATCCGGATAAAACCAGCAGAGTAATGGAGGGCCATCTCTGCACCAGATGGTACAGAGCCTCATTCACGCTGAATCAGTGTGTTCAGACAGACAAGACGTAAACACAGAAAAGCTAAGCAAGTGCAGATTAGACAACTGTGTTTGACAAATGTGTTCTCTTTATCTGAACAGGAAGAAAATCAGCAGGCAGCCTCAGAAGTTTTCATCTTTTCACACCTCAGCTCCCATCTTTCCTACTTTCCTGTAATTTCCTCTCCTCTCATCACCTCCCATCACCTGTCCCCATCTCGCGGCTTTCCTCTTCTCCCTTTCTTTTAATTTCCTCCTCTCTCCCTGTTGCTCCTCACTCCTGTTATCATCTTCTCAATTAGGCTGCTCATATCTCCTTCACACTCTGTTCTGTCCAGTCTGCTCTTTGATGCAGGCTTGCTTCTCTTCAGTGAAACCATCATGGTCAACTTCTGTCTGTTAGATATTTTACAGTTTGTTTTTGGTCAATGGAGCTAAAACAAAAATGTTAATAAAAACTAAGTATTTTTTAACAGATTCCCAATTTACCAATTTTGTCTCTTAATTTCCAATACAGATATATTTGATGTCTACGAGCAGTGTGAAAGGACTCCAACACACTTCCAAGCTCTTTATGCTGCGAATGATGACGCGGCTTGATGATGTCACAGCCACAGGATTTGTTGCCAGTTGTGCCAAACAAACACATCTGGAAAACTATACATCACAATATATCTTTGTATTTTGTTATTTTGAGTTAGAAAAAGACCCGTCTTTTTATTAGTTGATTCGCTTGGAAATAAAGTCTTTTGGTTTTGTTTGTGAACCATTTGGGTCACAAACCCTCCAAAGAAGCACGGCCTCATCCACGTCTGGGTCGTAACTTTACTTCCTGCATCAGTTTACGGTACGTTACCATCTTTTTGTCCATGTCCACAATAACCACCAATAAAGGAATAAAATGGAAAAACATCAATACTTAGAATAATTGCTTTTAAAACAATGATGAATTATACTAATGAGGAAATAAACAAAAAAAGTTTTTAAAAAGATTTAATAATCAAATTAAAAAGGTTATTTATATTTATTGAAATTAGAAGTAAATAACTGTATAACGAATGTGTTAAATAGAAAGCATAATGAACCATCATCATTTGGATTAAATAAGAAAAGCAACCTCATCATCACTGACAGCAGCATCATCATCATCACATCTGATTGGCTGCCATGATCATGTGACAAAGGATAATTGTTGTGCTTTTAATCTAATTTTATTGATTAAAACTAAAATGAAAACAAAGGCACATTTTCTATGTGAAGAGCATCTCAATACCTAAAAGTATTAAATCTGATATATTGACAGGCGGAAATCGAAGTATTGATTCTGGAGTATCGATCCTGATCCCCTTTCTCCAACAGCCTGCAGAGGCTTGTAGAGAATTCATGCACAAACTAAACATGTGTATGGCAATGAGACAAACTGATGCTGGTTTGATGTCGACGAGGTGATTCTGCAAACTTTCACCAGCATTTCCAGAATCAGCAGCAATAAAGCGATCCATGTCCTCGTCTTCCCCCTGCTCTCCCGCTCTTTTACTTTTAGTAAAAATGCTAAATAGATACGGCTCCAAAAAGCAGGTCTGTGCGCAGCTATCGCCACACTGCTCATCACGCAGCAAAGCGGAAATCATTTGGGTCCGTAATGTCTGAAAACTGCATTTCAGAAGGAGGAAAACAGGAAGTGAGGAGGCCAAACCCCCGCAGGATGTTCCCGCTTTCACTGACAATAAATCAAATGGAAAGAAATAAAATGACTAATTTCAGACTTCAGACACAATAAATGACTGCATGTAGGAACAGAGGCACCAAGCAGACAGTTAAAGTTTATTTTAAGGGTGCAATGTGCATAACATAATGTCAGCACTATTTTCTGCAGAAGCTGGGATTCTGCAGACTCGTCCTCAGAAGCCTCAGCAGCTAATGCAGAAATGAGAGCAAACAGAAGTCTATGGATGGGCGAGGACACGCTCCATGCTGGGGGTTGTTTTACATTCAGCTTCTTGTGTTTCTCCACCAGTCTTGATGTTGTTCTTCAGCTCATTTGTCTTTTGTCCCGCTGCATCTTCCTTTTGGACGTCAGTGTAGCAGGTTTGTTGTTGCTAGCTGTGCGATATCTTCCAGGAAGGTAAATTAACCCAGAAAGTTTGGTTTCTGGGTTACTGAACTGCAGCTCTGGCAAAAAGTCATTTTTGTGTTAGTGAGTCTGGCGACGACTTCCAGCAGAGGAGCAATTTGCAAATGGCCACCTGTGCGCCTTCACCTGCCGCTCTCGGAGCATATTAATCCTAGCTTCCCATGTGATCCTAAACAGATCCCAGTATCATCTACAGCAGGAGCAGATGGACTTTAGTTCAACAAGATTCCCCAAAAACGATCTAAACAGAACGCAACACTCATTAACTGTGAATTAAAATGCCATGCAGAGAATATGTGTAATGATTTAAACAGACTGAAAAATATGACCACAGAGAATATAAAGATATAAGTGCAGCATCATGAGGGAATACATTTACATTTTCTGCATTCCTAAACACTTAGACGTGTACAAACAAATTTAAGTGCTAAAAACGTGGATTTTGAATCATATGTCCCTCTTAATGAACCGGTTTCAGTCCATCCACCCCTCCATCATCTGCACTGCTGATTCCAGGAGAGGGTTGCAGGTAGCTGGATAAATAAATCAAACTGAACGAGTAAGGAGTGTAAGTGTCACTTCCTGTTTTATTTTGATTCTCTGGACAGTTTCCCTTTGGTTCCCAGCTGCTCTCACCTGGTTGTTACTCACACCTGCTCTCTGTCTCCTCATCATCCTTCTCCACACCTCTTCACATTGCTGCTTACCAGATTGTCTTCCAGCTCATCCAAACTTTCCAGCTTATGATGCTCCTGCGTTTTGCTCCTGGATGCTTCGCTTTTCCTTCTGGTTTTTTGGACATTTGTGCTAAGCTGGGCTTGTAATTTTGGCCCATCATCTTTCCACTCAGCTGCTTTGTCATGCTCAGCCCATGACTGGAAAGAAACTTTGGGTTTGGGCTTCCACCAGTCCTGAATCCTGACTATAAATCCACTTCTTATATTTAAGAATAATCCTGAAAGGACAGGAAGCAGCAACATTACACAGTGGAAATGCCAGACTCAGATGAGCGCATTAGCAGCTGGGAGGCTTTAACAGAAGAATCTACATAGCTGATGTCTGCCTGGAGATGATGTCCCATCTATTTAAAGCCTAAATCCAGTAGAGGACTAAGACCTTCTGGATGACTGAGCTCTTCATACCATAAGTAAAACTGTCCCAGTTTGGGTTTCTCCTTCGACCTCCCTATCATAAAGACTTGTTACAGGAATAGACATTCGCAGCACGAGGGAGGTGCAGCACTTGGCTTTACACTCAAAACCACTGTAGACACTTGTGGAAGAGTTTTTTGCCTCTATGAGTTGCTTTCTCAGATATAACGTGCAAATGAGAACCATCTTTTTAGATGAATACATCTGAAATGTGTCCAGCGTGTGCAAATGTCCAGTAAATGGGTCACATGTGGAGTTTCTGCCAAGTCTCTTTATGTTAAACCTAAAATAACATTTTGCAGTTTAAAATGGGAAATCGTATTAAACTTAATGATGTAAGGCATCCACACAAGAAAAACAGGTAAAAGCAGGGTAAAATCCAATAAAAATACGTCCCTGAAAAGCATCAGAACAACTGGGTGAATAATTCAGAGCATGTCATGGATCAAAGCTGCCTTTACAGCTCCGATAGATGCAAACACAAAGCTTTAATGAACCTGTTTGGGTTATTTGAGCGGCCTCAAGGCCGTACTGATTATTCTGAATGTTAGCGGTGAACAAAAGTACTTTGCAAACTTTGCAAAGAGATTAAACGCATGCAACTGCTGTCCGATCTAAATCTATAAAATCTATATGATCCACATTCACCTGCTCAACTTTTTCAGCAAGGGTGTGATTTATGAAGGGAAACTGCTGCACCTGTCAGCAGCGTTTTTTAAAATCATGCTTTTACTTTGGCGGAGCAACTTTTTCGTTTTTTGTGCCCAAGTCCATTTTTAGTAGAGATTCTATGTAAAGTTTTATAAATGAGGCCTCTGGGCTTTAAGATGCTGAATCCATTTAATCTGATGAGTGTGTATGTTTGTGTGTGCGTGCCTCCCTTTTGGGAATTGTAGCTCTGTACATATATTTTAATGATGAAATGGGTGATTTTGGTGGTGTCAATTGGCCCGAACCCTGAGTGTGTGTATACTCTGTATGGATTTTTGTGCCCTTGGGGGGACTCACTCATTAAAATGACAAAAAGCAAAAAAAAAATCCATCTTGATTTACTCAATTTAAACTTTATGTATTGAAAAGAGCAGGGTGTGTACGTGTGCTAGCAAAAGCTGTATGAAGGACTGTTGCTGGGATGAACAACTCCGGTCCTCAACGACCGGTGTTCTGCTTGTGTTCTGCAGGTGTTCTCCAGGTGTTCTGCAGGCGTTCTGCTGGTGTTCTGCTGGTGCTTTGCAGGTATTCTGCTGGTACTTTGCAGGTGTTCTCCAGGTGTTCTGCAGGCGTTCTGTTGGTGTTCTGCAGGTATTCTGCTGGTATTCTGTAGGTGTTCTGCAGGTGTACTCCAGGTGTTCTGCTGATCTGCATGTATTCTGCAGGTGTTCCCTAGGTGTTCTGCAGGCGTTCTGCTGATGTTCTCCAGGTGTTCTGCTGATGTTCTGCAGGGTTAGGGCAACACCCCAAATTTGAGTAAAATTGCTCTCGATCTTGTCAGGTTCGTTAATGAGCCATTCAGGTGTGCTGCAGGGACACATACCTGCAGGAACTGGTGATCCCTGGACTGTTGCTTTGCTGCTGCGCTGTGATTTTAATCCACTGGTTTTGTACTAACTGATCTCACTCAGAGGGTTATGGTGAACATTAGCAGCACAGATTTGTGTCACTTAAGCTGAAAAGTGAATTTGTCCTTGGTTTTTTATGCTCCACGTTGCTCTCTGCAGACCAGCCACCCGAACATTCAGGCCGAGGCAGTTTTCCTCCAAAGATGTCCTCCTGGCTTCGATCCTTCGGCATGAGTTTCACTATCTTCAGACTTTTCTGAGGTTTTGCAGTGATGTGCAGAGATGTTTCAAACGTGATGAAGCGGGTTATTGATTGTGATCAGTGGTTGCATTCAGTCCTCTACCCATTAGAGATCCGATGCATCTGTGGCATAATGAGTGGACTCATTCCCATTCGGAGCATCTGTTTCACCACAAAAGGTCTGCATCAGAATCTTCCACTGAAATTCGTCTTTTTTTGTGTCATTTTGTTGCAATAAACCAGTTTGAGAAAACTCAGCACAAGCATAAATCTGTTAGATGCATTGTGAACATTTTCAGCATTAAAGACACATGAGAAGGAAAACTTTCTGCCGCTGCCTGATGTTTTATCTGCATTTTGTTTCTAAGTCTGATGGTATTGAAGGCTGTCTTGTTTACAGAAGTTGTGATGTGGAACACAAATAAACATGCTCTACAGATGTCATTTGGAAAAACTGTTTTACTTTTTAGTTATATAAATTTAGTATAAATGTGCATTTCACATGGGATTTAGGAAGTAATTGTAGCCAATTACTTTAATTTCAATTTTTAAAATGTAATTACTGGATTCAGGAAGCGATTGATGGATGCAATCACCTCTTTCTTTCCAGCGATTAGAATGTTTAAATAAGGCAAAATAACTGCCTGATACATCTGAGGCCTGAGGCATCTGCACTCTGAACATCTGGAATAAAGTTGCTGAACCTTTGAGAAACTCTTTTCCGTGGAGCGTATGGATTCTTCATCTACAACCCAAAGCTGTAGAAGATGCAGGCTGTGGTTTTTAAGAGATTTGCAAAGCCTTAAAGGAGCAGTCTGTCTGGGTCGGCCTGCTCTAAAACCAAAATGTTTCTCACATTAACGTTTGTTTTAGCCGTTCCCACATAGACCACAGAGCACCAACCCGAGGCCCAGAGAAGAGATGTGGTCAAAGCCAAACCCCAGGGCCCATGAGCCAGAGCCCAACAGCCACAGTCAACCACAGCTCCCAGTGCAGAGACTCCCCAGAGGAAACACAGGAGATCTGATATGATAAAAAATTCAGATAAATAAAAAGTTAAACACAAAAGTAAAGGAACCTCACTGGGATAATAATGGGAAATACTTAAAAGCCTAAAAAATATTTTAAAAGTTAAAAAAGAGTATAAAACAATAAATATGAATGAACAGATTAACAGCCTGGTTAAACCTGATTGGTCTCTGCGGCCCTGAAATCCTCCAGCAGACTGAAACTGGACAGACGCCTCACCATGAGTGTGTGTCCTGACTGTGGGAATAACTAGAAGTCTGCTGCCGGAGGAGCGCAGGGTCCGCAAGGGTTCACAGGGTAAAAGCAATGCTGAAAGGTAAGACGGACCATTAAGACACTTAAAAACCAGTAAAGAACTTTAAAATCTATCCTAAAACACACTGGATCCAAAGCAGTGATTTTAAAACTGGTGTAATATGCTCCCACCCAGCGAGCATTATAATAGTCTACATGGCTAGTGATTGAAGCATACATCTGTGCTAGCCCGAGACGGAATAGGACGGACTCTCGCAATGTTTTTAGGTAGTAAAAACCTATTTTTGTTTTTATGTGGAATAAAAATCAGCTCAGTCAAAACTAAGGCCCAGGTTTCTCACTTTAAGCAAGTTGGTTTTTTTCTTACTATTTTGCTATAATTTGATCCCTATTTACTACATTTTTTTCTAATACGGGGAGCAGGAAACCACTTGGTGGCGCTTTTCTGTCTCCTGAATGAAACTTTCCAGGTTCATGTGTCAGAAGACATTTGCGTGGCTCCATCATGCAATGTGCTGCATCAGCATGTTTTTCATGCAGTAAATGGCTCCCTGGATCTCCCGTGTTTTAGCCCATATGGTTTAAACGACGGGGCGACCCTGCTCGGATAAAACTGCTGATGATGTGACACTGCCAACACTCCGCTGCTTGTAAATCAAATAAACATTCGACAACATCTGGAGAAGCTCGCTGATGATATGATTAACAGTCCGTGAAGCCCGCCTCATGTGCATGGATGACGCAGGATAATCGATGCCCCCCGAGCCCACTCCTATAATCTTCTCATTTTACTCTCCTGCCAAATAAAAACAAAAAACTTTGTTTTTCCTTCCCAAAATGAAAGATGGGAAGCTCGGCGTGCACACCCTGTCAGGCTTTGGTTAATTATGGTGGCATACAGTATATTGTACATATAAACCTCTCATAGGCAGGAGTGCTTCCCTCCCCAGCAGCAAGGAAATAGCTGACTGGTGCATATGGTCTGATCACAGGGGAGTTATTCTTTCTCTTTATTTTTCTCCTGCTGTTGTGATGTATGCAGGCCTGATCTCGCGCCTTGCCGACAGCCAGAAATTTCTCCACAGAATTGATGGGAAATCATGGAAAGCTAGAAAGTCACATTATATAGGAATATAAAAAGTTTGACCCTCAGTGGTGGTATTTATATTTAAAAGTCAGTGCTGTGGATTATTTTAAATAAGGCTCCAGTTTGGCCTTTTTATTACACTATGTGCATTTAATTCTTTTAGTTTACATGTTAATGACAGTAGGATGCTGGTCCTGGGACTTTTTCATGCTTGCACATGTTTACACAGATTGTAGTAAAAGGTTTGTTTTGTACCGTAACAACATTAAGAGGGTTGTAAAGACCTTAAAATCTACACATCGTCTTTTTTCTTTGCATGACACAGACCATTTTTATCACAGGAGCATCCTACAACATCGATGCATTTTCTCTTCTGCTCTTCCGGAACAATCTCTGTGAGAAGCTCCAGAAATCAGGAAACGGACCAATCACAATGGTGTATTTACATGAAACCAAGCTGCAAGCATGGAGCATAAATCCTCATCCATTGAACTACAAGCATAGTTTCTGTCTCAGTCTCATTGAAGAGACCAGACTTGCTGTTTGGAGGTCAAAGCCAGCTGTTGCTAAAGCAGAGAGCCCCTAACTGTCCGCATGATGGCTCGTCTTTCAGGACCTACAGATTATTGACTTCTGGTACTACAGATATGGAGAAGTGATTTGGTGTGTGTGTTGGGCGTCATCGGGGTGTGTGTTTGTAGTTTACGGAAACTGCAAGACAGCAAAACATGTATTTTAACATCAGCGACTGTAAGGATTCAAAAACACATCAACGGATGTTTATGGCAGCCAATGAGTTATGGGCTCGACACACACGCCTCTTCTTCTGCATTACATTCCTATGAAACGTGTGCGATGAGGCAAAGATCGCTGCCCCTCAGCAGCCGAACAACAATTCAGCATGTGACATTTCGCCCTCTTTCCATAGATGTGCACACGTGGACTTTAAACGCAACACAAAGTTAAAACCTGTTGTTTGGCACAACAAGCAAACACTGAAGGTTTCGTTAAGTAGCTTTATCTGGATCATCCTGGAGATCTGCCATTAAATGATGCTCACCAGGTTTTCTTGCTTTTAAAATAAAATAAATCCACTGTTGTCTTTCTCTTATAGCGATAACACGATTTTTGTCAGTTAGATGGTCCTGTGTGTTGAGTTTCGCCTGGGTGGCGAGGACTTTCATCAGGGGCTGTTGCTTTGGTCCGCCTGCGTGTCGAGCTCGTAAGGAGGGCTGATGGTGGTCACACAGCAGCCATTCAGGATGAAGGGTTGTCTTCATAGCAGAAGGAACTCTTGTTACTTTTAAACCCAACAGGAAAATCATGCAGAAACTGCATTCTTAGTGTAGCCATAACACGTTAACGCCTGAAATCAGAAGGTTAAATGTTACTGAATCCAGTACGAGACACAAAGACCAGAGATTTAGATTAGGTCAATTCTTTGTTAAAGGATAAAGCAAATGGTTGCATATGTCTCGAGCCTCACCGTTCAGCCAAGAAGACCCGCCTGTCCTACAAACACCCACTTTTCTACACATTTCCTGTGACTGTGTGTGCATGTGAATGCGTATTAGAAAGTAGGCATTGCTCCTCTTGTGAGGCTCAGTCTTACTTCCTCTTGTGTCAGCCAGTCTGGATGCGTCCACCTGCAAACCAACCCCTCCCTACCTGGCTACATTTCCCACACTCCCCTCATTCAGCATTATGGCCTTCTCATATCAAAGCACCTGCAGGCAGGACAGTTAGTCAAACTCACAACTTTCTCTGTGGTTTCACAATCTGTATTTCTCTGTCTGAGCTTTTCTCAGCTGCAGGCAGGTTGACTGAAAACAAGAGAAATTTTATTCTGAGGATTTATTAAATGAATGACTTATATAACTAGAGAAAAATAAAGATGATATGTACAAATATTCAAATTAAACTTTATTTATAAAGCGCTTTTCTTTCCTTAGGCAACACAAAGTGCTTTACATGATAAAATCAATTCAAATGAAACACACAGACAGACAACATGACAATGTATTCTGATCCCCCAAATCATTCACTGACATGCAGGTAGGTACACAAAGACAACCCCACGCCCATCCCACCCAACCCATACCCACCCCGACCCCCAACTGTCTCTGTCTCATAACTAAAACTATTTAGACGGTGACTAAAATGCGAATATAAAAAAAATAGGTAGAAACATTTGACTCGGCACTGATGTTGATGTGAGCAAACTATATTAACGGGATCTATCCACACCAGGAGCCAGTGCCCCCATGTCCATAGAGGCTGCCATTCATTCATTATTAAATGAATGAATAAAAAAATTATTGAAGTTTAATAAAACAATTAAATAAAATATCAAATAAGATAGAAAAATTCAGCTAAAAGCTAAGCTAAAAATGTCTTGAGCCTCTTTTTAAAAAGATCAACAGTCTCTGCGGCCCTGAGGTTCTCTGGCAGGCTGTTCCACAGTCAAGGGCCGTAATAAAGGAAGGAGGCCTCACCGTATGTTTTAGTTCTGACCCTGGGAATAAATAAAAGGCCGGTACCAGAGGACCTCAGGGTCGGCGAGGGATTATAACTAAAAATAAGGTCTGATAAATAAGAAAGAAAATATTGTCTTCATAAGACACCCTGAGGGGCCAATCATCTTTACTCACTCTTGATTATTCAAACCCAACATATCCCTCCACCACCTCGCTGTCATGGCGGTTGTGTTGGGACATAGTGGTCCAGAGCTCTGTCCATCTGGACCAACCAGTGCTCAGCATTCACCCATGAATGAAAAGTATCCCTGAAAACAATCCTCCGTGTAAACATCTGGAAGGCTTAAACAGCTTCTCACTGTGTGGAGATGTTCACTGGAAGCTTCATAACTTGCTTTGCTGCAAATTTGACCAGAATTTGTGGCTCTTCTTCATCAAAATGCAATCTGACACACAGTAATCCCCATTACATACAAAGAGGGTCTAAAAATGGTGGGGGCATATTTCTGGACACGGTAGCAGCTGCAGTCCTTCTAAAATTGATTCATTCTCACCTGCTCTGCTCCTGCCATAACCAGTATGTCATAAACCCTTCACTTCTCATTTGCTGCCTGGAATGCAGGAAGTAGTTGCACAGACGTCTCTCAGTCTTGTGTGTGTGTGTTTTCCTGTGAGGTTTCGTGCAGGTGTCGCACTGCATGGTGTGAACAGTAAAGGTGAGCTGTTTAAAAAAAAAAGAGTGCCATTTACTGATAAGAGAAAAAAAAGCTAAATTAATGCGTGTCATCATGACCCTCCCCCCAACACACACACACACACAGCAGCTGCAGACGCCGTGTGAGATGGAAATCAACACATCACTGTTTGTGACAAGGTAAAAGGTGAGCGCGAGGTGACATCTGCCTTTGCTGACAAGTTGAAGGGCTGAAAGACGGAGGTGACAAATGCACTGACAGAGAGGGAGCAGTGACAGATGTGATGACAAAAGGCACAACAACTGTGTCCTCTGTTGTCTGACGGTGACCCGTCAGCACAACACAAAGGAGAGAAATAAAACATGAGACCGGGAGAAGGAAGGATGGAAGCTGGAACACGGGACGAATGAGATGGCAAGAATGATTACATTTCTTTTATCCATCGTTAGTGGCGATTATGTAACAGCACATGTAAGCACGAAACAACTGCGTGTGTTTTGGGACGCTCGGTGTGGTTAGATTTTACAAACGCAGCGGCGAGGTGGATAAAAATGAAACAAAAGAATACGTGAAAGGTGAAGTTAAAACTGCTGGGACAGGCTACAAACCTGGAGTCTCCGGTAGATGTGTAAACTCTGGCTGAACTCTTCCTCCCTGTGAGGATGAGGCATGATGAAATGAGTTTTCAGAGAAGAGTTGAAGAACGCCAGCAGCAGAGCAAAACGTGATGGAGGCCATGTTTTGGTTGGAAAATGAAAGTGTTGAGGATTATTGAACATTTTGAAATCAAAGGTTCAAACAAGGTTGAAGCGCATCTCCACATTTTTTTTATAGATTTAAAAATACTAAATATGACAAAACAAAAGCCTGTATGAAAGACCTAAATGTCTGATCCTTGCACACATACAAGAATATTGCATTGCTTTGTTGTAAAACCTGCAGATGTTTTTACAGTGTATGTCAGAGTCTGATGGCACAGGGATAGACACTGTTTGTCACCTATCTGCAGGGTCAAACTGGTGAGAGGGGTCAGACAGGATGGTGTTGACCTGTATGAAGCAGCAGAAGGGGATGGTCTCCTTCAGATGAGGCAGGACAAAGCTAATTATCTGTTTTCATCAGGTCTTTCCAGCCTCTTTCTGGTGGGATGTGTGTTGTACATCTTAAGCTTCTCGCCTATCTTGAAGGGAGAGTCAGGACTACCCAAAGCTTGCAGCTATAGGTGAGGGTAAGAAGGTCCATTGATTGGAAATTCTACTCTCCACTTCTAGCTCTGCTCTTTTTTCCCCCTGATACAGAGCCCCCATCCCTGCAGACCCCGCACCGAGCCACGAACCCGTTCTTTCCATGGCAACTTTAACTCTTCCACAGCATCTCATTCCTGACGCCACCCTTCTCCATCTGAGGAACTAAGCTTCCTGTCCATCACAATCCACCAGATATTTCAGTTAATTGTTAGTACATTTACTGCCCCATTAGGGGACGATAAGGTCCTGCCCCAAGCGGAGGCAGTCAATTTACCGGTCGCTCTATGTCCCCACCCTCACCTATGGTCACGAGCTGTGGGTCGTGACCGAAAGAACGAGATCCCGGGTACAGGCGGCCGAAATGAGCTTCCTCCGCAGGGTGGCTGGTGTCTCCCTTAGAGATAGGGTGAGAA
>JBAMHV010000016.1:17609560-17620076 GCA_037177535.1 Pseudomugil gertrudae | reverse complement strand
ATGAATGAAGCATCAGCTGTTATAAAATCTACAATCCAACAATCATTAATCTGACACGTTGCACCTTTTATACACAAAGTTATTGTAGAAAATACTGGAACTGTACTGGATCACTGATTCTATTCTGTTTAGATACATCTGCACTTCTGCATCAAACACACAATCATCACTGTTGCCCAAGCCCCCCTTCCTATTTTCAATTTCCTCAAAAAGCACAACTGTGCTCAAACTAAACAAAGGGAAACCTAAATTACAAAACCAAACCACAACGGTGTTCTAAATGTCATTAATCACCAATTCTCAAAAGGTATCCGAATCACAAGCTAAGCCAACGCATCACTCCCAGAGGCAAACTGATCCAAGAGGACACATCTGCCATGATTGCTGGTCTCTGTTTCCTTTTAAAGTCTGTACGAAGTCCTGATTGGTCCAGAAGGAGGAAGGGTTGAGTGGTGGAGTCTAATGAATGAGCAAGTCCTTACCCGGGATGATTGGCAACAGGTGAGATGGATGATTAGTGTGCCACAATTGCAGTCCAGAAATGGAGTGATTGTCTTGCAGTTTTATGTAGACACACATCCTCAGGCCAGAGGTCAGGGTATCTAACAAGCAGGCTGTGTGTGTGTGGAGAGTTGGGTGTGTGGGGGTAGGAGTGTGAAGGTGATAATGAGCAGGGGGATAGAAGAAGTGGATGTAGGGTAAGGGGTGTTGAAGAGTGAGTATGGTGGGACATGTGCGTGGGGAGAGCGGTGGTGGGGTGCATGTGGTTATATGTGTGGAGAGATGGGTGTGTGGGGGTGACTGGGTGTGTGTGTATATGTGTGTATGGGGGGATGGACAAGTACGTGGGAATGTTTGGGTATATGTGTGTGTGTGTGTCAGTGTGTGGGGAGAAGGGTGGGAGGTGCGTGTGGATGGTTGGGCATGTGTATTTGTATGTGGGTGTAGGGGGAGGGGTGGTGTGGTTTGTATGAATGATTGGGTGTGTGTGTGTGGATGGGGGTGACTCCCGGGGTTGGCATCTGGTGCGCCGGGGTGTGGACTGGCCTCCGTGGGGTGGAGAACTGGGGGATCTGGCCAATCGCTGGTGCTGGTCGGCTCCTCTGTCTGTGGGCGTGAGGGGGTCTCTATCGGGCGCTGGAGGCCCTGGACCGGCGCTCTGTCTTCCCTGGGCGGCCGGTGCCCGGCGGGGTCGGCGGTTTCTGGTCTGGGCCCACTGGGGCCCGTTCCCCTTGACTGTGGGGGTCTCTGGCTGGGATCTTCCTCTGTCGCCTCCTGGGCGGATGCTGGGTTTGCCCTGGGGTGGGGGTGACTGGGGTCCTTGTTCGGGGCTGACAGCCGTTTGCCTTGGTCTTGGTGGTCCTACCCTGCCTCTGACCTTCGGGTAGATGGGGTCGTCTTGGCTTGATCACTTTTCTTCGAGCACTTTTCACCCCGTACGTTCTGCATGACGACACGGTCACTGAGCTGTTCTTTAGGTTTATTCATAAAGAGACATGTTTCCTTGTGTAAGAATACTTCAGATTTGATATAGTTTCTTCTTTTAGTATGTTTTATCGTGTCTGTCGGCATGTGTGTTTTTGCTTTTTATAATTTTTTTTAGGTATTACGCTTAGATAATATGTTCACTTATGGTGCTCTTGGCAGTTGCTGATTTATGACTCTGTGGGATCCCATGAAATTTTATATACAGGTGTAGCAGATGGAATGGTATCTGGTTGGATTGGAGTTTTTTTTTTCTTTCTTCCTTTTTGTGGTGTCTACTTTTCTTCAATCCGGGTTGTGTTTACTTTCCCTTTTCCTTTTTCTGTCTTTTCTAGTCAGATCCAGCAACAAGTATTCATTTAAAATAATAATAATATAAATAAATAAAAAGGGGCGATTATACTCATTTTACTGTTTGACCACAGGGGGAATGATGATGACAGTACCGTGAAGATATAGGACTGTAAATGCCAACGTTGTTACCTCGCACCTCTTTATCTGTTAACGCATTTGACACATGTCACAACCAGCTTTTTCACATAACGTCACTACAATTTAATTTAAATTTATTGTATTTATTCCTGATTCTACTTTTGCATAGTTTTATCGTTGTTTCCAATTAAGACACACATTATTAATAATAATAATAAAGACAATAATAATAAATTATTTAATTAAATTTCCTTTAGAATTAAAGTATTGAAGAATGTCAGGATTTCAAATAAAAAATATCTCCATAATGTAGCTTGATAAGATCTGTGGATGAAATAAATTATTGGTTTTAATAATATGTGGTTACTCACACAGGCTTCCCTTTGCTGAGGTTATTTCATAATCCGTCTTGCATCCAGTCTCTTGTGTGAGATCTCTCCAGCTGGTAAAAGTCAGTCCAATTATGTTTTTTTTATGCCACTTTTTCTTGTTTTGTCCAATAATGTTGTTTTTGGTGTCTTATTGAATTAGCCAGTGTTTTCTTATGTAGCTGTGATGATTGAAGTGATGCTGTAAAGTGAACTGCAACTGTTACACGTTGCTCTGGGCTGCATGGAAAAGTGAAGTGTGGTTTCTCAGCTATGGGATGCTGCGGGTCTACGTCGGCTCTAGGATGTGGATAATACCTGTGTACCTTCAAATTGACACTCTGAGAAAAGGATGCAGGGTTGCTTTAAGAGAACGTATCAGATTGATGAATATGATTACCTGGAAGTCCAGATCCACAGCAAATACTGTGACGTAACAGATAAGTAAAAAAATGTCATAGAGAGAATTAAACAGACTGAAAAATATGACCACAAAGAATATAAAGATATATGCGCACAGGGGCGGCTTGTCTAAGTGGGCTAACAGGGCTTAGCCCTCCCTGGATATTTCAGATAAGATGAAAAATTAAAACATTAATGAATATTTTTTTAAAAACTGAAAAAGTTTCACTGGACTTTGCATGATTGACAGGTAGTGTGACACGCCCCCTTAATTTGCTTCTCGTTTGGGCTAAATCTGCACAGCCCCAGCAGGAGAATTTCGACCAATGACGGATGGCTTGACGTGAGCGAAGGCGTTCTGTGGAGCTGAACTCGAAGCAACGGCTGTAACAGTGGAAATCTACGCCGGACGCAGAGGTCTGACTGCACGTCTGTGGCCGCTCAGTGCTGCAGCATAATGATCGAGCAGTCAGAAGCTCACTTTGAGAAAGCCTGACACCTAATGTTGTTTGAACTGATAAATCCAGAGCTGTTTTCACAGTTTAAGGTCAGTTTTCCCCAAAAACAACTGGATGTTGCATGTAAATGTTTCCCAATGATCTGCAAAGAGAAACTAAAGGTGAACTGATCTTATAGGGTGACCTAAATCTTGTATATTGTAATGGGACACTTTTATGTTAAAATGTGATCCGTTTGGGTCAAAAATATGTTAGCCCTCCCACTCAGTGTGACCACAAGCCATCACTGTATGCGCAGCATCATTTTCTGCATTTCTAAACACTTAGAAGTGCACAAAAACATTTAAAGGCTAAAAAAAGTTTATTTTGAATATGTCCCCTTTAAGTGGGCTGTTTATACACATCACCATGAGATTGTGCTGAAAAGAAGCTTTTAAAATGTCCAACATCATATTCTTTTTTTTTTTCAATGAACTTTTACTTCTATTGGTGTTTCTCAGAGCTCCTGGTGGACAATTTTATTCTAACACTCAAATACAGGAAAGTTAATCATTTGACAAAGTGACGCATCAGAGGAGTCACACAAGACCAAAGTCGGCTCTAATTGGACGTGTGGATAAAGGAAGAGGCGCGTTACTTCAGGATGACTGATGTGAGGAACCCTTCCTTTGCAAGAAATCAGAGCAGCAAGAATATTCAAAATATGGTTTAAATTTTATATTAATGAAAGTTGCATTAACAAACAGGATGACAGTATTTCATCTTTAAAATAAGGATTTACAAATTCACCCTGAGAAAATATGTAAATGGTTACAATAATGCCCCATAAAGGTATGACCAAAGCTGGATTTATAGAACCTGAGGTTCAGCTTCCAGGAATCCAAGACCAAGCAGCACGTGTTTGGATTTTCATTTTGAATGAACTTTGTTACGGTGGAATGCCGACCTTCGCTCCGTGTGTAGATCGAAGCCCCCGTGGGACCTCAGCATGTTAAACATAGCAGGGCTGTTGCAGGAATGAAGCTTTGATGGTTCATTGCATCCTTCCCTGCAGCCGTCAGCACTTCGGGAGCTGCAGGGAAAATGAGTTGTGGCACGTGTTGCTCACCCTGCTTCAGTTGTAATGACAGCTCTGTCATTTATCAGAGAACACTCGGTAAGCGGTGCTGAGCTCTCCGTGGGTAGATGAATAACCCCATTTTGGCTTTGTTTGTTTTAAAGTCTCTGGAAACGAGAAGCAAATCAGTGTTTTGCGCTTGTTAAAGCACAGAAAAGTGCACGGACTACCTGGTAAATCTGCAGGGTTTCAGAATGGTGCAGTATTATTTCTGGCCTGAAACTTGAGGATGATGTCAGCTGAAGGTGCTAACGGACAGGCTTGACACCTAGCCAGAAATACATTGCTAATGAGAAACAGATCTGAGTCTGTATCTGTACGAGTCAGACATGACGTTGTAGATGCATACTGGAGGTAGAAAATACCTTCTGTAACAAACTGAGCAGCAGATGGTGGCAAAAAAAGGACCGCCGTCAGAGAGAGGAACGTTTTTTTTTTCATGTTCTGCAGCACCTTGATTAAATTACCTCATGTAAAAGTACCCTCCGAGACGTTTGTGGCACCTTTTATCTTTTAGTACAAAGTGAAACTGTACATGATACTTTTGGTCTTTAAAGTCGTTATTTTACAGCATAAAGGTAAAGAGAAAAAGTTGGAAGACATGAAACAGTGGTCTGAACAAGATGCTAACTCGTTAGCAAAATGCTAACTTTAGCATTTTATATGTTTAAGTAAGCAGATTGGTTTTAAATAGATTTAACTTTTATTTGTTATATAAATAATAGCTTTTTTAACCATAATACCAAATACGAGGAGTACATTGTTTGGTGTTTGTTTTTTGACAAAATTAATCTAAAACGAAGCAAAAAAAACATCAGTAAGTTTGGAAATGAGTTTGAGTTTCACTGTCCACAGCTGGTTTCCCTTCATGAACCTCTGTTTTAATAAGATAATCCTTGAAGTAAATGTTCAGTTTTTAAACACAAATCTGCACATTTAGCCATCCCTCAGATGTGGATCCAAAACAGCCGAATGTCTGCTGCTTCTTTTCAGCAACATCCACAGATCACAAGCACAGTGCACCTTTGTGCCATTCACCAGGCTGGAAAAGAAAACCGTGCCAAGATCTGTAACTGTCTTCAGTTATTTCACAGGGTCAATGCTCTATAAAATGATACAATGCAGGAGTTATACAGGTGTTAAGTTTGCAGGTGAGTTAAGCTTGGCTTGGGTTAAAAACAGACTTATTGTGTCCTGATATTGTAAGTACTTAAGAAAGGACAGTAACATACAATGATGAGACTGCACGGGGAGCTAACAACCTCGGGGTCGATCCAGCAACAAAACGTAAACTGCAGAGTCTGAAGTCGGCTTCTACATGAACAGGCCATTCATGCATGTGAGCATTTGTCTCTATAATGTAATTCTGCTAATTATCATGGGAAGGTTTTTGTCAGTGTGGGTCTGTGTACTGTTTGTCCACCCTGAGGATAACTGGAAATCATTATGTTCAGTGTGGTGGTCATTCCAGGTCTGACTCTGTGTTTAAAAAGCGGGGTTTGAGGTTGAGTAGGCTCGGTAACAGAGGCGCTGGCATGCAGAGGGTGTGTGATGAATGGAGTTTACCAGACCAGAAGACAAGGGCTGCAGTCAGTGACATGAGAACCGGAACATGGATTTATCTACAGCAACAGAAAAATCTATTAAACCTCACTTCTCTGTGTGTATGTGTGCATCGTTGTATGTTGCGTTGGGGCTGTGTGATGGAGAGGGAGTGTACAAATTGGTGGCAAAGTCATCCTAGAAGTCATCTCAAGCCATACTTTCTCCCCCACCGCCACCACCAACAATAAATGACTGAGCTAAACCTGCAGGAGCTAAATGTGCATTAGCATATAAGTACACGAGACTGACCTACTTAAAGCTTCAGATGCGTAGGGGTGCATGCTGCACACAACTGCAGACACAAATTACAGTATATCTCCAATCTTCCTGCCACTCGGGGGGTAAAGTTACCGACAGCAAAGAGGTTTAAACATCTATGCAATTCTGAGGTCGTATCAAAAGCGTAATGTACTTCATCATAAGCAGAAAATCACGAGGTAAAACGTCATGGAGAGGCTCTGAAGTGACTGCTTTCCTTACAGACGAGGGTTTAATTAGTGACTCAGCTTAAAGGCTACAACAGCAGACCACTGGATGTCCCTCCTGTCAGCTACATAAACAAGAAAAGCTGAATATTAACGATTAGTGAGAACAGTAATAATGTTTATCATTATCATAAATATGTTTATCATACTTAAACTCCTCCACCATGACCGAAAGAATGAGATCCTGGGTACAGGTGGCTGAAATGAGCTTCCTCCGCAGGGTGGCCAGTGTCTCCCTTAGAGATAGGGTGAGTAGCTCGGCCATCTGGGAGGGACTCAGAGTAGAGCCGCTGCTCCTCCACATGGAGGAGCCAGATGAGGTGGCTCGGGCATCTGGTAAGGATGCCTCCTGGGTGAGGTGTTCCGGGCACGTCCCTGTGGGAGGAGGCCCCGGGGGAGATCCAGGACACACTGGACCGATTACATCTCCCAGCTGGCCTGGGAATGCCTTGGGATCCCCCCGATGAGTGAATGTTTTACTCCTATCACAGTTACTTCAGAACTCGGCGGCACGAGTTCTGATGAAGACCAGAGGACAGGAACAAATTACACCAGTTTTAAAATTGCTGCATTGGCTCCCCGTTAGTTTCAGGATAGATTTTATGGTTCTTTTAGTTGTTTATAAATGTCTTAATGGTCTTGGGCCTTCTTATTTATCAGACCTTATTATTAGTTATAATCCCTCGCGGACCCTGAGGTTCTCTGGTACCGGCCTTTTATTAATTCCCAGGGTCAGAACTAAAACATAAGGTGAGGCCTCCTTCCTTTATTACGGCCCTCGACTGTGGAACAGCCTTCTAGAGAACCTCAGGACTGCAGAGACTGTTGATGTTTTTAAAAAGAGGCTCAAGACCTTTTAAGCTTAGCTTTTAGCTGAATTATTCTATCTTATTTGATATTTTATTTAATTGTTTTATTCAACTTCATTTATTTTTTTAATTAATTCATTTCAATTACTTAATTATATATGTATATCTTTAATAATATTTTATGAAGTTCTTTTTATGCATTTTATTGTTTTTGTTTTATTTGGCTCTTATCTTTTCTTAAGGGTATTTTATTATGTTTAGACTCCAGTGTTCCCCTCATAGGGATCCTCCACACTGGGGGTCCTGCCTTTTTGGCTTGGGGTTGGTGCTGCAGGAGCTGCCCCGGTCTGGGTAGCGTGGGGTCCGATGCCCCGGTCTGGGTAGCGTGGGGTCCGATGCCCCAACCTCACAGCTGTGGCGTGGACCCTGGCCTGCCTTGGCCTAGGTGCTGGGTGGTTCCTGCGGTGGCGGCCTCTATGGACGTGGGGGCACTGGCTCCTGGTGTGGATAGATCCCATTAATATCATTTCCTCACATCAACATCAGTGCCGAGCCAGATGTTTTTACATTTTTTTTAAGTCACTGTCTAAGTTTTAGTTAAGAGACAGAGACAGTTGGGGGTTGGGAAGGGATGGGTGTGGGGCTGTCAGTCTTTGTATGTCTTCATTTTGGAATTTATTGTTATGTTGTCTGTCTTTGTTTGTGTTTTCTTTTAACTGATTTTATCATGTAAAGCACTTTGTGTTGCCAAAGGCATGAAAAGCGCTTTATAAATAAAGTTTGATTTGATTTGATTTGAATGTGTCTGGGGAGATGGAAGTCTGGGCTTCCCTCCTGCTGCCCCCGCGAGCTGACCTCAGATTACCAGTGGAAAATAGATGGATGGATGTTTATCATATCAATATTTCAGCTCAAACACGAGCATGATGGGAGTAAATACTGGGACTGTCTGGTGATGAGGGGAATGTTGACCACAACATAACAATGTGAACTATGTTCACCACATCTCTTCCTGCATTAACTGATCCAGATTTACCGTATTGGAACATAAAAACAAAGATTACCTCCTAGTCTAGGTTCATAGAACCAGCTAAACCAGTAAACTGGCTTTGTGGAAGAGGAGTTGTGGTTGAGCTGAGGATTCAGGATGCTTTTAAAGTTAAACATATTTACTTATGCTAACTTTTTCCACTCTTTCAGGACGTTTCTGAACATGGAAAACCCGACAGACAGTTCCCGGTTTTGTCACCGATCACATGACTTGGACGTTGGTAGCAGAAAGATAAAGCGGGCGTTGTGCTACCGATTCGGCTGCAACAGTTAGCTTTCTGTGTCAAACAAAATAATGCTCCATTGGTGCCTTTAGACGTTTCCGTCTGCTTCCCAATGATGGGATTTCAGTTTCCAACTGCCTGCTGACCCTGAACGACTGGTTAAACGTGGTGGTGCCATCTATCCATCCTGCATGCTGCTTGATCCCATTCTGGGTGGGTGGGTAGTTGGAGCCCATCCCAGCAAGCAACAGGCGAGAGGCGGGTGCCAACCAGAGAACTGTAAATGATCTCAGCTGTGTCAGCAGCTTTTTGTTGGTATTAAGCTGCAAAGATCCTCTGAATATAAAAACATTGCTAGCTTTTTTATATAACAGCACGATCAGAGGGGGGAAGGCTTTCTGTATAGATGTTTTTAACACTTGAGTAAACGCGACGTAAGAAGCTTTATGCACCGAGGATGCACACACATCTCGCTGACCTTTCTAGTGTCTGTGAACATTGCATAAGGTCTTTATGAACGATTGTTTTGGTGGTTGGTGAAGCAGGAACTTGCAGAAAAACGTATAAAAGAACTTTAAACAAAGCAGCAGATGCATCAAACCCACTGCAGGTTTCCTTTAATCCTCCTGGATAGATACAGCCTTCTTCCTTTTCCCACCACGCCATCATTCTCATAACAGCTGGTAATAACTGCTGAAGATGTTATTTTTAAAGTGCCTCTTCTCAGGATCCTGATGATGTGGTGTTCTGAGCAATTATTCGTGGTAATTAGGTCAGGAGGAGGCATCGGCGTGCCGACGGGTGAATCACAGCCCCCGGCAAACCCGCTCTGGGAAACTTCACTTTGCGCCTCAATATTGGCAGCACTGCAGAAAATTACAGAGGAAATAAAACGCCTCATCTTGTGTCATGACTATGAATTGTAAATGTTACTTAAACAAAATGCGGGGTAAACCCACCACTGCTCAGCTTCCTGAACAGCTGAGACCGCACACGGAACCTCAATAGCCCGGTGGGTAATGCTTTCAATTAACGAAATCCTATTTACCGGTTATTAGTTGACATGTATTAGTAATGTATTAGTCATTAACTAGGCTTTTCTATCTCCTACATAATACACATCGGCACTAGGATACAGAGGATAATTAGCTTTAGGTGCCACTTATATATAAGAAACCCAAATAAACTGGATTACTAATTGCTAAAGTTCCAGATGACCTAAATGTAGCTGTTTAATTAGGATTATAGTTCCCATCTGAAACAGTCCTGCTTCATTACTGTGCACTTCACCTTCATCGTCTCTTTAAGGGAAAGTGGAAAACATACACCCCCCATCATAAAATAAAGAACTGAGGGCAGGAAAAATAGGTCACGTAAACTCTTAGAGCTTTGCTTTTAAATGAAAATCACTTTGGAGCTTCACCATATTACACTTGTTTTATATCCTGATCAGGCAAATGTGTGGAGTTTTTCCCGTTTCTTGGCCTCAAAGTAGATTAAATATTAATTTAAATTATAAACATCAAGATTTTCAAGTATTTAGTATTTTGGTTGATTGGGCTGCTCATTTCCCACCATCATAAATAAATAAATGCTTAAAATAAAGACAAAAACAAACCAAAAATGAATTTTCTGATGTCTTTATTTTCTCGTATCATATAAGATGTCAACCCTGCCTGTTAATGTGTTTTAGTAAAAACATAAAATCTGTCAGGACTTTTGTCTGAACAGGATTTACCTGCTTCAGCTGTGTGTTATTTATTTATACAAAACTTAATAAATCAGCTGTATTTTTTAATACATACATTAAAGACTCATAATGTAACTGTTTGACCTCATCAAATGGATGGATGATTTGTAAAAGATTACGTCTCCACCCGTCTAAGCACTCTGTCGTTGAAACAAAGATGTCACGTGACATCAAAGCTGTGACTAAGAAGCTTTTTACCATCAGAAACATCAACAGGATTAAAAATTTAGTTTCCCAGTTTTCCCAGTTAGTTTAGAAAGACCAGGAGAAACTCATCCATGCATTTATCTCCAGTAGGCTGGATTACTGTAATGGTCTTTTAACAGGACTT
>JBAMHV010000016.1:17589082-17607320 GCA_037177535.1 Pseudomugil gertrudae | reverse complement strand
AGGAAGTCTTCTATCTTCGTGTCGGTCTTCTTCTATGGTATTTGTCTTCTGTGGTTTTCTGCAGACTCCGCGCAAAGTGTCTAGAAACTCATGTTGTGCGGGGGACCCCTCCCACATTAGAGGATCATGACTTGTAATGGAAAAGCAATCCAGTACAATATAGTACTGCCCGGGCCGGTAGAGTCGCGTAGCGCAGGTACTAATGGAAAAGCGCCTTAGATGGGGAATATTATTACTTCTAAATAATCAGTGTTTGATATGGCTTCCTCAAATGGCAATCAATCTGACTAATCTAATGGAACCAAGGGTGTAATCCTCTGGTAACAAAACAAGTAAGCAATGCCGTTCACAACAAAGTCACTTGTCTGTAAGCGCAAGACTGAAAGCAGTTATATTCCCAGCTTTGGTTTCCTGAAAGGCTCTGCATGAAAGGTGCTATATAAATAAACTTGCCTTGCCTTGCATTAAGAGCAATCCTGATATTGCTTTTAATGCAGAATCTGCCTTTTACATAGACACCTAAAGTTCAAGAAGATAAGCAGTCATCTACCAACCAGACAATTGGTGGATAGAATCCTGGCCTCCAGCCTAAAGACATTTGTGGTCGATGCAGAAGATGGATTCGCAGAGGGATGACCAGTTTCACCCATTACCTGCATCGGTTCTGCGCATGCTTTGGCCATTTTTTAAAGGGACTTGGCTATCTGTCACTGGACCCAGATAGCTGAGCAATACCATGGGAGATCAACGGGGTAGTGTCAGGTTGGATAGCTGTCATGCAACCAGTAAAGAGAACAAACCAGAGAAGATCCATGGAAGTATGAGAGCGACGGTATGACAAAGTATGAAACTGACATCTTCATTTACGTACACAAGGGAGTATATATGGGCATTACGTGTCCTTGTGCAAAACACAAAACCCCACGTTACCCAATCTGAACGATGGATGTGGTAAATAATGTTAAAGCACTTTGAGTTGTTGACATGACAGGTAAAGTGCTGTTATTATGAACCATTCCCCATTTTAGACACCTAAAAACTATTTCAACTAAATCCACCCAACAATTTTTTTTATTAGTTAAACTTGGTATGTGGTGATGTAAATGAAGGAATCTTCTAAAAAAAATAATCCTGGTAATTAAACAATATTAAATTATATTTCAATGTCTGAATATGACACAAATACATTTGACCTCATTATTAGATGTTCATTAATGTGCTAGTCAGTATTTAAAACTTATTTAGTACCATTTTATTTATCTGTCCTTCCACAATCTGCCGCTCATCTAAGGTTGGGTTGCAGGGGCAGCAGTTTAAACGGAGATTGTCGTACATATTTAGTCACTTCTTCCAGCTCATCCAAGGGAATCAGAAGACCCTTCTAGGCTAGTCTCTCTAGTGCAGCCTTTCTCAAAGTGTGATCTCCAGACCACTAGTGGTCCGCGACCGCCCCCTGGTCGTCTGTAAGGTGAACAACACAACAATCCTAAATTTATTTTAATTAACTGGAAACGTTGTCACACTCAGTTTTGCGACACCAAACCGTCTCATATCCAAATAACTATAGAGCAGTGGCTTAGGACAGGGTCACTTAAAAGAAGAAAAAAATAAAATAACAGATATTTTACAATAAAAATATTATAAAAGCTGCATTTTGTGTTGTAAACATGTGAATGGTTCATAATAGCATATTGTTCCTGGGATGTTTAGAGTCAGGTGGTCCGTGAGTTCTTGTTGTGAAGGTTAAATGGTCCTTGGACTGAAAAAGTTTGAGAAACACTGGTGTGTCCTGAGTCTTCCTGTGGTATTTCCTCATACTATTTTCATCACCCTTAAATTTTTGTTTAATTTAAAAGTCCAGATTTAGTTAGAAAACACAATAATTAGATTTTTGCCAAATTATACAAACACGAGAATCTTTTTTATAAAAAGAAGAAAAAGCAAACCAAAACCTTTAAAAAGTAGAATCTGTCAGCGACTGGTGATGAAATTAATTTAGCTTGGTTTTATTAAATAAAATGGTTTAGTCATGTTTGTTTCTTTTAAATAAGAAAACGTATGAAAGATCAGAAATTTTTTGTCTTTAATGGTGTGAAGTGTTATTTTTTTATCACCTTTTTAAGATGAATATTTCTTTGTCATTTAGAGGACTTTTCAATACTGGCCTGACTTTCTTCCCCGCTTTGAACAACATCCACTCCAATGACATGAACTTCATACTGTAAGTCATTACTCTATGCTGCCATTTCTAATTAAAGCACCATGAGTCAGGGGTAAGGAACTTTTCAAAATACCTTTAGTTTCTCCACAATCTTGCTTCATGCCACATGTCTTAAAAAGACAGATTGTCTATTTAAGAAGTCACAGCAGGAATTGGGAGAAATGTGGTTTAAATTTTGCAAAGCTCTGCCACTGAAATGAAAAAGTTCCCTACAAATTGGATTGAGTGCTATTGATAAATTAAATGTTACAATCTGAATCTGTATGTGCATTTCATCTGCTTCTCCATATCCGCATGAAAATAGCTACAGCCATGATTACAATTCTATGCTGGCAACAGCCCAGACACAGCTTTTATTCGCCAAATCTAATTTTCCTACCCAGCTGTAATACTTTAGCACGTAGTCATCAACGCTGCATTTCTCCCCTCGCTTCTTTCCAATGAAAGGTTATTTTAACAACCACTTCATTTCCTCTCTGGTCTGTATCCTCTTTTGCAGGGAAATTGTTGATCATCCCTATATTACCAAGATCCCGGCCAACTCGTTCTGCGGCATCACAAGTGAAGTGCTGACAGTGTGAGATACACGCAAACCAGCAGGAGCAACCATACACACTAATATTATTTACCAGAATGTGAAAAAGGAGGTGTATATGTGTGTGTGTGTGTGGAGTGAAAACACAACATTCAGATGAGATAAATTGTTATTGCATTTCTTTGTAACACTGGTTTTTGTATCTAAATGTAGCCAAAACCTTTAAATAGTTGTGCATGTTCTCACTCTTACATACATCCTTCCCCTGACCTCACTCGAATCTGAACATGAAGAAAAACAAAGTACACAGATGTTCATTCACACTGCACAATGCAAATATATACGCAGGGCCAAGATAATAAATGGTAAATGGACTTGCTTTCCTGCCATGTTGATCTCTCAAAGAGCTGAACACTGCATGGCACATGCACCTATACACTCTTGTGTCCTGCCCAAGGACACCTAGTCCAGTATTTGGCATGAAAGCGGGAATCAATCTCCCAAACTTCAGGTTGAAAGACAAACGAGCTCACTAAGTTATATCACTATAATTAGGTAAGCTCCCACTTAGCGTGATTACTTTAGCAGGGAATCAGATTAATTATCATCACACATAAACTATCTTCATTATTTTCTTCTTTTTTTAATTGAATTGTTTCAAATTCCTTTTTGCTGCAGCATGCTGTATGGAAATGGCTTCAAAGAGATACAACATCACGCATTTAACGGGACTAAGTTAGATCAAGTGTAAGTATTCTATCATGATGTGTTTGACCGATTTGTTCCGATTTGACATAATGATAAATACTGATTAAGTTATTTTGGGTATCATACAGATTCCCTTTGTAACATAAAGAAGTGCCAACTAAAAACACTAATATCTGAATGATGAATACAATGTGTAAGTCAGCATCTGATCATAGTCTGGTTTAGAGGGTAGTAAAGCTCAAAGCTTTTTTTTAGGAAAAATTGTTTTTTAAAACAATTAGTTTTTAAGTTTAAAGGGCATATATGCTAAATAAACTTTTTTTCAGATTGTTTAATTTTCTCTATCACATTTTTTTTTCATCTATTGCGTATTTGCTGTGGGTCTGATATGTCTGATACATGCGGGGCATGACAGGCCTCGTTCACATTTAAAGAGACGGCACCAAAACGAGACGCACCTCAGAACAGGGTTATAAGGTGTGTGTGGAGTGAGAATAAGCAGGAATTCAGACCAAAGCATTGCGTTTCTGCTATATAGAGAGAATAAATTAATGATTTACTTGTTAAAGGGTTTTAAAAGCAGGAAATATCCTCTTTAAACCTGGACATGATACAGATAAATCCCATAGCTTGTATGAGAAGCTTAAGGGCACACATTATGCACGACTGATGAATGAGAAGCTACATTTTTCTTGCTAATCTTTGGTTAGAAACGAGTCTTTAGTTGTTCATTAGATGTTTCTGCAACCTCTGAGATGAAGTGATGCAGAAGGCACTGGCAGACACCCACAGATGTGCTGACATACCACAGTGGCCTGTACCAACGCAAACGTGATGATTAAAAGATCATCCAAACCAACAAAGCAGCACTTCAACCACACGTCGGAAGCATTTTGGTTCATCCTCCACGCACAAGTTTAGTAAATGAACACGTCAGTTCACTTATTTCTACAGTATGAACCAAACGAGTCACTCTGCATCTGAAATGTTATTAGGCGACCTCTGTGACATGCAGAGTGTGTTGGGTTATATTTATTGTCAAGTCTGTTGATGGTATTTGGTCCAAACTTTACTCCCATGTGTAAACCAAAGGAAGGACATGTCTATTCCATGACAATCACAGTTATGCCTGAGAACAGGAACAGAAGGTTTCAGCCACTTCAGACGCTCGCTCTGCAGTAAATGTGGGTCTTATGCAGAGTTGTGTAGGAGTGAAAGGACAAAAAAAAGCTCATTTCTGTCCGACATAATGCATTCCAGGCATCTTTACAAGAACTCATCAACTCAAATTTATCTGTTTTGCCCAATGTCACATTGATGTCTCAGCAGGCTTTGCTCACTGAAGCAGAAAAAACTACAAAATACTCCTGAAAATTGAGGTCAGCCCTCTGACAACCAAATTCTTTTGAGGTTTGTTAGGAGTGAGAATGCAATGAGGATGCAATGCCAAAACACAAGGATTTATGGGTAAAAGGAGGCAGATGCTGACATCTGACTGCCAACTCTTCCTAATGAACAAACTGAACTGAGACGAGCCGAACTGATGCACATATCCACATAATTCTTCATGTGCTTTCCAACTGATGCAGACTTGAGGCAGAAGGGCAATTACAGGAAAGAGCAGACAATAAAAATAATTTGTCTGGCATCCTACAGCTTGCTAACATTGTGACATCTGCCACATGACACTTACTCAATTTGCTTGTCTGAAAAAAGTACAGGACAAAGCCTCGTGCCTCGAGGAATTAAGCTTCTGCCATCAGACAGACCTTCACACAAATATTGCAAATACCAAATGACAATAGAAGAGAGAAGAAATGAAGCATCTCATTTGGTCACTACTAAGCCAGGGCTGATTGCAAACACAGTTAGCACTTCTTCATTTGTGTCTACATGGAAAATAAACAAAAAATACACATGTAAACAATTATCTGGCTTGATTATTTACACAATGTGGCTGGACATGACCAGAGGGATCGGCCAATAATCAAAACAAACGCACCAGAAAACCCAGCTGCTACAGGTTTACAGAAACATAATGAAGGAAGGTGTCCATATGCAGAAAAACAAAGCTGACGAGCTGATGATCAGGAGTATCAAGAAGAGACAAACAAGCTGACAAAAAGTAGCACAACCAAAACAAAAGTACCAGACACACACACACACACACACAAGATAACAATATGACTGTCAGCATGCAGATCCTACAGAGTGAAAAGTGTTTAAAGGAGTGTGTGATCATGTAAATGTGACCACACCTGTGCCGAGGTCAGGTTCAAAGCCAGGGGACCTCAGTTGTTCACCTTCCAGGAACATGAATCCCAGTCAAGCTGTGCAGACTCTGCAGCTGCCAGAAGGCAGAAGAGTCTTCAGCCAACCCTGCTGGGCCACGCACCCACCCAGTTGTGTTCCTGCATTAACCCCACAAAGCCACACATCTACCCAGGTGTTCCAGCCTTACATTCCAGGAACCAGAGCATCATAAATACTGTAAATGTATTTCCAATACAGTATGCAAACATTACATTCCTTAAATTGAACACTATGTGTTGTTGTAACTATGATGATTTATATTCTTGTCTTTGTTATTACATAATGCACCAGATGGAGTAGCATGCATAATTCTGTTGTTTGAGCGGTCACGCAAAGACAAAAGACTTTGACTTATAAGATTTTTCACACTCACTCACAGTGAGATTCTTTCTCAAGATCTCATATGAGTATCCATGGCAACCGAAAAGCTGTTTACCAACAGGATCAACTGATTTAGCTCCCCAGAACCAGATTAATAAGTGAAATCACACCCAATTACAGCTGAAGAGGAAAGAAAGAGGAAGCAGAGCTGGGGGGCGGTTTCCCAAAGCAGAAAAAGTTACGGGAAGACATATTTTAAGGTTTAAAGAGTCTGAATAATATCCATAACGATTAAACATAAGATTATTGTGTTATTGATCTGATTAGTTTGTGGTCAATAGCTTCATTCCTTCTCTTGAAACATCACTTCCTCCTCCCTGCAATAGAAAATGTGTCATCTTGCTTTGCATCTGTTCCAGCAGGGACGATGGTTCCCTTTCAAATAATACTCTTCTCCTCACACAGCTTTAAATTCAGCCTGCTGTGTTTTTTTTACCTTTCATCAAACAAATAAATGCAATTGTCATCTCTGATATATTGTGGTATTGAATCGTTGCCCTGCACTGAAAATTTTAATCTGAATTGTTGACACACGCCTCCAATCACGTGCCTCGCCAAAATTGGCCCGTCAGCACTTGCTCTTGGCCCACTAGTCAATGTTTATAATTAGAAACCTACAGATGGAGTGATAATATCTCTCACTTATGTCCATTAAGTCTTTAGCAACGTCTGTAGGGTTGTATTGGTATAAACACCTCACTCATTGTGTTTCTATTCAAATAAACTTTAATCATTAAAAGTTTAATCCTTAGTGTATGTCACATTTGTGCAGCTTATTTTATATTAAAGTCAATAGTTTCCTCACTTTTATATAGTTTTATTAACTTGGAAAGATCCCCCATGAGCCTTTGCACACGCAGCATCAAGCCCTCGGACTCAACACATCCACATGGAGAACCACAGGCAGTGACAAACAGACAAGAGACGCTTTAAAGCTGCCATGTTTGGCCCCTGGCTCACTGGCTCTTTTTTAGTTTGGCCCTTGGAGGCAAAAAGTTTGGGCACTTGGATGAGACCCTGACCGATGGTCTTAATATTTAGTTCAGCGATCCGAACTTGCACTGGGGCTTCATTTTTTAAACGTGCAGGATGCTACACAGTGTTCCCACGTCTGATTTCCTGTCTGACTTTATCTGAACTACTGAGCTTGATGCTCTGTCAAAACTAGACCTGCCGTGCATGATTAGCATAGAGCCGCGACAAGGCGCTTCTGGGACGCCACAGTGGACTAATAATGGCTGCGATTAGCTCCGGGGACTGACACACACACACCCAGTGGAAATTGACCTTTAGAGATTGTGTTGGAGGTGCCGAGTAGAGTTGCTGCCATCATTATAAAATGGCTTTGTTTCTGTTGACTCAAAATGAGATTGTTTTGTTTAAAATCCATCCTCACAATGTTTTCTGCCGTTCTTACAAACCATGAGCTCACACACACTAAACAATGCATACTCCAATGTGCCATGCAGGAAAATGACATAAAAATTCACATTTCTATCATTTTAGGGAAGTTTTAGTTCATCTGGCGGTAAAACAGACTGGTTCCACTGGTTCCAATCCACCCAGCTGCTGCTAAAAATACCCCAAATCAAATTATCCACTGAATCATCCACTTTTCACAATTATCAGCAGTAAGAGTCACTTTCCTCCGTTCACCCTGTGATTTTATAGCCTCAGTAGTTATTAAGACGCGCTACTTGATGCTTTTTATTTCATTTGCCCACAGCCGTGTAATTATGTTGTTATTGCCAGCAATGTAGATGCACACCATATATGACAGCTGATGTCAACAGTCATTACCGCTGGACGCTCATGGAGCTGTCAACTTATGCCACTGCAATAAGCAAATAAATAGCATTAGCATAGGCTAGTTGACACACTTTATGAACATCATAAGGATAGCACATACATGTGGATAAGTTATTTTCACTGCAATCAACAGCTTGACAAACACCAGCTTCACATTCACAAAGATTTTGCACTGATTCTCTTTGCTTCTACATTTTTTCTTCATTTAGTCCACAAACACTTTCAGGAAATCAGCGAACAAACAAATGAAAATGGTACTTCTTGAAAATTTCATCACAAACTGGCCAATCACAAGAGAGTATTTCAGTGTACCTGTGCAGTGTGGAAGGGTCAAACTCTGCACCCCTGAACGTCCATAGCGCATGTGGCAGTAATGTCATGCGAGTATAAATGCTGCTTTACTTGTGGTTTAGTGAGGTAATGAACAGGTCAGCAGGTCAGTGGGACGACTGCTGATGGGATGGAAATAAACCTAACCTCTCCACACGTTACTGAAATCCAGTCATACAGTCACATTTACTACATTAATGACTGACTTAAACCCTTATGGGTACAGTGATAACCGACTTGGGGTCTTATGTTTGTGCAAAACCAAACTTTATTAATATTTCCTGGTACACATGAAGCATGAGGAACAACTGCACTGCTGGAAAATACATGTTTTCCTTTTTAAAAGCTTTAAAATAAAGATGCAGAAAAAATTTTTTTTAGGTAAACAATTTATAAATTATTTTAGTAATTTGACACAAAATACTTTGCTTTATGGAGGAGCAGTAACTGTTTAGAGGAGAAAAACTGGTCTAATAACTTTAATTTGTGTCTGATTTAGTTTTTCCAGATAACATTTAACTGGACTGCAGGAACAGAAGTTCAGTGGTTATACTTAATATTGTTTTATTGATCTTTTATTTCAGGGTGATGAAATAAATTGTCTTGAAATAAGAGTTAGATCAGTAAGTTTTGGATACCCAACATTGCTCAGGTCTAACTGTTCATTTCTTTAAAGGCAGAATGAACTTTTATATGGAACAGCGATGTGAATGCTTTTATGCTGAAATAGTAAAACTGTAATGCTGAAGAGCGATTAAATGATCTTTAATGTGAATGTTTGAAGGGCTAAAATCTCAAACTGATGTTTAAAGCTGTTGAAAATGATGGAAGGTTTAACTTAAGTGAGCATAATACAGTTTGAAAGTGTTGAAACCTAATTTGTTGAACTATTAGTAAAAATCAGTATAAAGTCAGTTATAGAAATATTTCAAGTTTAAAACTAAATATTATTTAAATTTGAGCCTCCAAACTACTCACAACTGTAAGAAAACCATAAGAGACAACAAAACAATTATTTCACCATCAGCAACACGAGGCTTTCAGTTACACAGGTGAGCTGCACAAAGAGCTTAAAGTTAAGCTGCAGGGAGAAACTGCAGCTCCCTGTTGTACCAAAACAACACTTGATGCTAAGTCTGTATGCAGCTCCTTCCTGAAATCAGCATTTAGCTGCTTCGCTTGTGGTGTGCGTTCAGTCGAGATGTGTCAGAAAGTTTTGTGATTGTGCTGGCAGGGTGCTGTGTAACAATATCCCTTCTTTAGACAACAAAACGCATGTCTAACACACAAATGCCTTATTCTGTCTGCCAGCAGTGTGCTGCATGTGGTCTTTCTTCTTCAGATAAGCACAAATTTAGCTCTAAATTTGTGCTTATCTGTGTTTTACAGTAACAGAACTGCCTTCCGTTAACATCCATCCAACAACAAAGGCCTTCTGGCGGGAAGTCCTGCTACGAGTCAGACAGATAACATTGACCATGTTAATTAATTAAAGGTATAACGTTACTCTCTGGCACTCTTCCTTTGCTCTCCAGCCAGGAGCAGCTTCCCACTCTCACTGTCAAAAATGAGAAATAATTTCAGCAAAATGGCCAAAGGAAGCACTGGATGAATAAATGAATGCGGAAAAAGTCTTTGCAAATCTTGGACACGTTGTGAAAGTATCTCAAAGGGCCTTAAAAGCGGACCCTTATCTATTTCAGAGGAAGATCGAGTCAAGTGGAAAGAAAGAAGAACACTTAGGGACATTTTCTCCATCAGTTTGTCTCACTGAGTTACTTGGTGTCATTAAAAGTTTAAAGCTGTTGGAAATTAAAGAGAAGTAATCAATACTTAATAAAGCAGAATTACTGAAATTATAGCGAGCTTTAAGCAAACAGAAGGGAATTACTGCTGTTGCTCCAGGCGCGCATCTTTGTAAACAGCTCCGAAACATGTTGATATAGCTATGTGACAAATTCCAATTACCTCAAAGGAGTTCATTCACTGGTTCCTGAGTATATCATCCTCACAAGCCATTCTCCTCTTAATTTAGCCAAAACGCTGAGCCAACCCAAACAGCACTGCCTATAACTAATGACTGGACTATGAGTTAATGAGCAAGAAAGGAAATTGAATTAGAGCTGGCGCCTGGAACCTCTTCAGTGGCTAAATCGTTAGGCTGTGTTATATCTTTGCTGCCATAAACACAGGGATTTAAGCAGGTTTTTATTGCAAGGCCTTGTTCTCAGTTTATTTGTGGAATGTATGCAAACTGACATTTAATGCCTTTCAGTCAGCGTTTTATGTCTTCAGCTAACTTTTCTTCAGGCCTCAGGCTGCGTTACAAGATGATGTTAGCCAGGGTGAAATGCCTTAAAAGTCCACAGCTGACTTTGACTTTTAGGTTCACGTGTGACTACATGGAGGGTGTAGCAGCAGCTTTCTTCTCCCACTGGTGTCCAAACGAGAGCCATTCAGGTACCGTGGGATTCTGTGGGATTCCTACTCTTTGAATATGCAATGAGAGCCAGAAAACAGTTGCATTTCCCCTGCAGACAGCTGCATTGATTAAAACATGAAGGTTTTTGTTCTGCCAAACACAGATATGGTAGATATTTTAAAAAAAAAGTTTTTCTGTGTGAACAGGCTTTAGGCACAAATACACCTTGGTTACGATTGCAAACAGTATACATAATTAAATAGTTTTAAATGTAATACAAAATAAAGATATTTCTGGAAACTGAGATGCAACACTGAGGTTCCAGGGCACGATATCTTCTCGTCTTGCAGGTTCTTTGTGGTTATACATTTGATTTTGTCTCTATTTTCCAGATAGAATCTGTTTAGGAGTGACTGAATCATGCTTTTTATAGAATAACATGTTTAAAATATGCTAAACTCCGATGAAGATATTAACACAATTGTAGGTTGGAGGTGTATGCATGTAGATGGTGTATGCATGTAGATGGTGTATGCATGTAGATGGTGTATGCATGTAAATGGTGTATGCATGTAGATGGTGTAGTTATGTAAATGCTGTATGCACGTAAATGGTGTATGCACATAGATGGTGTATGCATGTAGATGGTGTATGCACATAGATGTGTATGCATGTAGATGGTGTATGCACATAGATGGTGTATGCATGTAGATGGTGTGTGCATGTAGATGGGGTAGTTATGTAAATGCTGTATGCACATAGATGGTGTATGCACGTAGATGATGTATGCATGTAGATGGTGTGTGCATGTAGATGGTGTATGCACATAGATGGTGTGTGCACGTAGATGGTGTATGCATGTAAATGGTGTATGCATGTAGATGGTGTATGCACGTAGATGATGTATGCACGTAGATGGTGTATGCACGTAGATGGTGTATGCACGTAGATGGTGTATGCATGTAGATGGTGTATGCATGTAGATGGCTGCATGCATGCAGATGGTGTATGCGTTCAGATTGCCGCATACATGCCCTCACAGAATTGCCACCTCCAGATATCGGCCCCGCAGACAGAGTAGGCATAGCCCCCAGTGCAGAGGATCCCCACGAGGAAAACGCTGGAGGAACAGATAAAAGTAAATGCCTTCCACAGATGAGGGCCATTGTGTCTATGGAAGAGTCTTCAGCAGTCTTCAGCAGCTTCAGGTAGATTTTGTGTCCAGCCTCGAAGCCTGTCATTCCCAGATGACGGGAATTAAAATGATAGTACCTGGTCATTTGCTTTTTCACATCCTGCACAAGCCTCAGTGGGATGCAACATGTCTGCATGGGCAACACCTCTGGAGTGAGCTGAAGTGCTAACACTACTCCCCATCTTTCAGGCTGATGATTCTCAAGGATGTTTCTTTCTTTGCACTCTAAAATATGGACAGAAGCCTCAAGTGATGTCTGGAAATGAATAATAAAGCATGTAAGGACTCCACAGAGGGAGAGCAAGGATGCCTGTGCTTGAGTTGAATTTGGATTTCTTGACAGGGTGTGACTTGTCTATTTGCATAACACCCTGCAGGATCGTTTCCTCAGCTGACACAAGCAGCTCATGGGTTCCTGCTTGTCTTTTCTTTTATAGGGTGGTCTTTTCTCATCGGTTTGTTGTCTGCTTCATTAGTTTATTTGTTCCCTCCTCTCACAATTGCTTATTTGTGTTTTCTTCTACATTCATCACCCCTGAAATTTTGCCTGGAAAGACACAAGTTTGATTTTATGAGCAGTGACAAACATCTCTTTTAATTCCTCAAAGTGTAATCACCGTTGGCATAGTTTGTTTTATATCTTCACTCAAAGGTAGAGGATTTTATAAAAAAGTGGCATGAAAATGTGCAATATATCCACAAAATATGCAACTTTAAGAAAACAAATTTTAAAACATTGTTTGTGTTGAAGCTGCACAATAATCTCTGTGGCTAAACATAAATCAAGGCTTTAAGGTTAAATGGCAAATCCTTGATTTTTTTTAAACACATTTATTTTTAGGCAAATCAGCCAATCACTTGACAGCAAATCAACACGTTGCCATGTAGACCTGGTAAAGTCACCTTACAGAAGCACCAGTATGAGGAAGAAAGAGGATCTAAAGGACTTTATGCATGTGTTGTTGTTGGTCTCAGTATTTACTGGGATTCTCTCTCTGGGGTTTACAGACATGTTCTGACTCCTCGGTTCTTTTTAACCTGTTCTGTTCTGCATCACGGCAGCAGGATGATTACTCCCCCACGAAGAGAGGTTCAGATGTGTTGAGAAATCATGCTAATGTAACCACAAATCAATATGGTCCCATGTCCTGGCAGAACCGAGACCACCCACTGCAGGAACATCACACGGCCACCCAGAGAGGGCAGAAGACGGCCGCAGCTAGAGCTCCCACCTTTAGACACCTGGTGTTGGATGGGAGGTGGTGGCATGGAGGTGTGGAAGAAGGCAGCAGGAATTCCTAAGAACAAGAAAGCTCCTGTTACAGTTCCTGCATGCAGAACCAGTTTTTCATAAAAACCCATTTTATTTGTCAAAAATACAAAGTGCAGAGGAAATGTCCCATTCGTGCAGCTGCAACGACAGCCCGGTAATGAAGGCCAATCACGTTTTAGCTTCAGTCCAGGCATCAAAAGGACCAGCAAAGCCATGCTGGATGAGTTCTTTATGATACCAGATCCCAGGATGAGAGCATTTCACCTCTGATTTCCTGCAGTTCCCAAGTCCTGCAAACCCAACAGCCAACCTGCAGTCGGCAGAGCTGTACAGATACTATATTCCACTGGGTCTTTGTCTAAACCTCCCAGCCTTTGGCGACTGATGCGGGGACTAAAATAGCTGGTTTAAGCCATAATCATTGCAGGTTTTCCTTTTGCTGTGTTCTGCAGTGACGTGATTCACTTTGCTTTCTTCATTCTTTGCTGTCTGAGCCAAAGCTTTTCAGTCCTGGAGATATACGTAGGATGACATCAAAGCATGCATAACCTGTTCTCATCAGTGCAGATCATCATTACAGATAAAAGAATATGAACAGTTTAGCACCACGCGTACAACAGGAAGGAAGTTAACACAATACCATGCACAAAATATTAAAGATGAACCTGGAAATAATAGGATTCATAAGCTTCAGACTAACACATCTCTCAGCTACTCTGTCTTCTTCAGTGAAAATAAAGGGTATAATTACAGGCCCTCTAAGCAAAGCAAACAATACACCAAGTTATTGAGCCTCTTGAAAATGACTGCTGTGAATTGTGATTATGTTCAGCAGATCCACATTATGCGCTGGGATGGTGTTATATGGCATAATATATGCTCAGGTTGTGTCTCTGTTTTCTCTTGTCATAAACCAGTTGTAATCATCTTCTCCTGCAAGCATGAATGGATGGATGGGAAGCTGGAATATTTTCTTATTCAAGTCACAACAAATCTATTTTTTATGAGAATGAATTTGCATATTTCAATAAGAGATACAAATAACAGACAAGCTAATCTGATGGTAAACCTTGGTCCACACTCCAGATGTGCAGACAGAAAGCGGTTTCAGAAGAGGGAGTGCTGATTGTGCTTCAGGTCACTCTACATGATAAATGGTGGATGTGAATGGACAACAGAGGTACACCACTACTTTTTCCCCGCACTTCAAACACCATACATGCTGGGACGGCTTTCACGACCTTCACCCTGGGGTGTGGCGGGCAGTAATTCTCTGTTGCTGATGGCTGTAGAAATTACCATTGGCCAGCAGTGACTGTACTGTAATCATATTTCGGGCCAAATGTTATGGTACCTTTGAGCTGCTATTGGCAACAAGAGTGCGCTGATCAAAACATCGCTAAAATGTGCTCTCACATGGGACACACCCAACACGTGGACCTGCCCTTCGAGTGCACCACTCCCCAAGGACACCCCAAGACATGCTACAACATTCTGCGCTCATACAATAAAAGTTGAGCCAAAATGCTCCAAAACAGCAACAGCACGCAGCTCTCCAGCTGGCAGCCACCCTGCAGTCATTGTCTACTTTTAAGAACAAGCTAAAGACTCACTTAGCTTAACTCTTTTATTTGACTTAGATATATCCACTTATTTGCTAAAACTCAGCCCTGATGATATTGGGGTATAGGAAACAAACATCCATCCATCCGTCCATCCATTCATCCTACAGGACAACGTATGTGTCCTACAGGACAACGTCTGTGTCCAACCAGACTTGCAGTCTGGCACTTATCTATGCTGTTTCCTGTTGTTTGATTTCATGCTTGGGTTGTTTTATCCTCTGATGTACGTCGCTTTGGATAAAAGCGTCTGCTAAATGCCTGTAGAATAAAATAGAATAGGTTGAATTATATCCAGCAATATGCAACATCTAACTCCGACCAGCAGAGGGCGCGTTCACTACACAGTGTTCAGGAGAAGGAAAGTCTTGCGTGATGTTCAGAGAATAAGAACACAAAGGTGTGAAGCCACATACATTAATAAAGTGTAGACGCTGCATCGACCATTGCTGCCTATTGCCGCTGACGTGCCGTGGGGACCGGTCACCTCTCCACTCAGTGTAATCTGTTTGGCAGGCGCAATGAAGTGTCAGTGCGTTTAATCTGTCATAACTTGCTGAATACTAAAATTATTTTCACAATGTTTTTTTTTGTTGCAATCGTCATACATGTAGCTATGAAACAGGACACATGGTTCAGTGAACAATGTCTATGTATGAAGCTACCGTATGTCTGTGTAAGAATTAAGTATTTTTAATCTTTTCAGAACAAAAGCTAAATCTGAAATGTGTAGTGGAGGACGGCTTCATCTGTACTTGGCTACATCTTACAGAGTTTCTGTGTTTTGTATTCGGCCATCTTTCAAAGTTCCAAATAGTGGACTTGCTGTTTTTCATTCCTCCTCTCGACACTTTCCAGCATCACATGAAACACTCCATTAACTCTATTACCACAGCCACTGGCTCCTACATGCATCCAGGGCAGTAAGAGGCAATGGGCGTATATAATTCCAAAGGAGTATGTATATTACAGTAATATCAGTATTATGGGCAATGTTTGATATAGCATGTAGCCATAATGTTGGATGAATGTCTCGATGCAGTAGTTTTCAGTGTAAACTCACTACGCACTTAAATATAGTGCACGAAGTAGTGTTGGTGCGCTAATTGAGACACAGCCTGAACCTCCCACTGAAGGATAAACTAATGTCATAACTATGGCGATATGAATGATGCATGGAAGTGTGGATGTGGCCATGTATGACATTTGAAACCTTTACCTAAAGTCTAAACGGGCTTTAAAGCTAAAAAAGCTTCATATCACTGATATTATTTATGATGGAGACATCTGGATAATTTCATAAGTAGTCCTGAATCTGTGTTTGACTGAAAGATCTAAGTGCATTAGTCGGTGGGAACTTCTGAAGCCAGTTAAATGTTTGACCACATGAACTTCCTACACACCAACCTCATGTGCATAATCATTAATTTAGACCCGTGTTTCTCAAACTTTTTCAGTCCAAGGACCATTTAACCTTTACAACAAAATTCACGGACCACCTAACCTAATTTTTCTTCTTTTAAGTAACCCTGTTATAGGCCACTGCTCCATGGTTATTTGTATATAAAACCGGTTTGGTGTAGCAAAACTGAGTGTGACAATGTTTCCAGTTAATTAAAATGAATTTAGGATTGTTGTGTTGTTCACCTTGCAGACCACCAGGAGGCTCTTGCGGACCACTAGTGGTCTGGGGACCACACTTTGAGAAAGGCTAATTTAGACGTATAAACATTCAGCTGAAACGTTTGAACGTGAACATTCAGGATCTGTGTGAAGTGTTTCTGTAATCAGGCCATAATGTGTCAGGCTGCTGGAAACCATCAGTGCAGAAGTGGAACTGGTGTGTGCCGGTTACCTGTATGATAGGGTGTTTGACTGTCTGGTGGAAAGTAACGAGGCCACTGCAGGAAACTCTCACATGTGGCCGCAAGGTAGAACCAGCACCTTTGTGTCTGACAGACGGGAATGGTTCAAGCATCTGATCAGGATGCCTCCTGGGAAGAGACGGCAACAGGTGGATGTCCACGGATCCCAGAGGAAGAGCAGCCAAACACAGTGAAACACTGGATATTCGCTTTTCAATGTGAAAGATGGCATCTATGCTGAGCACCGAGGTCTACATGTTTTTATACATCTATTTATCTAAATGAGTCTTTTTGGCCCAAAGGGCGTTTCGTCATGTGTTTTTCCATCATTGTCTTCCTCGCTGATGAGGAAATACGATGTCCTCACCCGACAGTTTGTCCGTTTCCTGTCTCCGGTCGTTCCCCTCTCTCCTCTACAGTATGATGGATGTGGCTCTGCTAATCATAAGCTCCACTATCCCTCATCCGCTGGGAGAGCCACTACTCCATGCATTGGTCCCCGTCTCACCCCCTCGCGTTCCCTTCCTCTGTCAGGTTTCTGTTTTCTTTTTCTGTCTCTCCTTCACATCTCTCACCTGTGTTTTGATGATGGATGTCACTGCATCAGCGGCTGCAATGTGCAGGGAGCTCTCGGGTCTGGGATGCCAGAAGGCCCAGAGGACAGCGGCCAAGCCAAACCTTCCCAACGAGGTGCTCATTAAACTCATCATGAGAAACTAATGAGGATTAATTTGGGGCCTGGATGTGCTTTAGTACCGAGGGAGTGCTCGGCTTCTCTCAAAGTGTGTATTCATCTGTTAAACAGTTGTAGCAGTTTTATTCTGTCTGAGTTTTCTGGCTTTAGTTCTGCTTTCTTTTCATTTCCTGTTTGAATGAAGACAAAACTAATTTGTTTACTAGGAATGGTTGAGGAGCATAAAGTCATAAATTTGCATACAAAAACTTTGAGAAGATTTCACACGTTTTCTGAATTTAGAGTTGGATGTGTGGAAAATGGATGACTCCATAAAACTTTACAAACACAATTAGAGACAAGAATTTAATCTCTTACAGCATCCGGAGCTTGAAAGTGATGAGAGTGAATTCGAGTCATTCAGAAGGAGACGGCATCCTGATCCCAGATCTTCCCGGACTCTGCAGTGTAACACGGAAAGATCCAAACCCAGACAAATCCGAACCCGGACAGATCCGAACACGGGACAAATCCAAAAATAGACAGATCCCAACATGGACAGATCCGAAAACGGACAAATCCGAACGCAGACAGATCTTTATCCGGACAGATTCGAACACGCGTCTGTTTGCAAGTCCTTTCGATTTATTTGGGATCTGTGGCAGAACATATCATGCTGCTGCACCACTCAGTCTGAGACGTTTTCTTTTTGCTTGAGCTGTCAAGTTGAAAATGTGGTTTATTCTTTGACTCATAAATCTTGACACGTTGACATTTATAATAAACTTACCAATAAAATGTTTCTCTGCCTGGGGATTAGCATATCACTGCTATCAAGCTACAAACATGGCGGAACAGGGTAGAGTTGAACTTCCTGTGACCTGGAGGGGG